>CM039722.1:24831646-25040619 GCA_022539455.1 Dendrobium nobile
TATATATGAGTGTTGATTGCTAAAAAAAATTTAGCATTCTGAAGCTAGTTAAAGTGATTGAAACCACCATTGCACAAGGTGACCAGCATAGGCAGCCTGGGAGGTTCTGAATATGAATAAAAAGCCTAGTAACTAACCTTATTACAGATATGACACTATGTAAGACACTAATGTGGTTTAAATAAATTAGATTGACATCATTTTGAGTAGCATGTGAATTGTATCAGAACATTAAAAGATGGTTTATGCCACCCTTCCTTTCTTTTAATATGTAACACACTAAAAATGAAGACAATCGAATTCATTTAAACCACATTGGTGTCCTATATGGTGTCATACATATATATACACTAACGCACACTCCTAATTTAACATATATATATATATATATATATATATCTATCTTTTGTTTGTTGTTGTAAATCACTAAAAAGTGGCTTTTGTATCATTTAAAATTGACTTCTGTGTGGTTTTAACATCCTCAAAGACAATTTTGTACAACAACTCTATTTTTTTTCTTTATAGCAACATTACAAAGCAGCTTAAACGCCATCCCAAATGAAGTCGTAGTCTCAATTAAGTTGCACAATTCATTTATCTCAATAGTTAAACATGTCCATCATACTCGATTCTATTACAACAAACATAAAAAACGTCGAAGTCTAATAACCAAGAAAATATAATGACCACTCCCAATCAGGCAATAGAGACCTTTTTTTTTCCTTATAAATATGCAAGGAAATAGAATTAAGAAGGGATCATATCATTTCTTTTCTTTGAACACCTCCTCCTCAATCTAATCCACATATAACTGTTATGTTGGAAAACAAGTTTTTAGCATTCACAATGGCATTCTTAAACGAAAATTTGAGCTCCCAATTCAAAAATTCTGTAGAAGCTCTCAGCATTGTCTGATGAAAAGAGTTAATGTACTCCATAAATTGCAACTAATTTTCAATCAAATAAATAGCACATTTGAACCCCAATTTAAATATTGTAAAAATTGTAAGGAAGTAGACAATATGTTAGAGAGATTCCATGCGAAACAAAATTTTTAAAAGAAAATATGCACCGAACATTTGTCGCTTGAAATTAGTGCTCAATAAAAAAGAAATTTTCGATAGGGATAATTTATTTCTTATGTAATGTAGTTTAGAAAATAGTTTTATTGTAATTAATTTACTTTTAAAGTAAAATTAATTATACTTGAGATTTTAAATGAATTCAGGAGGCGTAAAATTAACATTAGTTGTTTATTAAAGTCAATCAATTGATTAAACTACCAAATTTATAATTTTTAAAAGCATAAATTCTTAATCCAGCCTGACGAATAACCCACCAACACCAAGCCAAGTCATGAACATCTTGGAAAAAACGAACTAAATTCTTAATATTTATAGAAACTAGTTCAAAACAAAAGAAAAAGTTTTTAATTTGCATTGGCTTATGCATTTTGACATAAAAAATTTGGTCATGTATTCAATCCACCCATTTATAATAGGTTAACCTCTCACCAACTCAACCTATATATTAGAATAATTATCTTGGCAATTTTATTTTCTCCTAAACATTTCATCCATTTTACTCCTATATCAATAACTCATATAGCAGGCTTCTTCCTTTGGCCTTCCTAATTTTTCAACACCTCCTCCTACCCGATTTTCCTTCTTGTTAGCTAGCCCAACCTACACTATGTCATCAAAAATCAATATAAATCTCCTATAGTGTCCCATTAGAGGTGCAAAACATGTTTCTTTAACCCACATACCACTAGATTCAACTACTCCTAGGGTGACATGTGTTCCCAAAAAAAATAACCCATTACATCTCCAAATACAGCTCTACCATACAATGCATACCTTTGAGATCGATCTATATCACATTCTCACCACAAAAGACAGACATTTTTTATGCATCAATAAATTAGATGGCTCCATTATCCATGACATTTAACATAAACATCTAAATGGTTTACACATTAACCTCATTAACTCTTACAAATGTTGTGCATTGTCCATTGACTTTTGAGGCCTCAAAAAAATGAAAACCCTTTTTTTATACAAACTCCTTATAAAAATGTTAGGAGCCTTCTTTATTTTACTCTAAGTCTATCATTGCTAATACTTGCCAATATTCAAAGTCGACATTTTCCATGCTTTATACATTTTACATACTTCATAGTGTAATAACAACCCCCAACCATTAAAAAGCTAAGTCATGAACATCTTGGATGACAGAACTAAACTCATAATATTTATAGAAACAAGTAAAAGAAGATATTAACTTTTTTTTTATTTTCATTAGGTTATGCATTTGGATATCAAATTTTTTGTCATGTTGTCAATCCAGCCTTTTTTAGCAGGTTAGCTAAGCTCTCACCAACTCAACCTATATATAAGGCTAATTATTTTGGCAATATTATTCTACCATAAACACAACTTATCTCTTTCACTCCTATATCAATAACTCTTATAGTAGGCTTCTTCCTTAGGCCTTTCTAATTTGCCAACACCTTCAAATACCAAATCATCCTTGTTGTTAGGTAATCAAACCTACACTATGCCACAAACAATATATATATATATCTCTTAAAGTGTCCCATTAGAGGTGTAGAAAATGTTGCTTTAACCAACATACCACTAGATTCAACCACTCATTGGATGATATGTGTTCACAAAATATTAACCCATTACATCTCCAATTATGACTCTACCACACAATGCATACCTTTGAAGGAAACATGCTTGAACAATTATCCATTACTCTTTACATGGCCTATAAAAAAAAATCCATAGGAACTCATAGTTCTGAGATCTATATCACATTCCCATATAAAAGAGTGACGTTTTTTATGCATCAATAAATTAAATAGCTCCATTCTCAATTTTATTTAACATAAACATCTAAATGGATAGTTACACATTAACCTCATAAGCTCTTACAAATATTGTGCTACCTCCATTGACTTGTGAGGCCTTAAAAAACCTCTTATGTTATATAAAGTGAACATTTTCCATGTTCAGGAGCCTTCTTTCTACTCCATGTATCAAGCCAACAATTGCTAATATTCAAAGAGTACATTTTCTATGCTTTATACATTTTACATACTTTATAGTACAGTAACACCCCCCCCCCCCCCCCCCCCCCCCCCCCCCCCCCCCCCCCCTTCATTCACTAAGATTTATTTAAGATAGAAATCTACCATTTCACCAAAGATCCAATTTAGTCCACTCTTACAGGTTAATGTCCCTCTTCATCTCATTATCTTCAATGTTATATTTGATCAGTTCATCAAAAGCCAATGCTGATAATGATTTTTTTGAATGTTGAAACAGGAGTACTACCTGGTCTTCTTGTCCATAGTGAATACTAAATTCCTGTAAGATTAACTTGACCATATCAATATGAAAAAACTGATTAAGTTCATCAACATTCTAGTCACCAACCTGAAGTAGGAAATGCTAAAGCATAATACCATTTAATCCAACACATTCAGCTAGCATTGGCAATTTATTAAAACATTTATCCATCAGCCAAATATCATTCATAACATTAATATTCTCTCCATTAACCTCTTGCCTAATAAGTGGTTTGAGGTAATTAGCCCCATCCAAAAGTATATGCCAAGCAGCCGAATGACTTCTATTGAACTCCTCATCTAAAATACTACTACCAAATTTTACAAAAATATTTTTATGTAAGAAAGATGAAGATTCTAGCTCTTAGAGGACTAACTTTGTGAACTGCTGAATGCAAACCCATACCACCCAGATTCCTCAAGTTTACATAAATCTTTCCATGCCACATAATGTAAAAGCCATCTACCATTATCTTTGTGCCAAATAAACTCTCTACATAGCTTATCCAATTCATACAAAATGCCTTTAGGAAACATAAAGTGAGTTGATAGGAAAATCTGCAAAGATAAGAAAGAGGACCTTGTGAGCACCATCCTCCCAAAGATAAGAATCTAGTTCCCCATGAGTTAAGTCTTTCCAATGCATACTCAATCATGGAGTGGAAGTCATTCTTCACCATTCTTCGTAATACAATCTTGATTCCAGGTTTTCCCAAAGAAGCCAAATTTTTTCCCAATTTTCCTTTTCAAGGAAGATGTAATAGCTTTCCCAAAGATAATTTGAGACTTTTCTTTGTTAATTTTTTGCCCAGTCCACCTACAATACTCAGTAATTATTTCCTTCATAACTTGAATCAAATGAGGAGATGCTATCTCAAACAATAATACATTATCTGCATATAGCAAGTGAGTAATTTTCTGAGCTCTTGAAGAAATATGGATTACCAATTCTTATCCTCTTTACTTAACTATATTTGATAAAAGTTGAGAACACATAATAAATAAATATGGCGACATAGGACATCCTTATCAAAAACCACTTTATTTTTCAAACCATCTAGTGCACTCCCATTTAATAGGATAGAAAATCTCACATTCACAACACATTCCATAATAATGAAAAAATATCTTGAAAATTGAACCACTTTAGAACATACTTCAAAGTCTCCCACCCCATACTATCATAAGCTTGCTCCATATCTAGCTTAACTGGCATCAAACCTTTCATATCCTTAGAAATTCTGAATTTAATAAAGATTTCATGAGCTAACAAACAATGCTCGGACATAGATCTTCCTAGATAAAAGCTACTTGTAATTCAAAAATAATCTTAGAAATACAACATTTCAATCTATTCGCAATCATCATAGTAGCAACCATGTAAATAGTTTGACAATGGCTAATAGGACAATAATTAGATGGCAATATCAGATTTTTCAACTTTGGTATTAGAACAATCATAGTATTCTTCCATGCTTTATTCATGAAACTAGTTTTGAAAAACTCATCAATTGCATTCCAAGTTGCCCCTTTCACAATTTTCAAAAAGAATTTAAAAAATGAAGCTGTACTCCCATCCAAACATGGAGATTTGTTTCCACTTTGTTGAAAAATTGCTGTAAAAAGCTCCTCAATGAAATCTACATTTAACAAATCAATATCATCAGCATCAATCCTCTGGTTTGCATTAACTGAAGGCCAATTTGCCAAATCACAATATTTTGAGTGCCATTTGTTCTCAAAATTTTGAGAAAAAATATATTCAATCCGCTCCACATCTTCCTCTACATTATTGTCTTCACCCTTGATTTGTTTAATAAGCTTCCCATTTCTTCTAGCTGAAGCATAATCATGAAAGAATTTAGAATTAGTATCACCCTCTTCATGTCTACTTGCCTTTGCTCTTTGATACCACCATGTTGCTATTCTACCCAAGGTTACATTAAGTTCATGAACTTTAGCACGAAGTAAGTTCAACTTTTTAGAACTTAATCCTCCTTCCAAATCTTCCTCCAATTGTAGCTTAAGAATATCATCTTTCAATTCATCTTTCAGCAATCACATATTTTTACATTTATTCTTATTCCAATAATATAAGGCCTTCAGAGTTCTTCGAAGTTTCCTGTTGAGAATATCTGCAGCATGTCCCAGATCATTCTTCTCCCAATGTTGCATGGTAAGACTTCCAAACATCTTCAAATTTGAAAAACTTAGATTGGAATCGAGGAACCTCATCATTTTAAAAACAATGGGATAATGATCAGATGCCACCCTTACAAGATGTATGATCATTGCCAATGGAGCCATCTGCAAAGCTGTCGAATTCAACAAACATCTCAAGTCTTTCCCAAATCCTAGCAGCTCCTTGTTTATTATTATACCACGTAAACCTTGATCCAACAACACCTACATCATGAAATTAATTTTTAGCCATTAAAACTTCATCTTCTTCGGCCCTTGAGACATACAAAATATTTTATCACCTCTTTTATCCTCCCTAGACAAAAGATAATTGAAGTCCCCACCCATTATAGTAGGAACACTGCCAACAACATTCTTCTCAAGACTTTTCCAAAGCCGCCTTCTAACAGGAACCTCCTTATTCCCATAAATAGTAGCAACATTCCAACTACCCCTACTAACAGTTTAAAGAACTCCAAACACCAATTGCAAAGAATGCTCCACTACATTATAAGACCTAACATTTCTATTCCAAAGAACAATAATACCTCCAGAGGTACCCTCTATCCGATGGTGAAAGAAATCCCAATCACTCCTAATAATTCTATTGACATCACCCCTATCAATAGTAACCAACTTCGTTTCAAATAGCCCAACAAAGAAAATATCATTGTCTTTCACAAACTCCCTAAGATAAAGAGAGGCTTCCTTTTTTTTGCTCCACTACAATTCCAAAACATAAAAGAAGATATTAACTACATAAAGGGGAAGAGTCCCTGCCTATCTTTATCACATTTCCTTCAACTCCTCTTTTTCTAGGGATTGATTCAATGGGTCTCCAATATTTCACTTTAATTTTGATTTCTATTTAGCAGAATCGACAGCATTTCATTATCCACAGCACCTAATTTTTTTCCTTTCAGAGTTTATATTCCCATCACCAGAATCATTCAATACAGGAAGAGTTACACCAAGTTCCATACCATTTGTAGAATCATCTTTATCTTTAGGAGAATCAACAGCTGCAGGAAGACTTTTCTCATTGCTTCTGAGCTCATTAATAACATCTCCATTGAATCCATATAAAAATGGATTTGATGTGCTGAGGTCTAGTCCAAGCATTCATAAAAACTTCTTTCTAAACAAGAATTTCCTCATTCGACCTATGTGCAATATTCTCATTAAGTTAATCAGCATTTGAAGAATTTTGATTTCTAACCTCTGGATTGAAAAAATTCTCTGTTAAATTTTGACTCAATGCCTCTTCATTATTACCAACAAATTTATTGACTTTAGAACCAAATCTGAAGTGGTAGAAGTTTCATGATAAAAAAATACCAAAAAAACATCATCTTAATTAGATCAGGTTATTGCACATCAGACTTCTTTGGAGAAATGACTATCTTCTTTCCCTTCCCTTAGATTACATCTTCTTGTTGAGCAATTGGGCGAAAACCTTCTCTGATTATCAAAGGTTTTTGAAATTTTCTGCTATCTCATTCTATATCTTCCCTAGTTAGTCTCTTATCTTTAGGAACACTAATATTTCCAGCAACAATTGAAGATTTCATCGATGAAGGTAGGTGGATGATCGACGATACAACCGACAAGAAGTTGCAAGCTATCAGTCACTGTCATGATGGACGATCGTAAAAAAGCTGCGAAGAAGAAATTTAAAATAGGATTTTTCTCTCACTAGAAAAATCCCAGAGTTTCACTCACTAGTGTCTCTCCATATTAAGAGATTAATATTGACACTATAAAAAAGTACCCATTAAAAAAAAAATCTTTAAGAATATTTCAAAATATATGAAAAAGTATCCATTTTATTGGAATTATCTTAAATATAAAATAAGCATATACTTTACTTAATTATATAATATTTTGTATGTGGGTTTCGGCATCACTTTTACTAAAACTCCATCAACATTTATATATATTTGTTTTCCTGCTCTATCTACCATATAAACACATGAATTTGATAATCCTGACCTTAATAATGTCTGGTTATCTGACTTATGATGATGCATAATTCAAGGATAGAAAATAAAATTAATGTTTTTAATGTATTTAATTATCATAGTTACCATATTAAATTTTGGTTTCATTTGGGATAGCTTTCTTATTGCTTTATGAAGAAATTTCTTAGTTTTTTTTTTTAATTTAAATTTTTTTTGCATGAAATCTCCTTTAGAAAGCAGTAAGAAAGTTGTCCCAAATTAAGCCTTCATATGCCTTATAAAGTAGGTGAGAATGGAGAGGAGTGTGACGTATGTACGATCACCATCTTTGAGAATGAAACTATGTTGAATTATATATTGGATAACACGAGTATTTCATATAAGTCTAATAACCAAGAGTTAATGATGAGTGAATATAATGTTCTAAATAGCTTGATTCACCATAAAATAATTATAAGCGAGATTGATTTGTAATATTATGGGATGTGTATCGATATTGGATATGTGAAAGAGGTAGTTCAAGTATTGATTGATAATCATGACCTATCAATGAAAAATTAGAAACTGCATAGTAGTATAGTTATCATTTATAAGTAGAATTATTTAATGTTTATGAAGTGGAAGTGATAGAATGCAATAAAGAATAGTGCCAATGAAAGGGTTATAGATTTTTTAAGAAACGTGACTATAAAGTAATAATTTTAAATCTATAATTATGTAATGCCTATACTTCATGTAAGTAGCTTTTTCATCCACTTACCTGTTGGGGTATGCCTATACTAGTGTTCCATTATAGTTTTCTTCCTAGCCAAGGATGTCCACTATGAATCTCTTAAGAAATGTATAAGAGTTTAAGGAAGTTATGAAAAGTCATTGTACTGAGTGAACCGGGGTGATATTTATAAGATTTTTGAGATATGTTTGATCATACAATATCATCAAGAGTATGACATGATAGTTGATCATATAGTTTCATCATTCCATGGTCTGATAATGATTATTTTTGCTTAGTCCAATCATAATCATATAATATGATGTTGAATTATATAACATGATTATACTACATACACATTTCATTCTTTAAACAATTGATTTATATTTCTTATAATAATTAATATCCTAATTATATGACATGAGAATTGATCATATATTATGATGTGAACTATATAACAAAAATTTATTAATATAATATGATTTACCAATGCTAAAATATTTTTTCTTCATTAGCCACCACCATTGAATATCATTATTATAGATAATTAGGCTATAATCATATGAGCATTCAACACAAACTATTGTATTAATCAATAAAAGGCATAATTACATAATCTCAAAATAATTGAGTAAAAAAATAGTGAATAAAAGAAAAAGACATACAGACATAATTTTATGTAGGATAAAACATCTATAGAAAAAACCCTATGTCTTATTCTAAGGGAGCTAAACCTATCATAACCTAGTGATTCAATAAAGATATTCACAAAGTTTTTTTTTTTGTCACTAACTTAAGTATTGTTGACCTCATTTTGTTTTTGGTCATCTAAACACCAAAACCCTAAATCACAATCAGCTATCTCAGTGCACTGCCCAATATAATACACTAACTCTTTATCTTCAACCAGTATTTAAATTATATCTTTTAGAGCTATATGCCAAATTAATTAGCACTAGTTCCCAGACCTAGTCATCAACTTAATTTACCCAGTTGAGCTAGCTCAAATTAGTTCAATTGATCAAGAACCCAATTCATATAATTCAAAATCAAATTCACATCAAAACTTTACAAAATTACTCTAAATTTATCTCCTCAGGTATTGAACATGATTGATCACTCCAGTTTAGTCAACATTTAACTTGATTAATTGAACAAAAGTTTGTTCAAACCAAGATAATTTGGGTCGAATTAATAATTACAATCATAGAAAGCCCTCCAACCATTCAAGCTCACTATATTTCATGTCCTAGGTGGGTTTAAAGATCATGTGAGTGAATTCATAGCGAGTTGACTTGGTCAACTCACATAATTTTATCAAAGTTATTCATTTACAAGTTCCCTAATTGAAATATCAACCATATTACTTTAAAAGACTTGATCCAAATAGCACCTAAAATCTCCCAAAGTTCTATCCTAGTCAGCTTAAACTTTGTTGACTAATTAAACTTAAAAAAAATTCATTAGAATGGTCAAATCTAGTCAAACTTACTCAAATTCAAAAATACCTCAATTCTAACTAGTTTAAACCTTCATAAAGTAATCTAGAAGTTTCATAACCCACCTCTGAACTTATCTCAATATTTATTTTAGCGCAAAATTTCTCTTATGGTGCCCCATATGGAAGGACTGAATGTGATTTTCATCTTGCACAACCCACAACTCTGCTCCCTAATAGTTTGGGATAGTTGTAAACCGTCCAAAGAAGCTCTAAGATGAATCATAGCCTCCCCATTAAATCCTAGGGTTTGTGTCAAGGTAAACATATAAATTTACTCATTCCAATAATTCACCTCATTTATAGCCTCTCTAATCTAACCCCCCATTAAATTTTCGCATTTGAGATCTTCCCCCACAATTTACCAACCTTTTTCTATTGATTAGAGTCTACTGTGATGAGATTCTTATCCCCCTATCTTAGATTCCTACTAAGCCTTATAGCTTTAAATCCAAGGGTTCTCAGCCTTCAACCTCTTTTAAAGAATTAATCTATGGATCTCAAGGAATAAAATAAATCCTTAAACAACCACTAGGGTAAATCCATTCAAGGTAAAACTCAAACAATACCCTAGTTTTTTTTGTTCTAAATAACTTTGCCTATGGTGTGATTTATACCCTTCAAATAGCTACCCACTAATCAGTATAACATAAGGAACCTCTGTCTATGGATTCATAGCAAGAGGTTCCCTTTATTCAAGTTTGAATGGTTCTTCCATAAAGCCCGTTATTCCTTTATATGAATTTTTTTCATTCCGACCCATTCCATAAACCCTATAATAAATTAATTTCTTATCAAATCTTTATGATTTTGGGCTCTATAAAATGAGAATAGTATTTATTTAATTTAAAAATAATATTAGGGTTTAATGTTCACTATATAGGAAGTAATTAACGGTTGAATGCCTACTTATTTATAGTAAATTCTCCCTAAATAGTTATAATTTAAGGCTCAATTTTATATAGAGATAATTAGGACATGTCTCCTACATATCCTGATTTTCATGGGCCTTGATTAGTGGCATATGCTCAATAATTAAATTTTCAATGTTATTGGTCATGATTTGACCTAAAACTTTGGAAGTTCATTCCCCTAAAAGCATATAGAGTTATGATACAAAATTGTCATGGTTTATTTATTTCAATGCATGGATTAGATCACATAATTTTTAAAGCCATTTGAATAGTTGAGATACTTATGGAGTTGAACATAGTGTTTATTCTATAAATCTTAGAAAAATTAATTCTAGGAAATTCCCCTCACATTCAATAGGGATGAAGCTAAAATATAGGAAACAAAGTCATATTGACACCATAGGAATTAATTTAGTCCTAATTGGAAGACATTAAGGTACCTAACTAAGAAACCCTAAAAAACTTTTTTTTTTGCTATAGTTTTTCCTCGTCATTTGATTGTTCATTTTTTTTTCATGTTTTTATTTTTGTTCCTTATCATTCTCTTATTAGTTTTTGGGTGATGGCGACTACATCATCATAGATCCTATCATTAAAGGTAGATAGTAAATCTCAGTCATGTAAGGATGTGCTTGCGGGTTGCTCTTCTACTTCTAATACAAAGTTGGATTTTGTTTATACTTCTTTTAAAGGTTTGCCTGCATAGATGCTTGACGATAACATCATTTCTCATCTTACCGCTCCTTTTGCCTTTAATCTTATGGGTAAGTTTCTCTTGAGGTGTCCTAATCTAGATTTTATTCGAAAGCTTTTCTTTAACCTCAAACTTTCGGATTCATTACTGTTGGATTAGTGGATCAACAACATATTGTGATTTAGCTTTTGAATGACTTAGGTTATAGCCGTATTTTTTCAAGAAGAGCTTACTATATACAGGGTTGTCAAATGCGATTACTAAAATTGACGCCTGATTTTGATGTTAAAGAAGAATCTTTGATAGCCCTGGTTTGGATTTCTTTTCCTAAATTATGGCTTCATTTCATTAATACCCAGATATTTTTTTGCTATAGTTTCAATATTTTGTAGAGCATTACAGACGAACCAAGCCACTACAACGGTTTCTTGTCCATCTGTATGTCATATTACAATTGAATTGTATATTTCTAAGAAGCATCCAAGTGAAATATGAATAGATTATGAGCTTAATGAATATCAAAAAAAGTTGAATTTGAAAATTTACCTATATTTTGCACTTATTTTAAAATGCATGGACATAGTAATGCCAAATGTTTTAATTTGAATCCTCATTTAAGTAAGAAGAAGAAACGTCCAAAAGATTTGGAAAAGGAAAACATTGATATCCCAGTGCAGGGAAGGTTTGAGGAAGGAAATAATTTTGGGGAGGCTGACATCCCCATAACTGGTGGGAATGGAATCCATATTTTTTTAACCCTTCTGAAGTTGGTTATGATGGAAATGGAAGTATCATGGTTTTGCACGAGCATTCTAGTGACTAAGTAGTGATTGACATTTTTCTTGATGGTAATGTTAATATGATTGACCATCGGGGGTCTATCAATGTTGAGGAACTAACAGGTGTTATGGTTGTGGAGGACAATAGCACTCTCTAATGAAAATAATTCTTCTAAACATGTTTATATTCATAACAATAATGCAGTTTCTTCTCATGCTAACTCTTACTTGATAGCTCAAGAGTAGGATAAAGAGAGGAAAACCTTGGAAGAAGGAGAGCTTGTGCAAGGAGAGAATGAGGAAGTGCTATCAACCAGGCTATAAATTTGGAAAAGGATTGTAAGGATTATCATATTTTGCCTCAACTTAATGTTGCTAATAAGGGAAAGGAAAAATAGGATGACAGTATAAGAGTAGGTGATGGGGATAGTTTTTTAATCCAGTTCACTCTAGAAAAATAAGAAAAAAAAAAGGATTCCAATACCTAGAATAGCCCATTCTCAAACTTCTCATTTACAATCTAATGTTTAAGTCTATTATTTGGAATATGAGGGGTATTGGTTGCACATCCACTATAATTAGAATTAAGAATTTATGTCGTATTCATAATATTTCTATGCTTATTTTGATTGAGCCTTTTATTTCTCATATCAGGTTTGATAATACTACTATGTTTTTGTGCTTTAATCATACTGTGTCTAATACTTCTAACAAGATCTGGGTTATTTGGAAGGATCCTCTGGTTATTAATATTGTGGTGACTTTACCCATGTCATTCACTGTAGTATTAATTTCTTACATTATAAATGTTTTTCCTTGTTTGTTTATGCTTCTTCCTCTTGAATAATTAAAAGATATTTGTAGGACCAATTTCTTTTGTTTAATAGTTAGGTTAACTCTCCTTGGTTTATGGCAGGTGATTTTAATACTATTTCCTCTCAAGCTAAAAGGCTTGGGTGGTCAAACCCTGTTTATCACTCTATGGAAGATTTTAATAATATGATCTTTGATTTAATCTCATTGACATTTTCCATACGGGTAGCAAATTTATTTGGAATCATGGTAACCTCTGGCAATGTTTAGATATAGTTCTATTTAATGATAGTTTGATTAATTACTTTGATTCTAACCATGTTGAACTCCTTAGCAGAACTTTATCTAATCATTCTCCTATGCTTATCTTTATTAGGGTAAATCAAGATAACTCAGTTTTTAAATTTAGATTTTAGAATATGTGGCTAATTGATAACTCTTTCATTGCTATGCTACATAAGAATTTGTAAGCCTCCCTGCATCTAGATTATTCTCATTTTGGTATGAATAAATTGTTGGTTAAGCTAAAGAGATTAAAGTAAAAAATTAAATTGGTTGAATTGTAATGTTTTTAAAAATATTTTCTCTAATATTTTGTCTGTTGAGGATAAAGTAAATTCTTTAGAGCATAATTATCAACATCATCCTTCTGATGAAAATTTTTTCAATCTGCAAGAAGTTAAAAATTATCTTTCACATTACATGCTCAGGAATAAAGCGACTTCTAAACATCATATTGTTTATTTTTAAGGAAATGCTAATTGCATTAGAATTAAAAGAATGAATTTTCAGCCTAATGGATTTTATCCAATCCAACACATTCCTCCTTTAACAAAGTTACAAACGATGGAGGAATGTCACTACTAGATAAGTCATTCCAAACAAAATTACTAAATAAAACATAGTTAGCACAAAGGTCAGCTAACTTATTACAACTTCTGTTTGTAAAACTAAAAATAACTTGCTCAAATCCCTTTAGAAATGAGAATTGACTATCCAACAAATGCTTAGATGAAGCTTTAATATCTTCAACAAATATCTGAATTGATTTGATAACATTAAAGTTGTCACCTTCAATAATTGATCCTTTAGCTTCTAGAATCAAATTTTGAATAACCCTTTCCAACGATAGAATATTAGTACATTCCACTGTTAAAATAGTTGCTATTTGCATGCTTTACATTTTTGCAACTTATGTAGTTTTGATGATTCCAAACATTATTGTTCAAATGTGTAGTTATCTCCTAACAATTTTAGAAGATTTGTATTTGCTCTTGTGTGTACTAACATTTCAGGAAAAACGAACTCCAGACTACAAAGACTTCAAATCAAATTCAAAATGAGATACTTTGTAAAATTTGAAGTTTGCATTTCTTTGAAATTAAATTGAAAGGGAGTGATTGTAATTGAGTGAATAAAAACATACACACACATAAGGAGATCATAAAAAATTTATACTGATCGTACTGGACGATATCCGTTCGTTCGGGACGATTAGACAGTTCATAGGGCTTAACATCCCAAACAAACTTTCAAGTGGTATTAGAGTGGGATTCAAAAATTTAAGTTTAAAACTTTTTGAATTAGATTCATGGCTAACTTTGGAAATAGAAACACTTCTTAAGGTTATTCGATTACACGACCTCCACTATTTGACAACTTGTCGTTTGATTTCTGGAAAACTCGCATGTCTACCTTTTTACATTCTACTGATTATCGCATGTGGATGCTTATTCAAGAAGGTTATTCTCCACTTTCTCGTGAAATAAATGGGATTAAAACTGAAATTGCTTTTACTGAATGGACTTTCGATGAACAAGATTTAGCTCAATTAAATGCGAAATGTTTGAACTGTTTTTTCTGTGCCTTAAAATCTGAGGACTACATGCGTGTTTCTACTTGTTCAACAGGTAAGGAGATTTGGGATAGGTTATGTATCACCTATGAAGGAACCACTGAAGTAAAACAATCTAGGTTGAATATTTTTTTGCATGACTACGAACTTTTTCGTATGAAACCATCTGAAACTATTTCTGACATGTACACTAGATTTACACAGATTGTTACTTCACTACATGCTTTAGGAAAAGAGCTTTCGAACTATGAAAAAGTTAACAAAATTTTGAGATGCTTACCTTCTTCATATGATGCTAAAATCACTGCTATATCTGAATCAATGGATTTAAACACCTACTCGATTGACAACTTACTTGGCTCACTCATTGCTTACGAGCAAGGGGTGAATTAAAGAAATCTTGATGCAGGTGAGAAGAAAAAGGAGAAAACAATTGCACTGAAGGCGCACAAATCGGATTCTGAATCTTCCGGGTCTGAAAGCGATGAAGTTGCCTTCATCACAAGGCAATTCAAAAGCTTTCTAAGGAAAAAACAAAAGCACCATTAGAGAAAATGTAAGGATCACAAAAATTCTAAAGTATCTTCTGATGTTGTATGCTATGAATGCAGGAAACCCGGACATGTGAAAATAGATTGCCCTACACTTCAAGATCACTCAAGCAAAGGAAAGGGTGAGGAGAAATCTACGTACAGGAAGGGCAAAGGGAGATTACAAAAGGCATTTTGGGCGGATTCTGCATCGGACTCATCGGAGACAGAACCAGAAAATGAAACATCAAAGCTATGCTTGATGGCAGATGATAATACGGATCAAGATGAGGTATGTGAACTTTCCTATGATCAACTTCTTGAAGTTTCAGAAAAAATACATGCATCATATAGGAAATTAAAGAAAACTCATGCTAGCTTGAAATTGGAATTCTTGAAACTACAAAAGGAGCATGAAATTTTGACTAAAGACCATCAAATGATTGATTCAAATCATATGACTTTACTTGATGAATTTGATGAGTTAAATAAAAATCATTATGAATTAATTGAAAAACATGGTGCATTAAAAGTTTCACACACATCACTTGAAGCTAATTTTGTGAAATCTAAAGAGATGGAGAAAAATTTGAGGATTGATATTGAGGTTTTAAAGAACACTAATTTGAAGATTCAAAATGAATTAGAATCATGCAAGAACACTAGGATGACACCAATATATAATCAAGAGCCAAAACTTAAGAAGAGGCATTATAACTCAAATCATTTAAGAAACCCTTTTCCTGGAGTTAGATGCTTTTCATGTGGCATGCTAGGACACATCTCACACACTTGCACAGTTTACCATAATACACATTGGGTGTCGAGACCTAAGGTGTAAGATTCACAGCATACCACTCATGCATTGCACTCTACTTTTCATAAGAAGGGACCCAAACCTGTTTGGGTTCCTATCACTAACATTTGATAATCTTGCAGGTATGCTCTCACAAAAGGCCTCGTGAGAGCATGTGGTACTAGGACAGCGGATGCTCTCGACATATAACTGGTGATGCAAATCAATTTGATGTTTTGGAGTCCAAGACTGGAGGCAATGTTACTCTTGGAGACAACACTACCAGGAAGGTGGTAGGATCAGGTATAATCGGTAATTCCAAGAACCTTATGATTGAAAATGTTTTGCTTGTAGATGGATTGAAGCACAACCTGCTTAGCATCAGTCAATTTTGTGACAAAGGCTTCATCGTGCAATTCTTTGTAAACTCATGCATTGTAAGTTTAAGTAACAACACTATTTTGCAAGAAAAGAGGATCAACAACGTCTACATGCTTGATTTAAATAAAATTGAATGTGCTTCTTCTTTTTGCTTAAAAACTATTATTGATGATTCATGGTTGTGGCACCAGAGAATTTGTCATGCTAGCATGAAAACCCTTAGGAAAGTGACCCAAAAAGACCTAGTTAGAGGTGTCCCCAAACTCAAGTTTTCAAAAGATCACCTTTGTGATGCCTGCCAACTAGGAAAGCAAGTTCACTCCATCTTTCACCCCATTAAGGACATTAGCACCTCTAGACCTTTAGAAGTCCTTCACATGGATTTGTTTGGACCCATTAGCACTGCTAGCTTGGGAGGAAAAGTCTATGGATTTGTGATTGTTGATGACTACTCGAGGTTCACTTGGACTAAATTTCTTACACATAAAAATGAGTCTTTTAAGGAGTTCAAAACCTTTTCTACTTGGATCCAGAAAAAGCTAGGTTGTGAAATAGTGACCATCCATAGTGATCATGGGGGAGAGTTTGAGAATGAAAGATTTGGTGATTTTTTGTGAGGACAAGGGGATTAGCCACAACTTCTCAGCCCCTAGAACCCCTCAGCAGAATCGGGTACCTGAAAGGAAGAACCGAACCTTGGTGGAAGCCGCTAGAGCCATGCTTGCCGAGTTTTCACTTCCAAAATACTTTTGGGCTGAAGCGGTTAACACAGCTTGTTATGTGTTGAATAGAGTGAATGTTAGAGCCAAACTAGAAAAGACACCCTATGAGATCCTTAAGGGTAGGACACCCAATCTTTCCCACCTTCATGTCTTTGGTTGTAAAGTTTTCATTCATAACAATGGGAAGTCACACTTGGGAAAATTTGATGCAAAATCTGATGAAGGAGTTTTCTTAGGATATCCTAGTGTTGGGAAGTCTTTTAGGGTGTTTAATAAAAGAACTTTGATGATAGAACAGACTACCCATGTGGTTTTTGATGAGTCTGATCCTAAGAAATCTAGAGTTGAAGATGATGAGGATGTTGGAGAGATTACTAGTGGTGTAGAAAAGTTGGGAAAGGGAGTAGAACAACAAAATGAAGGAATAGGAGAAGTCACCCAAGGAGTAGAAAATTTTGACTTGGATGATAGGGCTGGACCTTCACACACTTTACCTAGGGACTGGAGATACTCTACAAGTCACCCCAAGGATTTGATCTTAGGAGACCCTTCTAGTGAAGTCAAGACTAGACATGGACTTAGGAAGGAAGTAAACCACTCGGCTTTTATTTCAATGACTTAACCCACCACCATTAACCAAGCCCTTACTGATGAATTTTGGATTTTAGCAATGCAAGAGGAATTGAATCAATTTTTTAGGAATGATGTTTGGGAGCTTGTTGAAAGACCTAAGGAACAAAGTGTAGTTGGAACAAAGTGGGTATTTAAGAACAAAGTGAATGATTCAGGGGTGGTGGTTAGGAATAAAGCAAGATTGATGGCTAAGGGGTATAACCAAATAGAAGGGATTGACTTTGAGGAGACCTTTGCCCCTGTAGCTAGATTGGAAGTCATTAGAGTGCTATTAGCCTTTGCCTGCTATAAAGGATTTAAGCTTTTTCAAATGGATATCAAGAGTGCCTTTTTAAATGGGAAATAAAAGAAGATGTGTTTATAGAACAACCACAAGGTTTTGAGAATTCTCAATTTCCAAATCATGTGTTTAAATTAAAAAAGGCCTTGTATGGTTTAAAACAGGCACCAAGAGCTTGGTATGAAAGGCTTAGCACATTCTTACTAGAGAGGGAGTTTGTTAAGGGGAGTGTAGACACCACCCTTTTTCTTAGGAGAATTGGAGATGATTTACTCATTGTTCAAATTTATGTGGATGACATACTCTTTGGATCTTCTAATAAAAAATTATGTGAGGAGTTTTCTAAAACAATAAGTAGAGAGTTTGAGATGAGTTTGATGGGAGAATTGTCCTACTTTTTAGGGTTTAGCATAAAACAATTGGAGGATGGTGTTTGAATAGTTGCTATTTGAATGAGTTATATTTATGCAACTTATGTAGTTTTGATGATTCCAAACATTATTGTTCAAATGTATAGTTATCTCCTAACAATTTCAGAAGATTTGCACTTGCTATTGTGTGTACTAACATTTCAGGAAAATCAGACTCCAGACTACGAAAAGTTCAATTCAAATTCAACATGAGATATTTTGTTTAATTGATGTTTGTCTTTTCTTTGAATTAATTTTGAAAGGGAGTGATTGTAATTGAGTGAATAAAATCTCACACACACAAATAAGGAGATCTTAAAATTCTATACTGATCGTACAGGACGATATTTATCGTACTGGACGATCTGTCAGTTATCTCCTATAGAGCACTTGGAACGAATAGGAACTTGCTTTGAAAAATTTTCTAAGTCCTATTCGTCCAGGACGAAATTTATTATCGTACCAGGCGATGGGTTCTCTGTAAAATTTTCGTCCAGATGAATTTTACCATCGTACGAGGCGACGAGTCCTCTGGAAAATTTTCGTCCAGACGAAAACAAATTATCGTCCGCGGCGATTGGTTCTCTGGAAAATTTTCGTCCAGACGAAATAAATAATCGTCCAGGACGATCGGCTCTCAGGAAAATTTTCGTCCAGACGATCACATTTTCGTTCAAACGATAAACCGACTTAGAACAGTTTTCAGCAGTTTCTAGAACCGACCTTGTAATAACCGTTCGTACTGGACGAACCAAGTTCGTACAGGACGATCAGCTGTACGAAGTCAGTTCGTACACATATACAAATTGGGTCGTTTCAGATCATTTAAGTAAAATCGTCCAGGACGATCCAGAATCGTACAGGACGATCCACTGCGTACAGAATTGAAAATTTGCAGTTTTTGGGCGGTTTCACTTGTCTTTTATATAAATAGTCCAAATTAGACTGCCACCCAATCTTTTTGTCATTTGATCTTCGTGCCTCTTGAGAGAATAGCCAAGAAGAGAGTGGAAGAGAGCATTCAAAGGAGGATTCCTACCACTGGAGCGAGAAGGCTTCACTTGGATTGCTAAGGTAAGAGTCTCTACTTGTGGAATTGGATTTCTTCACTCTTTTTCTTTCTTCCTTCTAGATTCTTGTGAGAAGATCATTCAAGAAGGTCCGGTTCTCTGCCGACACTTGGAGAGTGTGAACAGACGAGGGTTCTCTGCCCACACTAGGAGAGTGTGAAAGGAAGAAGGTTCTCTGCCTACACTTGGAGAGTGTAAACAGCCGTAGGGTTCTCTGCCCACACTAGGAGAGTGTGAAAGGACGACGGTTCTCTGCCGCACCGGGTAGTGTGAAAAGAGTGTTTTGTACAGGCTTCTCCGCCTTGTTGTGGGTGCTAAAGGAGAGTCACTTTGTGGTATTAGTGCAATACTCAGAGGGTGCCTCTGAGGAGTGGATGTAGGTCTGGTTATAGACCGAACCACTATAAATCTGGTGTCATTTACTTTATAGCTTTTACGTTTCCGCACTTTAAATTTCAGTTTTAACAACTCTGTGGTTGAACATTTTTCTACTAACTTTAAAAGAAAATTTTATTTCGGTTCAACTTTATTATTAAGAGGGTTTAAAATTTTAAAAACTACCAATTCACCCCCCTCTTGGTAGCCTTGGGACACTTACTTAGGCTTAACAACCTAATTACTGGACTCAACAGATGGAACCTTTTTGAATCAAACAAAATACATAAGAGACATTTTGAAGAAATATGAGATGGACAAAGCCAAACCAATTAACACTCCCATGACTTTTAGTGCTCCATTTGATAAGGACCCAAGTGGTAAGTTTATTGATCAAAAGAAGTATAGAGGCATGATTGGATCATTACTTTACTTGACTGCAAGCCGACCTGACATTATGTTTAGTGTTTTCCTTTGTGCTAGATTTCAAGCTGACCCTAAGGAGTCCCACCTGACTGCAGTTAAGAGAATTTTTAGATACCTTTTGGGGACACAAGGCTTAGGGATTTGGTACCCTAGACATAGAACTTCTTTTGAAATTGTTGGATTTTCTGCCTCTGATTTTGCAGGATGCAAGGTGGATAGGAAAAGCACGTCAGGAACTTGTCAATTCATTGGACAGTCTTTGGTCTCATGGTCTAACAGGAAGCAAAATTCAGTTGCACTTTCTACTGCTGAAGCGGAGTACATTGCTCTTGGAAGTTGTGTGGCCCAAGTTCTTTGGTTGAAACAACAGGTATTGGATTTAGGAGTTCCGGTAAGCACTATCTCAATTTTTTGTGACAACACTAGTGCCATATGCATATATAAGAATCCTATCCAACATTCAAGAACTAAGCACATTGACATTAGACATCACTTCATTAGAGATCATGTGACAAAGGGGGACATTGAGGTAAACCATGTGTTAACTGAAAATAAACTAGCCGATATCTTTACTAAACCACTGGCCTTCGATACTTTCATCTCATTAAGGACCAGATTGGGTGTGATTGACATAAATGCATGAACTTGATTTCTTTACTTGCTTTTCTTTTTTCTTTTTCTTCTAGTTTATATGCTCTTTTGTTTTGGTTGATTGTTCCTTTTTATGTTGTTTTGTTTGTTTGATTTATTCTTTTTAAAAAAAAAATTATTATCAAAATCATCGCTAATATGATATCGTATGCCTTGCATTTGCTTTTGAAAATTTGTAGCCAATGGTTTGCATCTCTTAAATCCATTAGATGATTGAAAAATTCTATTGATTGTGTCTCTTTCTTTAGTATGGTTTAGTGGCATAGTTTTCTTCTCTAATCAAAAATCTATCTCAAATTAAACGATTATATATGAAATTAAGGTCTTTTCTATTCTTGCTAAAGCAATTCTATCTTATATTATAGGGATTACAGTCTTTTTATCAAATCAAGATTCATAGTTACTCTTGACATTGGTCCGTGATTCTGTTTTGTGGATTGTTCTTCTCTATGTTAGAGAGAGAGCCCCTATTCTCAAATATCTAGAAGATATACTCACAACAAAGTCCTTTTTAAGAGATGACTAAAAGAGAATCTAGCTTTAAAAAAAAATTTGGCCAAAGATGCCAACAAAAGAAGAGCAAAGCCGCCAAATTGAATTTAAGAAAAAAGGGATGCGCAAAGCGCAATTCAAATGACAAGAGGCATAAAATGAGCCCATCAAAAGCAAGCTCTTCTTTCTTTTCAAATCTTTTAAAAACTTAGAAGCTTTCATATACCAAAGACTTGAGTTCGTTTTGCCATTATGATGTATCTACTTTGTTCCTTTATTCTATAAGATATTTTTTCTTGACTCAAGTGATGATTAGATCCTTCATACTAATATATGATTGAAGTTTTGAGTTAGGTCATTGATTTCAAAAGACAACCTACCCTACAAAGATACTTCAAGCTTAAGGGTAAACATGATCGGATACTTTTCTGATTCTTTGAATTTTTGATGTTGTTCAAACTCATTAACTTACATACTTTTAAAATCAATCACATGGAATGCTATCATATTCATGCTTTGAATCAAAATTTAGGAGAGATTCTTTTTCTTTATTGTTTTTTCTTTTCTGCATATTTTCTTTTTGATATGTCAAAAGGGGGAGAAATAGGAAAAATAGGAATTGCTTATTTATTTTGCCATCATCAAAAAGGGGGAGATTGTTGCAAACCTTATTTCATGGCTTATGTTTTGATGATTGGCAAACCCTACTGTTTATCTTGGACCGCCTATTTTTTCTAACATTTCAGGAATCGAAGATTGGACGAACAAACGATGCAAATGAAGAAGTGGGTAGGATGGGGTTGAGTCAGCCTGTAATCTATTTTTTTTTATCTTCTTGAGTCAGTTTGTAATGTTCAAAAGACTGATACTAAGTAACCCTACACACACACACTTGAGAGATTTAGAATCTCTATTTTTTCTCACATCGGCCAGGCCGATCCCTTGGATCGTCCTGGACGCTCGAGTTCAAAACAGAGACTCTAATCAGGATTCTTAATTAAGGAAGCTGACATTAACATATCGGCCTGGACGATATGTGTATCAGCCAGGACGATAAGCTCAAAATAGAAAGAAGTAGCCGCCATAGACAATTAAGGTATACTGTATTTTTAAATTATCGGCCAGGACGATCCTTGATCGGCCTGGACGATATTTACAATTATGCCTAAATTGAACAGACAAATCAGGGAAGTAATTAAAGTATGATTGATATGATCACATCCTCCTGGACGATCGCAGGATCGGCCAGGACGATATATTCAATATCCTTGGTAACTCTTGGATGATCGGGATCGGCCAGCATGAAAACAGGGCGATGCTCAGGACGATTTCCTTCTGAAATGAACTAATCGTCCTGGACGATCTTGCGATCGGCCAGGATGATACAGTCAAATTTAAATCGTCCAGCACCCAAAATAGGGCGATGCCCAGGCCGATCTTATGAGATTTGTACTGATCGGCCAGGCCGATGTCCATATCAGCTTGGACGATATTGTCGACAACTTGTAATTAATGAGCTCCTTTGAAGCTCTTCTATTTAAAGAGCTCTTGTTCAACATTTTTGAACACCTTTGGCTGCTGCCTTGACCTGAGAAGACCTTGAGGAGAGAAAGAGAGAGAGGGAGAGAGAGAGGATCTTATGAGGGGGAGCTTGTGTGGGGATTCACAATGGTTGCTTCAAGGATCGCTCTGCTTGTTCTTCGTCTAGAGTTTCTCGTCCGTGGAAGGGTCGGTAGAGGTAAGGAGTTAGCTTTTGGTTGTTGTTCTCTGCCAGCTTCAGGAGGAAGCAAAAGGAGATAGGTTCTCTGCCTTGTCGGGGTGGCAAAAAGGAGGTTCTTGTGAGGGCTTCTCCGCCTAGCCGAGGGGGCTAAAGGAGAGTCACGTTTTGTAGTGCAATACTTGGAGGGTGCCTCCAAGGAGTGGACGTAGGTCGTGTTGACCGAACCACTATAAATCTCTGTGTTATTGCTTTATTGCTTCCACACTTTTATTTCAGCATTTACTCTATTGTGGTGAGTTTTGGTTTTTCATTATTGTCTTGATTGAAAACATTTTTTAAAATACCAATTCACCCCCCTCTTGGTTAGCTTGGGACTAAGTTCATAGGGCTTAACATCCCAAATGAACTTTCAGAATCAATTTCATTTTCTTAAACCAGCTCCAGGAATTTGAATTATCATATGCATAAGACCTGGCTAATGTAGCTATATTCTTACCGAAAAAATATTTAACAAGTTCCATTTCATCATCAGGATGTTCCGGATACAATTTAATTTGTAAAATTATATCAACCAACTCTTTCCCAAAGAATTTCAACAATTCAACTTTATTCCAACTACCATTTAGGATAAAATTCTCCAAGTTTAGAAACTCACCTTCAACTGTTGCAATGAAAGTAGGCCATCGCTCCAATCATCTACCCCATATCCAGCAATCTTTAGAATATTGATAGAGTTTCTTTCAGCACTTTTGAATCTGATAGCCGGTTGTAAAGATTTAGCTCCACATATTAAAATCTTCCAAGTAAGAGAATTGAATCTCTTAACATCAACATGCATTACATCTCTTCCATATTTTGCTCTTAAAGTTTTATTAAGTAAAGAATCTGGTTTCTTGAAGAAATTCCAAGCGAACTTAGCTCTTAAAGGTCCTACAGATTGAACTGCTGAATGAACCCCTTGGCCTCCATCATAAATTGGTTTAAAGAGGTCTTCCCAAGCTACATAATGCAAGCCCAGATTACCATTATCATTCCTCCATAGATTATCTCTACTCTATCTAATTCCTTCAAAATACTTAAAGGAATTATAAGTATGTGCAGAGAAGAAGCCTGGTACTGAAAGAACCGCAGATTTGGTAAGAGCTAATTTGCCTGGAGAGGAAATATACTTTCTCCCCAAACATCCAATTTAGATAATACTTTGTCCAGTAAATGTAGGAAATCATAGTGTTTCAATCTCCTCAATGTCATCTTCACACCCAGATACTGCAGCTCCTTCACCTCCTTGATCTCCAATATATTCTTGATACATCTCCTTCGTTGTTTACTCACTAATTTCCCAAATATTACTATAGATTTCTCCTTGTTCACTTGCTGACCCATCCAACAGCAATAGCCTTTCAAAATTTGCTGAATCAACTTCACTTCCCCATCATTTGCTTCAACGAGAATTAGGATATTGTCGGCATACATGAGATGGCTAATTTTTGGAGCTAATGGAGCCAATAATTCTCAGCTTGCTTCCTTTCAATTCAAAGACATTATTTAGTAGTTAAGAACATAAGATGAAAAGGTAAGGAGAAAGTGGGCAGCCCGGCCTAAAGCCACTCTTCCCTTTAATCCACTCAGAACCAATTCCATTAATCATAATATAAAAATAGGGATCAATCACACATTCCATCAAAAGCTCAAAAAACTTCAAAGGAAAGCCAAAATAGTGGAGAACTTGTTTAAGTGTATCCTAGGTCATACTATCGTATGCTTGCTCCATATCTACTTTGATAGCAACCAAACCTTTTTTAGATTTAGATAATCTAAACTTGTGGAAGATTTCTTGTGCAAGGAGGATGTGATGTGATAAAGATCCACCTTTGATGAAAGTCGATTGAACATCCACCACCAATGAATTAATAACTTTCATCAACCTATTCAACAAGACTTTTGCAATAATCTTGTAAATTGACATACAAAGGCTTATTGGCCTAAAGTTAGAAGGAAGAAGAGGATTTCTTACTTTAGGAATGAGTACCACCAAAGTTTCTTTCCACTTAGACCACATCCTACCCGATGTCAAGAAGAGATAAATAGCTTCCCAAACATCTTCACCTACCACTTTCCAATAGGCTTTAATAAAAGGGAAAGAAATCCCATCCCTCCCGGGAGAGATATTGTTTCCAAGACTTGTAATAACAGCTTCTACCTCCTTAAAAGTGAATTCCTGATCATGAAGCTTACATTCTTCACTGTTAAGAACTTTAGATGGATTTGGCCAGCCTTTTAAGCAATATTTATTTATGTATGATCTTTATGAGACTTTGTCTTTTAAATTGTGGTTCAATTTTAGGTCTAAACTCTCTCTTTTTCCTCAGTTTATGACTGATAAGTATTGTGTTCGTAAGCA
The DNA here is from genome assembly GCA_022539455.1 of Dendrobium nobile. Classification (NCBI taxonomy): domain Eukaryota; kingdom Viridiplantae; phylum Streptophyta; class Magnoliopsida; order Asparagales; family Orchidaceae; genus Dendrobium; species Dendrobium nobile. Next base: position 24,857,299 of record CM039722.1, read on the forward strand.
TCTTACTATGTGTTTTTATAATAAAGGTGACTCCAGTGTTTGGAAAAGGCTTTGTAGAATCCAGTGGAGAGCCGAGCCTCATGTTAAATGGGGCATTGGTAGAGTTAACCTCTTCTTTGTTAGGACAATTGGCTTGAAGGTTAGTCTATTGACTCTATTCTTAATAATTTCACCACTAATGCAATGAAGGTGGAGTATTTTATCATGGACAATATTTGGGATTGTAATAAACTTATTGATATGCTTCCTGAAGATGTTATTTTTAGAATTCTTAATCTACCTATTAATATTGATTATGAATATTTATTTTTTTCTGATTTTTTTCATAATGGTCTGTTTAGTTTAAAGGATGCGTGTCAAGTTTTTATAAATAAGAATTCTGTTGTGAAAGATTTTTCTTTGATTTGGAAAAAAAGTATTCTAAAGACAATTTCTATTTCCATTTGGAGAATCATGCATAAATATATTCCTATTGATGACATTTTAATGAAGAGAGGTTTCATTATTAATTATAAGTATCAATATTGTTGTCATGTGGAGAATATTCATCATGTGTTAATTTTTGGTCCTATTTTTGTTAACATTTTGATATACTTTGAAGATATGTTAAAATTAAATTATTTTAATGCTCACATGTCGATTAGTAATTTGGTAGACTTATGGTTTATCAGCTTGAAAGGTCATATAAAAAATTTGATTCCTTTCCTTATTAAGTGGTATTTGTGGAATGCTATAAATAACTACCTTTTAAGCAATATTCACATGGATTATAACATAATATAGAACATTAAAGATAGAGTGTTGAAGCTTTTTAATGCTAACAACTTGACCCCCAAGAATTTTAAGAATTAATTTTTTTTTTGCTGATAATTTTGTCATTCTATTGCATAAGGGCAGTTATTTGGACTACCCTAATACGATTTATTAGATAAAACCTCCTCTAACACTTTTAAATTGAATACTGATGGCTCGGTTCATAATGGTGCATATATTTGTGGTGACATTATTATAGATATTCGTTGTAACATGATTATAGCTTTTACTGGCCCTTTGGATTAATGTTCTACCTCGATTACTGAACTTTATGATATTCTCAATGGGCTTAAATTATGTATCTCTCTTGGTATTACCAATATTTTGATTGAGGTGGATGTCACTTCCACTATTCATTGTCTTAAGATCCACTCGGATAGTATTTGCAACCCAATTTTTTTCTATCTTATTAGAGATATCAAGCAACTGTTAATTTTTGTTAACTTTAATATTTCACATGTTCATAAGGAAGGTAATGCTTGTGTGGATTGGTTAGCCAATTTGGGTTGTGATCTGGATTGCCTAATGGATTTTACTGCTTCCAATTTACTTTATCCTCTGAAAGGAATTATTAGGTTGGATAAAATGAATTTACTTTATGTCAGAATTTTATTTAGTTGTCTTCCTTGGCTTCTTGTGTTGTCATTTACTTTAATATTATGAGGGTTTGGTTTTATTTTCTATACTATTAATCCTGTTAATCTCAATACTATTTGGTGTGTTGATATGAAGGGCTTGAGTAGTGATTGGAATCTTCCGAAACTCATTCATCCCCTTTTGTTTCTCTTCTTTTCCTTGGAAAAATTTTCTTGTTGGTTATTTTATTCCCTAGGTGTTGGCTGGATGTATTATAGACCGTAACATTTCTTGGGCTATTCTTTTTGGCTTGTATTACTATAATGATTTGGGGATTTATTCTATTTTTTTAGCTGGGATCGACAATTTTCATGTCTCTTTGATTATATGTTATTTCATTGTTTGGGATTGGTTATATACTTCTACTGTCATTATGGGAGTAATTCCCTATATGGTTTTCTTTTCTTTTACTCACCCCTTTTGTGTCATGTACCTGAGAGTGTATGGGTTTAGAATTGAGCAGCATTGGGGGTTTTTCATGATGGTTGTAATGGGCACTTAATACTGAGCTCTAATGAACCTAATCTTTTGTTGGGTTTGATGTATTCTGACTTTTATCCATATGTGTCTTATCCTTTCTTCAATTTAAATTATTTTGGTATAATGAGTTACATAGGTGCTGACAATTATGTTTTTTTGTAGCTTCGTTCGATCTGATTTAATTGAATTATGGCAGCGGGTGATCTTTTTTTCTGAGATGCTATGAATATAGCTAATTTTGTTGTTTTTATCTATTTCAATTGTCTGGGTAGTTTGGCTAAGCTATTTTTTACATGTTGGTGGATTTTGGTTTTGCTTGTTTGCTATGGAGTTTGATGTTAAATTAGCCTGGGACTTCTAAGTAATTACTGTTGCTAGGATCATCTATTGGTAGTGTATTTTTTGTTTGGTGGTGGTTTGCAAGGACTAATTCTTCTATTTATAGCTGAACTGGGTGGAATTTTCCTGGCTGGATGTGCTCCTGGCCATGGAGCTGTAGGCTTTTCAAGTTGGCTATGTGTTGGCTGCGTTGTTCGATAGCTTTTAATTTATGTGTTTGTTTGAATTGCTTGTTTAGGCAGAAATTTTCCTATTCTTATATTCTTAAGAAGTACTATAATGCTCCTGATTATTGTGATATGTACAACGATGCTTATGGTTGGCTATCGAGTTATATCATTAATTGCGTAAGGGATGGTTTCACTTGCTCTTTCGGCTGGTTTGGATCTTTCAATTGGCAGTGGATGAAGTTAATGATTCTCTATTTAATTTTGGATAACATTATACATGTGAATTTTGTGCTTATTATTTTTGTGATTATTTTCTTGCAGGTTGCTTATAGTGCAGGTCTTTTGGCTTTACCTTTTTTGGATGAGAAGATTAGGCTCATTGACAATCCTTTGATAATCTCCAATTTTTAGGTTATGGTTACTAAACAACTTAAAATGTCTCTAGGGGATTTTGTACTTTTGCTTAGTATGGACTTAGTGCTCTTAGGCTTTATTTTGAATTTCGTTGTAGCTCGATCCTTGGAGTAGTAGGGAGCTCACTTCAGATTTCCCAAAAAAAAAAAAAAAAAAACCTTAAAAGTAGCTCCTATATTGGGGCTAATCTTTCTAAAAATCTAAAAAATTAAAAATAAACTCCAATAAACTCCAAATGACCTACAATCAATAAAAGTTTAAATCAAACATCAATTTTAATTAAAATAAATTAAATTGAAATTAACCATTAAATAAATAATAATTAAATAAAATCATATAAAATTAAACATTATTCATTTTAGTCCCAAGTTTTTTCGGATTGGTCTATCTCTTAGTCCGAACCAAAGCCATTAATCTCCTGAGCATTTTGATTAATTTTCGTAATTACAACCCAACCTTAAATTTCTTATATAACGACTTTAAATAATTTAACAAGTACAATAAAATTAAATAAATAAATAAATAAATTTAATAAAAATAAAAATTTGAAGTAAATAAATAAAATTTTAAAATGTAATTAAATAATCAAACTTAAATAATTAAAATAAATTACTTAAAATTTAATTAAAGATTATTGTTAATCATTCAAATAGAAAAAAAAATTAAATAAAAATCAGTGAAAGTCAAATAAAATTTAATTCATTTAACTAAATAAAATTTGATAATTCATTTAATTATATTTATTTTATTTAAATTATTTTGATAATTAAAGATTAAATCATTAAATAAAAGACCGACATGCATTGTGCTTTAGTCCTTTGGAAGGAACAAATGCATTGGATTGAAGGATCATTAATAAATTTGGGATAAATCTAAGACCCTTATGAACTGTATTTAACTCCTTTTGGAAGTTACATGTGCATTGGATTCAAGGGTCTTCAATAAATTCTTAACATATCAAAGATCTTTATGTATTGTGTTCACCTCCTTTTGGTAGGGACAATTGCAGTGGATTCAAGAGACCTGTAATAAATGATTAAAAAAAATCAAAAGCCTTCATAAATTATGCTTGATTGCTTTTGTAGAGTGTATGTGTATTGGATTCGTAAGGCTTTCATCTTAAACCATCTAATAAATTATTAATAAATCTGATAGATATTATAGAGCCAATCTATATTATATGGGAGAATGGGATCATTATAATTATGAGCCTTAGGACTAGTAATTACTGGCTTTTGCACTTTGAAGTCACTATGTTACATAGTTTTTTAAAATAAAGTAATCTGCTCCAACACTTTCGATATAAATAATAAGGCACAACAAAATCATTAAGACTTAAAGTAAAACTAAAATTCTTTTTAGAATTTAACAAATAAAAACTTCAAAACTAAACTAACTTAATTAAAAAACCACTTTGGATATATTAATGCCACACTGCCTTCTTCACACACTATAGATTATTTTCCTGGACAACCATGTCTAGTCTATGATAGGACAGTAGTTATTTTGATTTGCTTGCAGGTGCCTTTCTTGGAGGGCTTTTTATGTTTCTTTATTTGTTTTTAGTACTTGTAAATTACCCACTACGATGATATCTAGATGGTTGAGATTGCTAGTTGTTAGGTTAATTGAGTGCTCTAAAAGAAAAATTAACTTGATCCGACTAGAATGAAATTTGTGATTATAGTTGATTTAGTTGACATACATGGAAGAATGTAGAAACAATGTTGAACCTTTTAGATGCAAGGATGAAAACAAAATTGAAGTTAAGGGGTTAATGAAATAAAGGTTGATGTGAATGCATTTCTGGTTCAGGAGATATGTAAGAATGAATATTTTGAGCAAAATATTAACTTTTTGAATTCTAGTAAATTCTTAAGTTTTTATAAAGTTTATAAATACTAGACCCAAAGATGAGAATAATGTTTTTAAGTTTGTTCAATTTATTGTTTTCTGGAATTAGTTATGAATTATTTAATTTTGAAGATTTAATTGATTTATTTAATTTGTAATTAGGGGCATTTTCTTATTTTGGTACCAAATTAGCTCCAAACCTCTTGAAATCTTCCCCAAATGTAAAAAATGGCCTCTAGAGATGATTTTAAGTTTTAAAAATTATTTTAGTAATTTTTAATATTTTTTAAATATTTATTTTAACTAATAAAAAAATTTCTTAATCTGTTAAATTAATATAAATTTAAGATTAATCTAATGGGGCTTTATTTTTCCTCTATTAAGTTCTTAATTTTGAGAATTTTGATATATTATTTTAATTTTTAGAATTTAAAATGTATTTATTATGAGTTTTTAAAGATCCGAAGTTAGTTATACATAGGAATTTTTGTTCACTAAATGACAAACCAAATGACCTCAAAATGTAATCAAATTTGAAATATAGGTGCATGAGTACATGCACTTAAAACTCAATGAATTTGGATTCATAAAGGGCTCCATAGGCTGAAAATTCATTGATTAAAGCTAAATACATCTATAGCTTTGGTGATTTGTTTTAGTATTTATACATACTAAATTTGGGTAAAATTAGTGGCAAACTAACCCTGACATATATATAAACACACAACACAAATTTAAAATTTATTTATAATTACATAAGTATTTATGAATTTTCAATGTTTTGGATCCAAAATGGACCCATGACTTTGTAAATTCAAATCAGAAACATCCCATGTTCACAATGTCACAAAAAATTACAACAGTTGAATAATATGCTCAAGAATCAACACCCAAAAATTGAGCTTAATTGGATCATTAGATCTTGAGAAAATCAAGAAAGTAGGAGGAAATCCTTATCTAATTTTCTTATAATGCATTAGTCAAAATGTCTTGGAATTTTTTTCTTTAAAAAGCTAGATCTCAAGCCCTTTTGAATGAGCCTAAAATAACTCAATTTTAAGTTGAGTTAGATTTACTATGAAAATTTCAAAGTTATATGCATTTAAAATGAATTTTACTCATTTTAATTATTTAAAATAGAATCACAATCATTTGCGCCATCTTGAATAGTATGACGCATGTCAAAATATGCATCAGACCCTTAATTACCACTTAACCATGTTGGCACTACATCATGACCATTGGATCAAGATAGTAGAGATTGGAAGGGTCAAGTTAAGCCATGTCACTCACTATTTATCTAAATGTCATGCATTCAATCCCCAGGGCTATCTTTGTTGTTCTACTTAGGTGACATTGCCCATTCTGGGCATTCAATTCACGCCAAACATGTAACAGATGGCTCCGTCAATCTAAAGATGCTTTTGGTAAAATTAAAAAAAAAAATTTCAAATTTTTAAAACTTTTGACCCTACCGTTCAAATTTGATTAAATTTGAAACATATGATCATGTAAGCTAATCTTTTAATCCATGTAGTTTCATGGCATCATGCATCAAATTTTAGGGGAAGTTTGGGTTAGATCATAAAACTTCAAATAGGAATTTTTTAAAAAGCAACAGATGGATTTTGCTAATCTTGGGATCCCTTTTAAGTTCATAGATGACTCTAAGAGTTGATTCTAGATGAATAAAAAGTTGAAAAAAAAAATTATCCTTTCTCTCTCTCTTTCTCTCTCTTGATGATTTGGGCATTTCTTCAATTGGAAATGGTTGGGAAAGAATTCGGATAGGCTATGAAAGTTCATATGGAGCTAGGGGAATGAGTTGATCAATCCTTTTTCGAACGTTTGCAGTGTGTTGTGTGTGGGGGGGGGGGGGGGGGGGGGGGGGGGGAAGGGTATTTATAGGAGAATGAAATTTTAAAGGAGGTCAATTCATTGGTTAAAAATTTTGGGGGGTGTACATAGGGTTAATACACACCTATTACAAAAATTTTCATAATTTATTTTTATAAGGGTAGCAACCTAGATCAAGAAAACCCCATTTTTAGTACTTGGTTCAATCTTATTTGTCAAATCGTATGGGTCCAAGGCTTGGAAATTGATTACGAGACTCATGTTGACTTCATGAATAGCTCCAATCCGTTTAGTTAAATGATTTGGTCAAAATAATGAGAAATAAATTTTTTAAATGTATAAGGTGATTTTGGTCAATTAGGAATTAACTAGTAAACTAGGTTTGACCAGGGGTCAATGATGAGTCCAGCTTATTCCAGATGGTGTTTTGCACTTGTTGGAGGTGGTACCATGGATTGGTGAGGTCTTTTAGTGCGAAATACATGTTTAAGTGCTTAAGATTTCGTTTGGTGCATGATTAAGGGCTTAATGGGCACTTTAATCAACCTAAGTTAACTTAGTCAACAAGGGGTGACCAAGTGTTTGTGCTTTGTTAAATGCATTCTAAATGATGTTCAGGGTTTTTTAATGGTGGTCCCAAGGTTTAGTTAAGTCTCCATATATGTATTGTAGTTTAAAGGCAAAAAAGGTAATTTGGTAAACCTAGGTTGACTTGGTCAACCAAGGTTGACTAGGGCTTAAGGTTTGGTTAAGTGGATACCAAATTATATGAGTCACAACATATTTCATATATTTAAACTTTTAGAATTTAAATAAGGACAATCCAACATTAATTTCAACAAATTTATAGTTGAATTGAAATTCTAAATCAAACAAGGCCATGGAACAAATAATAATTTGATCCAACTATAAACATCACCTAATTCCATCATTATTAAGACACATGAATACTAAGCAAATGAACCAAATCAAGGGGATCACTATAGGCAATCCAACTAAATGATTTGAGATTTTGGAAATATTTGATAAGTATCACCCTAAATAATATGGATAAAAAGCGAATAGCTCACACTTAAACCAATAAACCACTACCACTCTACTACCATCATCATAATGCTACTTCTTGGCCACTACCATTAGACCTCCAGTATTTGATCACTACCAACAAAAGCCATCATCATTAGATTTACATTACTAAATAACTATTACCCGGCTAACTTTGTTCTTTTAATTTCATCCACTCTACAACAATCTCCCCATCTCTTTTTTGTTACTAGGATCCCTAGACATTTATCACCAAGTAGGGTTTCACAACCATTATCTCTTAATTATGGCTTATTATAATTTATTACTTGACTTGATTCTTCTAAAAATCATAATCAATTTATAGTTTCATATCACCATAGTCTCAGTATGATCTCCTAACCATTATAAATAAAATACTTTATCTAAACCATCAATTCACAAATACTATCTCTAAAATACCATCGCCTAATTATGATGTCTCTCAATCACTATCTTCGAACTTTAATATCATGATTGTTATGATTTGAGAGACCTACCTCATGTTTCGATGATTTAAAATATTATATGATGTATATTTAGTTTCTCTTATTTTATACATTACATATATTTTCTCTTTGTAAGTCTAACAAGTTGGTTTCAATATAGACAAAACACTATCAAAGAATCTCTTAAAATCTTAAAAAACTTTTTTCGTCAAAGGAGAAGATTCCTCTTTTTACCATGATAACATAACAATTAGTACATAAAACACTAAACAAACAGAAGTACAAAAACTACAGAAATCTTCACATTAAATATTTAAAGGACTCGAAAAGACAACAGACAAGTAGTATATCTATAAATATGAGAGACCCTGGTCTGGAGGAGATGGCTGGTTGAAGATAGAGAAATAGCTGTTCATTATAGCTACGTTTGTGTTCACCGAGTCAAATTGACCTCAAATCCAACCCATGTCACGCTGGTGTAGGTGAGTTTGAATTTAATCAAAGTGTTGATCAAAATGACTCTCTAGTCAGTCAAAGCGCTGGACCATCTCCTGAAAGTCAAGTCCATGAGCAGGTGCAGGTGCAGGTGTTGGTGCTCGTGCAGGTACTCGTGCTCCCCCTTCTCCCTTAGAATCCTCATTTATATTATCACCTTTAAAAAGTGCTCAAAATGAGGCATCAGTGCAGTAGTAGGCAATTCAAGTAGAGAATCAGGATGAACAAGATAGTACTTGTTCTCAAGGATATAGGTCACTTGGTGTCCTAAAGAAATATTCTTCTTCCTCTTATGCGAGACATGTCAATTTAAGAAAGGCCATGAATATAGTCAATAATAAGTTGGGCTTCATCCATAGGTTGACCAGTCATGATAAGATAAGTAACAGTGGACAAAAGAGGAGTAATATTAATACGGTCACAAGCTTTAGGAATAATAGAGGTTCTAAGGACATGTTGTATGACCCTTGTATTTTGGTTTAAGGAAAAGACCATAGTCCAATGACATACTTATTCAATCTCTTTAATAACTTTATTTATTTCAATCCAATCAAAATCAGATGTAGATGTCAAAGTGTGGGCTTTAACTCATTGAGTCCTTAAGTGCAAAAAGAAAAACCTACAATAAGACTCCTCATTTTCTTTAGATAGAAAGTCTTCATCTACACTCCTAGAGGATGATCCCTTTGTGAGTCTACCACGCTTGCTAAAACTGGCCATGACTAAGAAGAAAAGGATTGAAGAAGGCTATGAAGTGAAAGAAAATGAAATCTAAAGCCCTCCTATTTAAAGAAAAATAACCTTTCGTATGTAAAAAAAAGGGATTCGTATGATACGATATATGGTTCATACATGACAAAATAAATTTTGTATGTACGACCGAATACTTTCAAAATGAAATGACTTTCATAATCATGCAAGTTACGAGGCATCCTTTCATACAGGCTTTTTGATTAGACGATCGTACAGATGAACATGTGTTCATCCAGGATGATCAGTTCTTTAAGATCATTTTAATGGCTGTTAGATTCATCCCCCACACCGAATGACACACGGTTTGTATTTACGAACTACAGGTTCGTATGTACGATCAGTTATAGTAACTGATTTTGCCTGAATAATCGTCTATATGCATACAAATGAAGGAATGCAAATCGTCCAGAATGATATAAATATCATACAATATAATATGTATTAGAAACTTAAAATTTTATGTAATCTGTTCAAAACATCGATCGATATTCTACAGAATTCATATAGGTCAAAAATAATTTCATATGGTATGAATAGAACACTTAGAAAAATTTGCACGATTGATCAGAAATAGGAAATTTAATGTGAAAAGATTTTAAAATCACATAAAACATAAACAAAAAAAAATGAAAATCAGAAACAAAAAATAAAAACACAAAAACACACAAAGACATATATCATATTTGCAAAAAAATTTAATTAAGCATTAAGATCAATCACAGCTAGCCTTGTTCTTAATGTGCTAAAGGTTTCAAAGGCTAGTGATTTTGTAAAAATATCTGCAAGTTGATTTTTAATTCAAATATGATTCAGTTTAATTTCTCCTTTTGATATATGATCCCTTATAAAATGATGCCTTATATCTATATATTTGGTTCTAGAATGTTGAATAAGATTTTTTGGAATGCAAATGGCACTAGTTTTATCACAATAAATTGGAATTGTGCCTTTTTATAAGTCCTAAGTCAATCATTTGTTATTTCAACCATAGAAATTGTGTCAAACAACTTTCTAAGGCAATTTATTCAGCTTCAATAATAGATAGGGCTAAGAAATTTTGTTTTCTATTAGACCAAGCAACTAAAGTATTCCCTTTAAATTGACAAGTTCCAGAAGTACTCTTTCTATCAATCCTATAACCTAAAAAGTTTGAATCTGAATATCTAATTATTTTAAATGAAGAGCTAAACTTAGAATACCAAATCTCTAAGTTATGAGTTCCCAAGAGATATCTCAAAATCCTTTTTACTGCTATCAAATGTGATTCTTTTGAATCTGATTGAAATCTAGTGCACAAACAGACACTGAACATAATATCTGTTCTTCTAGCAGTCAAGTAAAGTAAAGATCCAGTTATTCCCCTAAATTTCATTTGACCAATAGATTTTCTCTTTGGGTCTTTATCTAACTTAACTGAGGAACTCATAGGTGTACTAACAGGTTTAGCATTGTTCATTTCATACTTTTTTAGGATGTCCTTAACATACTTCGACTGACTAAGAAATATTTCTTCCTCAATTTGCTTGATGCTAAAATCTAGAAAGTAACTCAAATCTCCCATTAGACTCATCTCAAATTAAATACTTATTCATTTAGAAAAATCATCACAAGAATTTTATTTGTAGATCCAAAGATTATATCATCAACATAAATTTGTATAATGAGTATATCGTCTCCTAATTTCTTCAAAAATAGAGTGGAGTCCATACTTCCATTTTCAAAAGATCTCTTAAGTAGCAAAGTGCTTAACCTCTCATATCAAGCCCTAGGTACATGTTTCAACCTTTTTCAATTTAAAAACATAATTTGGGTATTTTGAATTTTCAAAACTTGGAGGTTATTCAACAAAAACATCCTCTTAAATCACCCCATTTAAAAAGGCACTTTTAACATCCATTTGAAATTATTTGAACCCTTTAAAATAGGCAAAGGCTAACAAAACCTTAATTGCTTCAAGTCTCGCTATAGGAGCAAAAGTCTCCTCAAAATCAATCCCTTCAATTTAATTATACCCCTAGCCACCAATCTAGTTTTATTTCTAACGACAACTCTTGAGTCATTTATTTTATTTTTGAATACCCACTTAGTTCCAACTACACTTTAATCCTTTAGCCTTGCAATTAATTCTCAAACATTATTTCTCACAAATTAATTTAATTCTTCTTGCATTACATAAATCCAAAATTCATCTGAAAGTGCTTAATTTATATTTGTGGGTTCTATCATTAAAATAAAGGTAGAATGATTAACTTCCTTACTTAGTCCATGCCAAATCCTAACACCCTCACTAGGTTCACCTAAAATCAATTCCTTTGATTGGTTTTTAGAAAATCTCAAATCTCTAGGTAAACAATTTTCTAACTTCAAATTTTCATCCAAAACAATCTTCTTAAACTTTTGGGAGTTATTTTTCTCTTTTATCTTCTTCTGAAATTGGCTCTTCCAAAATTCCAAATTCATTAAATACAGCATATATGGTATCCTCAATTACCAAAATTCATTAGTTAAACACTCTATAAGATTTTCCAACACTAGAGTATCCAAGAAAAATTCCTTCATATGATTTTGGATCAAATTTTTCTAAGATAGATTTTCTATTCTTATGTATGAACACCTTACATCCAAAAACATGCAATTGTGATAAAGTAGGTGTTCTTCCCTTTAGAAGCTCATAGAGTGTTTATTTAATTTCGATCTGATGTTTACCCTATTCAGAACATAACATGTAGTGCTAACCGCTTCAGCCCAAAAATTTTTAGGAGGTGAATATTCTGCCAACATGGCTCGAGCGGCTTCTATTAATGTTATGTTCTTTCTTTCAACTACCCCATTTTGTTGAGGGGTTCTAGGTGTAGAAAAATTGTGATAAATTCTTTTTTCTTTATAAAAATCTTCAAATTTTTCATTTTCAAATTCACCACCATGATTACTTTGGATTATTAAGATCTCACATCCTAGTTTTCCCTGATATTTAGTCGAATAATCTCTATGATATAAGAATTTAACCCAAGTAAATGATTATTAAACTCCTCAAATGATTCACTCTTACGATATAAGAATTTAATCCAAGTAAATCTAGAAAAATCATCAATAATCACAAATCTGTATATCTTCCCTCCTAAGTTTACGATTTCAACCAGTCCAAAAAGATCCATATGTTAAATCTCCAAAGGTTTACTAATTCTAAGATCCTTATTGGAATGAAAAAAGGACTTGGGTGCTGTCATAAAAGGTCTAGTGAAAGCATGTGATTCCTTAACAACAAATACTCAAACATATGATTTTAAATCTAAAGCAATTTATGATGCTAGAGGTCAGGGTTGGATGTATAAGCTAGGAGTTAACATCACCAGGAAAGTGATGGGTATAGGTATGATTGACAACTCAAAGAATTTTATTATTAAAAGTATTTTTCTTGTAGGTAGACTGAAGCATAACCTACTTAGTATTAGTAAACTGTGTGATAAAGGTTTTGATATTAAATTTCTATTTACTAGTTGACTTATAATCTTTAATGAAGAAATCATTTAATAAGGTGAAAGAATTAATAATATTTACATGCTTTATTTGAATTTTATCGTTCATTTAAATTTTTTATGTTTCAAATATGTTTTTGCTGAATCCGTGCTATGGCATAGGTGACTGTGTCATGAAAGTATGAAAACCATTAGGAAGATTACAGATAAAGAATTAGTTAGAGGATTACAAAAGTTAGATTTTTCTAAGAACCACTTTCTGATTCCTACCAATTAGGAAAATAATTCAAATTTTTATTTTAATCTTTTAAAAGCATTTCCACTTCTATCCCATTAGAAATCCTGTATATGGACTTATTTGGGCTTGTTAATATAGACAGCTTAGGTGGGAAGACTTTGGGTATCTAATTATTATGAGTTAATTTCTTATCTCATTAAAGTAAATCATTCAAGGAATTTAAAATATTCTATACTTGGATTCAAAGAAAGTTAGGATGTGGGATGTCTACTATTCATAGTGACCATAGTAGAGAATTTGAGAATGAAAAGTTTGATTCTTATTATAAGGAGATAGGAGTAGAACATAATTTTTCCACCCCTAAGACCCCTCAGTAGAATGGGGTAGTTTAAAAAAATATAGAACCTTAGTAGAACCTAGCTTCTTGGGTTATGTTAGCTGAATATTCACTCCTTAGATATTTTTGGTAGAAGTAGTTAAAATTGTTTATTAATTTTAGAATAGGGTAAATAGTAGACCATAATCAACAAGATACCCTATGAGCTACTTATGGGAAGGACATCTAATATTTCACATCTTCATGTTTTTGGTTCTTAGTGCTTTTTTCATATAAATGAAAATTTTCTTCAAGGAATAATTGCTCAAAAATTTGATGGAGTCTTCTTACGTTATTCTTCACATGTAAAGCTTATAGTATTTTACTAAGAAGACCTTAATTCTAGGGGAGTCAACCCTTATTGTGTTTGATAAATCAAAAAAAATTTATGAACCTTGGTTAGAAGATGTAGAAGAGGTAAAAGCTATCAAATGAGTATAATCTTTTGTCCTAAGAGATAGAGAAGAACCTGAGGAGCCATTGCCTAGAAAATGGAGATATTCAACTAGTCATCCTAGAGAACTTATCTTAGGACATCCATCTATAAGAGTTGGGACTAGGCACGGACTTAGGAAGGAGGTTATTCATTCAGTATTAATCTCTATGGTAGAATCGATAAATATAAATCAAGTCATATATAATGAATTCCTTATCCTTGCTATAAAAAAAGAGTTGAACTAATTTACCAGGATTGATTTATGAGAGTTGGCTAGTAGACCTAAGAACCATAGTAGTGTAGGAACTGAGTGGGTGTTAAAAAATAAGTTGAATGATTCTAGAATTGTGGTTAGGAATAAAGCTAAATTAGTAGAAAAAGGGTACAATCAGTAGAGGCGTTGAATTTGAAAAGTCCTTATCCCTTATATCTAAATTACAAGCCATTCGAGTTCAGTTATCATTTGCATGTTTTATAGTCTTCAAACTATATTAGATGGATATTAAAAGTGATTTTTTGAATAGGTTCAATAAAGAGGATGTTCATGTAGAATTATCCCCTATATTTGAAAATGCATACTTTCCCAACCATGTTATAAATTGAAAAAGGTATTGACTAAAATAAGCACTTAAAGCTTCATATTAGAGGATTAGAATATTTCTCCAAGATAGATCTTTTGTTAAGGGTAGTGTAGATACCAACCTATTTATAAAGAAAGTAGGAGATGATCTACTCTTTATTTAGATATATATGTATGACATACAATTTGGAAAATCAAATGAAAGCTGATTCAATAATTTTTTTGAAACCATGAGTATATAGTTTGATATGAGTACAGTAGGAGAGCTTAGATATTTCCTTAGATTTAGTCTAAAATAAAGAGATGATGGAACCTTCCTTAGTTAAAGTAAATATATGAAGGAGATTTTAAAGAAGTATGAGATGAAAGGAGTTAAGGTAATAAATACACCCATGAGCTCTAACATACAATTGCAAAAAAGATCCAAATGAAAATTTTATAGATCAGAAGAAGTATATGGGGATAATAGAATCACTTATATATTTTATTTCTTGCATAACTGATATAATGTTTAATGTATGTGTTTGTGCTAGATTCCAAGCTAATCGCATGGAATCCAATATGAAAATAGTTAAGAAAATTCTTAGGTACCTTTTAGGCTCCCAAAACTTAGGTATTTGGTATCCTTAACATAACTCGACATTTAAAATCATATGATATACAGATTTAGACTTTACAAGATGAAGGTTAGATAAAAAATATACCTCTGAAATATGTTAATTCATAGTACAATCATTAGTTCCCTAGTCAAGTATGAGGCAAAATTTATTAGCCCCTATCCATTGTTGAGGTGGAATACATAGCTGTAGGAAGCTGTTTCTCTCATGTCTTATGGTTGAGGCATGCGATTATAGATATTAGACCATCTATATGCACATTCCTATCTTATGTCATAACATTAGTGTCATTTGTATTTCTAGAAATCCAATTCAACCCCCTCGCACTAAGCATATAAATATTAGATATCATTTCATTAGAGATCATATAGCTAAGGGAATTATAGAACATCATCAAGTAGACACTAAAAATCAATTAGTAGACATTTTCAAAAAGCCTCTAAACTATAATACCTTTAACACATTAAGGACTAGACTAGGTGTCATTGATATTCAAGCTTGATTCAGGGCAGAGTGAAATCAATAATGCATGCTATAATTTGTTTTGTGCATTTTCATTTTTCTTGAGTTATTTATGTAATTAATTATTTATATATATATATATTTTTTGTGTTTAATAATTCTAGCTATTAGAAGTTCTCCAATCTTCACACACCACTCCATCTTCAATAAAATTTTTTTTTTAAAAAAAATTGAAATTAAAAAAAATGCTTATATTATACAATGCAACCTAATTTCTACTGTATGATCTTCAAATGTGTACACATCCACACCATTCACTATATCAATAGCCCTAATCTAACTAATAATTGATGATCATACTATTTGACCATCACTTTATATTAAATGATCCACATGCTAATAGTCATTGGATGAATTCAGATTGGATGTCATGATAATATTTATTATATCATACTATATGAACACCTATTCATACTGGATAATTAGTTAGTTAACATTCAGACCAGATGGCTCCTCAGGATGGCTGCTTCTTTCAATGAACATCCTATACGATCCTAATTATACTGTACAATTTAACCACCTTTTTTGATAAGTCATCAAGATGATTTAACAGCTTCTGATAATATTGTACAATTTCATATCATACATCATAATCTATTAAAATTTTAAAAATGGAAGGGATTATAAGGATTTTAGTCAATCAAATTTAATTTCCATTCACTCATATATCTTTTAAATTTATTTTTTTAAAATGACTGTTGGAAGAAAGAGAGCTCTCTTGCTCAAAGGAAGTTCTACTTATCATCTTGTGGATGATAGAATTCAAAATTTTAAGGTTAAATCAAACTATTATATATTTAAAGATACTTACATCACTCCATCCTGACTACTGGATCAGAATATAGAACTATATTGGGTCATGGACTTGTTTAATGCTACTACCTTGCTTTTCCTTCTAACAGTTGCATTTTCTTTTAACTATGAGCTCCTGTTTAAATTATTTACAAGATTTAAAATAAATTCTCATTATTTTGTGATGATTTTATATTTGTATAGGCAGCCTATAAAAATCACAAATAGGACCAAGCCTAATACCAAAACCTATCCATTGAAGGGCCTAAACCCCACTAGATTTAATCTAAGGAAGATTATGATTAGACTATTTTAGACCTCACTATTAGGAATAACCCCTTGAATATACATCTTGCTTTTTTTTATTCACTAAACCAAGCTGCCCGAGTGATCTAACATGTTCGTTGAATTTTAATCCTTCCTAAGGATAGAGATAGAGTCAATGTTACTCCTCTGTTATCTTTGGCTACCTATATTATTAAGTCTGACACCCAATTTGA
This sequence comes from Dendrobium nobile, assembly GCA_022539455.1. Classification (NCBI taxonomy): domain Eukaryota; kingdom Viridiplantae; phylum Streptophyta; class Magnoliopsida; order Asparagales; family Orchidaceae; genus Dendrobium; species Dendrobium nobile. The sequence continues at coordinate 24,874,158 of CM039722.1, forward strand.
TGAAGCCCGCATGATTATGAAATATTTTTAAAATCCCACTAAATATCCATCCCTCGAATGGAAGCAAAGTACTACCTTAGGACATCTAGTTTCCTCTATCCTAAACAAAAAATTTAAACTGGCCTATCCTGGAACTGCAGACAATTTCAACATCTTCTACACTGATGCTTCTTTCACATTCTATTTTAAACATAATAGGGAGATGAGCTAACAAAATAACCATAATTTGATGAGGACGGGGGAGACCTTCCTTCTGCACCACCAACTCTGATACTAATACCATATTCTCCACGAGCTCCTACAAACTAGGGTAAGTTATACACCACCGTGGTAGAAGGGTTTGCCAGCTTTAATACAAGGATCACCTCACATATTAATAAATACAATCAACATTAGACTCAAATACAATAGCAGAATAAAGCACTTCTATAATTCCACCAATAGCTACAACAACAAGATGAGGCTAATAGGGAGTGGTTCACTGAGCAGTTTATTACTCTTCACAAATATTTTTTGCAACCACCACCACCACTTCCATCTAATTAGGGACCACCATATGGTAAGGATCAAATTGTATGATATCGTTAAATCTTACCTAAACTAATCCTATTATTAATAAACAATTTTAGATGAATTGATCCATCAAATCATATAGGATGATTAGACCTTATCATATTGTATGACCTGATCTTTGCTTGGTATGAAAATTTATCTTTGCCAATCGTACAAAAAATGATCCAAGATATTTGATCTAACTGTACTACATAATTCTCAAATTATAGTCGATGATAAGCATAATTTATTGAACTTATCATATAAAAACTTATTCTTTGTACATTACTAACAAAATTTTTTGAACTAATAGTACAATACGATCATGGATCCTACTATATGATTAGAGTAGCTAGAATTAAATTCTTGGGCTTTCTATGAGGTCTTGTATTTAATCAATCTCAATAGACTTGTTTCAAGTTTTTAGTGACTTAGTGTCCCTGAGAAAGAGTGCTTCAAGAAGGGATCAAGGAAAGCTTTGGGAGGAAGAGAGGGAGAGTTTATATGTGAGGGAGAAGTAGTAGGAGGGGTTCACAAGGTTGCCCCACAAAGGTATCTTTCATTGTTTTCTCTAAGTGTCTTTATAGGTTTCTTTGGTGGCTCTGGGAAGAAGCTCTTCATCTAAAGGACATGGTTCTATGTTATTGCCAAGAGGGTGAGAAAGGAGTTCATGAATTTGTACAATCACCAAAAGGGTGAGAAGAATTTCGTAGTTCTCCACTATCACCTGTATGATTTGAAAGAAGTTTTAGGTTCTCTGTTATCGCTAGGAGGGTGAGAATGGAGGTCGTGGTTCTTTACCGTCACTTGGAGGGTGAAAAGGAGTTTAAGGTACTCTGCTGCACCAACTTGGTTAAAAGATCGTAAGGGCTTCTCAACCTAGTTGTGGGGTCTAAAGGAGAGACACAAAAGTTTGGTTCAATACTCAGAGAGGACTCTGGGAGAAGACGTAGTCATGGTTTGACCAAACCACTATAAAGTTTTGGTGTGCTGATCCTGATTTCTTATTCTCTATACTTAAGTTTTTTTTGCATTTTGTTTTTGTGATAATTTTATTAGTGAAAATCAGTGATTAATGCTTTATTCAATTTATTAGAATATCATCATTGTTATTTTAAATTTTTTATAAAATTATTTGCTTCCTCATCAAGAATAGTTATTACTTCTTTTTCAATTGCTGAAAGAATTAAAAATGTAAGTGTTTTATTTTTATGTAAGTAATTAGTTTTTAAATTCACCAATTCATCTCTTTCTTGGTGTGCCTAAGGAAAATTTACTTAAGCGTAACAACTTTTATCATTCTTTCACTAACACTTTATAAATAACTCTACAATGACATTCGTACAAATTAATGCAAAACTAAAGGTCTATATTATATATTTAAAATGAGTTGTAAATAGCAAGAGTTGTAAAATGTTTAAATATGTCTGCATATATATACATAGGGATCCAAAAGGCAATGAACCCTCTTCCTTTGACAAGCATTCCCTTTAATAATTCTATAAGAGAATTAAGAGCTTGATTATATAAGCAATCATGTTTAAACCAATGTTGTATGGGAGTAGAAAACCAAGCTTGTTATGGTGGATATTGGCCACCTTTCTTTTTACACCTGACCTTGGGTTGCATTTTCATTTTAAATAAATGAATAAAAATTTATTTGTGCATTATTTTATATATCATACATGACACTAGTTTGTTATATTTGTATAATATAATGTCCTTATCAAATTTTTTGAATTAAAACTTTTTAATTTTAAGGAATGATGTCATCTTATCTTGCATTGAAAAGGCATTGATTGATTCTTAGGATGTTAGCTTGTAGCTTGTTCCCGTTAAGCATAAGCCCAAATTATACACACCTTAGTGTCTCCTGTTTAAAAGGTAAATAAATTCTAAATTCAAATTAAATTTAATTCTAAATCTTTTCCTATTTGGTATGTTAAGAAACTCAATTAATTGATTAAATCCAAGTAAATTTAAAAAGTATATTCCCCCACTTTAATCAAGAGTATTATGAAGACTTTTCTTGAGATGTAATTTACTATATAAACTTACCTCTATAGGGAGTCTAGAACTTGATTTAAAATAAACCCTATTTTAATTTTCTAAAGTAATGAGAAAATCTTCTGGACACAAGCAGTAATTATATACCTTAGTTAGTTTCATAATAAAAAGGATAGGTAAATAATTCTTTTATCTATTTGGATTAATTTAATGTTGTGCATGTTTTGTTTTATTATGAAAGTAAATTCATTTATTTTTTAGAATTAATAGCTCAATAGTTTTTTATCAATTAAGATAGTATAGTTTTTATTATGTAAATGAATAAGGAAATACATATAAAGAAAATCATTATGGGCTCACATCCCTTTATTTATTTCCCTAGAAAAAAGTTTAGAGAAGCTTTTAACTTAGAAAGCTATTTTGTCCTTGTCCACTTTTAAAATAAAATTCCATGATATAGTGATAGATTCAAGAATGGTAGCTACAAATTTAACTTTCTCTTTGCATATTTTCACATTATGAGCATTCAAATTTTCATAAACTATGTAACAATATAGATGAACTAAAGTAATATTTAAATCACCATAGTTAAATAAGCATGAGTAGAGATTATCCATCCATGTTCTGTGGTGAACTAAGATACCCATTTGTCAAAATTTAGCAAAATAACAAATAATCTATTTTAATTCATAGTAATATGAACATTGTCATTAAGCTGAGTTCAACCCCAACCCATAAAAAAGTTTTCTAATTCAACCAAAACCATTTGACAATGATAATGCTAAGTAGGGAGAGCATTAGGAAATTAACACAACTAAGAAAATCTTTCTCGAAGATGGAGCTTCAATTTTTTAATCCTGGCAATCTAATCTTTAGTGCTTGGAAACATTAGTAATCAAGTTGGAAGCATGAGGGCTCTGCTAAATTACTTAAAGATAAGTTCAAATATGTCCTTTCGAGTTATTTATCAATTGAAATTTCTTAATTTTATTTAGCTAAGGCTCACCAAGTATTATAAGAACTTGTTTTTTTTTCTTAACCTTCTGATGTTGATAAAAGTTTTCCACTTGAAAGAAGTGAAGCAAATCAAGATGAGGGTTGATTTGATCAACATTACTAAAAATAATCCATTTATTTAAAGGCATATTGAGAATCCAAACATTATCTTAGGAAAAATTAAAAAATTTCCATATGAGACTGAGAAGGTTAGTAGCACCATACATAATTAACTAGTTGATACAATCAGCCCAACATTTGTCCCTCATCTATATTAAGTTTTCATAGTGCTCAAATAACACTTATGAAAGAGATTTTTAGGCTTTATATGAAACTGCTAAGCATGCCTTTGTTAATCCAAGCCAACATAGAACCCTATTTAAAACCCTACATTACTATTAGACTATAACACACCTGAGGAACAAGATTTGGGCATTTATCAAAAACATCATGAAACGACCATTACACTCATTTCTCCCTTATGATTCTTTGGTGATTTAGGGCTTCCATCCAGAAGCATGTGTTCGGTCGGTTTATCTCAGTCCTCTGGCTTCCTGTTCATAATCATTGGCTTTCTTTTGATGTCTTCATGGGTTTAGTTTAAGGTTTTACTTCCTCTTGTAGTTCGGGAGATGATGACTCCATTGTCATAACCCCCCCCCCCCCCCCCCCCCCCGATAGCTTCGATCCCTAATGGACATTCTTGGTCCTTTAATGATGTTATTTCTGGCTCCTTTTCCTCTACGCATAAGTTCAACTTTGTGCATTCCTCTTTCAAGGGCTGCCAGACTCTTATGTTCGATGATTCGGTTGTGTCTCAGTTTGCTCCTCAATTTTCTCTTACTATAATTTGTAAATTTCTTTTAAGTAGCCCTAATTTGGATGTAATCCAAAATTTTTTTGTTAGTTTGAAATTATTTGGTGCTTTCATATCTGTTTTCTAGATCCTTGTCATATGGAGATCCAATTGACGAATGATCTTGACTATAGTCTTATCTTTGTGAAAAGTTCCTACTATATTCAAGCTTGTCAAATGCGTCTCCTCAAATGGACACCAAACTTTGATGTGAGGAAAGAATCGCCTATTGCGCATGTTTGGAATTCTTTCCCTAACTTGAGATTGCACTTTTTTTAATTCACAAATTTTAGATGGCCTTGCTTCGATTTTTGGGAGACCTTTACAAATTGATCATGCAACTGCTTCCATATCCCATCCCTCTGTGGCTCGGGTTTTTGTGGAACTGGATGTTTCTAAGAAGCATCCAAGTGAAGTTTGGTTAGGTTATGAGCTAAATGGTTACCTCCAAAAAGTGGATTTTGAAAGCTTACCAATTTTTCTCTCACTGTAAAATGCATGGCCATGGTTTTAGTGAATGCTTTAGGTTGCATCCCCATCTTCGCAAAGATAAAGCTGTGACCAAACAGTCTCAACGAAAAGATGAGCCTCTTGTTCAGGTTGATAATTTTCTTATTGTTGAAATTGAAGGAAATTCTTCTAGGTTGGTTGATGTGCCTATACCTTTGGATGTTGCTCCTTTACCTTTAGTGATTGATCATTCGAACCCTTCCAGTGTGGATATTCCTATTATTGTGCAGCCTGAGGCTATTAGTACTATGGTTTTCTCTCCTAGTGATTATGACAACATGGAAAATCAAGGGTTAAAGGATTCTATATCTCTAAATGTTCTTTGATTTGATGTGTTTGTTATGGATTATTTATTAAATACTAACAAATTAGCTAATGTTTATGTTGTTCTTTATTCTGCACATAATCATGAATTTGTTATTAGAAATGTTGGGAATATTTTTGATAACATGTTGGGGTTTAATGAGATGGCCTTGGCTGAAAAAGAAAATGTTGAACTTGGTCTGAATAGTAACGTGACTGAGGATGATGATTTGTTTGAGGAAGGTGAGTTTCCTCAAGAGCGTAAGGAAAAAGATGTGATTGCTGACTGTAAGTCTCCCTCTTCCTCTCAACATAATTTTGTTGATCTTACTGATACTGTGGAATTAGATTTTTCTACTAAATGTTTTTCTAAAGTTGACAATGATTTTAGCTTTATTAAAGTTCAAGGTAAACATGGTAGGAAGAGTAAGAACCTTATTTTATAATCAGGTAGAAATATGTGTTCACAAACCAGTTATTAATTCTTGTTTTTTATGTTTAGATCAATTATTTGAAATGTTAGGGGTATTGGGTATTCCTCCTTTCGTTTGCTGGTTAAGAATCTTTGTCGAATTTATAATAGTTCTATTCTAGTCTTACTTTAACCTCTTGTCAATGTCTCTAATTTGATTAGTACTGCTAGATTTTTTAGTTTTAAGCATGCTATTGCTAATTGTGCTAATAAGATTTGGGTTTTTTTTGAAAGATCTGGTTTGTATTAACATTCTTGGAAATTTTACTCATGACTCAAGTGCTACATTATAATATTGAAGTTTTAAATCTTAATTGTTGAGCTTCTTTCATTTATGCTGCTTCGTCTCATGGTATTAGAAAAGTTCTTTGGGAGCAATTGCTTGACTTTCATAGCATATGTCGGTTTCCTTGGTTGGTGGGTGGTAATTTTAATACCATCTCTAACCCTTCATAATGTATTGGGGGAGTTTCTCCTAATTCTCATTTTATGGAAGACTTTAATAATATAATTGTGGATTGTAATCTCATTGACATTGGCTTTTCTGATAACCAGTTTAATTGGAATAGAGGCCTTTATGGAAAGGTTGGATAGCATTTTATTTAATGATAATTGGATTAATTCCTTTACTTCCATTTCTATTGAGCATCTTAATCGTACTCTATCTGATCACTCTCCTTTACTCCTTATGCTTAATACTAGAAATGTGAATTCTTTTCCTCAATTTCATTTTCAAAATATGTGGCTTCAGCAAGATTCTTTTTTAGTGTTGTTCAGGATAATTGGAATGCACAATTTCATCCTGATAATTCTATTGTTTGTATGAGTAAGATCTCATTTAAGTTGAAAAGACATAAACAATTTTTAAATTGGCGAAACCATAATGTTTTTAAAAATATTTTTACTAATATATTAATTATTAGAGAGACTATTAGTAATGTTGAGCTTAATTTTCAACGTTTTCCCTCTAATGCCAATTTTACCTTACTTAGAGAGGCCAAGGCTAATCTCTTTAAACTCCATGCCCAAGAGGAAACCTTTTTGAAATAAAAGGATGCTGCTAAGCATATGTTGGAAGGTGATAATAATGCTTTGGGAAAACAAAAATGTGTTTTGAACTCTATTAATAAAATATTTCGTGAGGATGGATCTATTGCTGAGGATGCTGAGAAGATTGCCTGGTTGGCTGTTAAACACTTTCAGGCTAGGCTCAACAAGGTTTTTATCCCTAGTAATATTACCAACCCTACTATTATCCCTATTCTCATCTTGTTGGAGGATAATAATTTTCTTTCTAGAATTCCTTCTTTAGATGAAGTAAAAGATTTTTTTTTTTGATATTAATGGTAACTCTGGGGTTGGTCCGGATGGGTTTACTACTAATTTTTTTCACAAAACTTGGGCTATTATTAAAGAGGATCTTTATGCTACGGTTATGATTTTTTTTTTTGCTGGTCATACTATGCCTACATTTTTTCCTCTACTTCTATTGTTCTTATTCCTAAGAATAATAATGCAAATAATTGGAATGATTTTAGACCTATTAGTCTTTACACTTTTTTTAGTAAACTGCTTTCCAAAATTTTATGGCCCATCTTACTTTTGTTCATCCTAAGATTATTTCTCCATTCTAAATTGGCGTTATTAAAGGTCACGCTATTTCTGACAATATTTTGCTGGACCAAGAATTTTTCCATGATTTGGAGGTCAAGGTGAGGGGTGTAATTCTATCCTCAAGTTTGATATCTCCAAAGCCTACCATAATATTTGTTAGCAATTCATCTATAATATATTGCATTTGTTTTCTCTTAACTTGACTTTTATTAACTTTATTAGAAACTGTATTGAAGTTTCTTTCTTGTCAATGTTTATCAATGGTAAGAGCTCTAGTTTTTTTAAATCCTATCATGGTTTAAGGCAACGTGGTACTATGTCTCTTGCTCTTTTTATTTTTGTCGTGGATTATCTTTCTAGAAGCATTACTAACCTGTTTGATAATCACCCCAAATTTTATTTCATAACTAGGGGGGATTTCCTATATATCACCTTTGTTCTGCCGATGATTTCATCATTTTTATGAATGCTTCCCGTAATAAGATTAATAAATTTACCTTTGCCTAGCACTGAAACCACGTTGTGGTTCAGAAGAAAATGACTTTCGGTGATAACCAAAGGCGTTTTGTTTGATTACAAAATCACTGTTTCTAGCATTTCTACCTTTGGATCCACCATGATTAGAATCATAGGGAAACCTGGTAGAATGGAGAATTGAGGTATTCCGGTCATCAGGAGATGATGACCGGCAACTTTTCGCCACCATTCAGGCAGAACCAAAAGAATAGGATCTAAATTTTTTTGAAAATGAGTTGTTTCCTCTCTCTAAAATTCAGGAAATTTTTATCTCTACTTCATAAATTTTCACACTGTTGCTCCTCCTGCTAGGAATTTCTTAGTAAAGCTTTACTTCTGGAGAAAAGGAAGCATCTGGAAGGAAAACATTAAATAAATATACTCTATGTAATGGTACATTTTTTTAAGGGAAACCCTTAGAGGGGCCTACATGATAATATAAAAAAAATAGTGCAAAGTCCTTAAAGGGACCTCAAGCTCAGTATTGCTCATAAGAGCTACAAAAAAAAAAAAAAACATACTAGTAGCTCGAGTTTCCTACTACACAAAATTACAAAATAACCTACGTACAATCTATATGGTGCACAAGAAAGAGCACCCAAAAAAAGGGAACAAGTAGAAAACCAGCAACAATATTAACCTTCCCTTCCAAAAAACCACAAAAATGATCATCTACTCTAAGCCCCTACAAAAAAAATTGCAACCAAAGTGTAATTTATATGAATAAAAGGGAAAAATTCAGCCTCGAAACTCTCCAAGTAATAGATAAAGAGGCATGAGAACTCGCATCCAAATCAGTATAATTATACCATGGGACAAAGAGCACAAAGCCAAAGAAACATGGAACTAGGAAAAAAGAAATGTACAACCAATTTATAGTGACATTAATGAAGTTAGCCTTCATATCCATAGAAATGCCACAGAAAAAATCCCCATGAAAAATCTAGTAGAATTGGAAGTAGCAATAGTTCAAAACAAAACAATCAAACCAATAAAGACAACACAACCAAACCAGAAAATAAGAATAAGGGTCCACCCAATAGAAATGATTAGAACAAAAAATGCAAGAGAAATCATAATTGAAAAGCCACTCTAGTCTAATCCCAGCCACAAGTAAGCTAACATGAACCATGCCAAAGAAATAGTAGCAAATCTGATGAGCCAAACCCCACAAGAAATAGAAAGCACCCAACAGCCTATTCCTAGGAAAACCAAACCATTTGAAACTAAAATAACTGATACCCCAAGAAACCAAGAAACAACGACCAACCCAATCAGATGGTGGTGGTGGCTAAAAAAATTAATAATGAGTAATAAACTTCTCATCCATAACTTACATGAAATTAGCCCACAATAAGCCTTCCCAATTTCCAGCAGCCTAGCCGAGAAGCGCAATGGAATAACATCCAGCTTACCCCAAAAAATTCCCATCAACAAGTTGTAGGAAACCAACCAATAATAAGCCTTACTAGCTCTTAGTAGCCTAGCCAAGAATGGCCAAGGAACAACCTCTAGCACACCCCCAAAAATGCCCAGGCTTGGGTTACATGAAACCGACCCATAAGAATACTTATCGACACCCAACAACCTTGGACTAGATGAGTAGCAGAGAAAAGAAATGTTGGCATCAAAATAAAAGCAAGAAAACCAAGTGGTGTAGATAACAAAGGAAACCCTCCAACACAATAGGCAGCCCTCAAACCAAAAAAATAAAAACAAAAATAATAACTAAACTCTAACAAAGGGATGACAAATTTTATCTAATCTTAAAAGCCCTTTTAAACGGATTGGTAAGTTAGAAGCTGTGAAATAAGTAAAATAATCCAAATTACACCCCAAATTGGAAAGCCAATTACCACGGGAATTCCCCTCCCTATAAATGTTAGAAAGCGAGTAATTAATAAAAATTAGCAGCTGCTTAATGGCCCTAATAAGATAAAAAGAGTCGAGTTGCACAGAATTTCATCAATAATATTTAAACAATGAATATTGTAAGTAGCATCAGCTTTAGTCAAAATGTTAGAGATTCCAACAGAAAGATGTAATCTTATCCCATTCAGAATAGCTAATAGCTCAGCCAAATTCATTAAACAATTATCTATGGGGCCTGCAAAAGCCATGATGATATTCCCATAACCATCCCTAATAATTCCACCACAACTGAAACTAGAACCTTTGAGAACACCATCCACGTTAAGCTTATAGGAATTGTTCTTTAGTTTGATCTAGTAAATAATTTTTGGTTAAGTAGATTGTTGATCACCCTCCAATGTGATACCCAAATTAGAAGCCATAATGTAATAATTCTTAAAATTCTTGACAAAGAGCAAATTGGCAGAAAAATGATGCATAACCATGTCTTTCACATTCTTAAGAATCCTATGATGATACATACCAATACAATTAAAAAGAATTATTTTTCCAGCCATAAGTAACACAAAAGGAGAGAAGGAATAACATTACAGATGTGACCTTTAAACTTAATAAACCAAGAATTAAGCAAAGCACTAATAGATAGATTAGCATTAAAGCAATTCAATCTAAAAAAATCATCAAAATAAACCCAAGTTTTAATTGCTAAAGGGCCTGATAGAAAAACATGATGCATATTCTCTACATGAAAGATGCATTGACACTTTGATGATAAGATAAAGCATCTTTCAATTAAGTTATCATCAGTAGGGATAAAATTATGTAAAATCCTCCAGATGAAAATAGCAACAGTGGAAGGAATACTTTTATGCCAAATCATAGAAAAAATATTGGTGACATCATTCTTAGTTCTGAAAGCATGACAAGCATCCTTTAATCAAAAAACTCCATCATTAGACAAATTGCGTAATAATAAATCATGAAAATCAATGTTAAGGGGAAGGTTAATAATTTATTGAATGGTAGAATCATAAATAACATTAGCAAGTTTATCATAATCTCAATAGCTCTCAGTAATGAAATAATTCACCTTATACGCCACCGTGGAAGTGGTATTAATGATGGAATCAATAGAGTTAGATCCAAACCAATGACCCGGCTAAAAAAAGATGATACCACCACCAAGCCCCCAGTTAATGTGGGGCTCAAAAACCCTTTTACTATTAGAAAGTCTCTACCACACTTTAGAGTCACTCTTTTTATAATAATAAATAGTCGGGTGCTTACGCTCATATTACTTAACAAACATAAACTTAGCCCAAAAACTCACTTTAGCATGAAAGGAGTACCATAATTTAAAGGAAAATGCATAAGTGAAATCAAACATACTCTTGCAACCCAAGCCACCTTCATTCAAGACATCACAACACTTGTTACAAGAGGACTATATAATTTTTGAAGTGTCATTGGTCCCTTTCCAAAAAAAAAATATTAAGAAGTTTATCAATTTTGTTGCACAGAACACGAGTGGGTTGAAGTGTCTAGAAAGTATAAATAGGGGGAGAGCAAAGAACACTTCTAATGAGATTTAATCTACTTCCTAAACTCAATAATTTAGATTCCAAGGATAAATTCTTGTTAAGCACAGAAGTAATAATATCATCAAAAATGAAAATTTTCTTCTTACCTTTAAAAAGAGGAACTCTAAGGAACTTAATAGGTAAGTGACCTTGCATAAAACCAGTGAGACATTTTACTGGAAAAATATGATTTTTTTTTTGAAGATGCAAATAATTGCATTAATAATTAAAAAAGGAATTACAATCTACAAGACAAATTCCTCCTTTAACAAATTATTAAAAAAAGAAGGAACTTTATTCAAACTAAATTCTTCCTAAAGAGAATCACTAAAAAAAGCAGAGTTAGGAAACAAACCTGCTAACTTATTGCAATTGCTATCTATACAATTAAAGATGACATCGTTGAAGTCCTTGATAATGTTCAAATCTCCAAAATCCTTCCCACCTTTGCTTATTGCATCTTGAATTAATTTAATAATGTTATAATGATCACCTTCAATGATAATTCCCTTGTAACTAAACATCCACTCTTTAATTTACTCCCTTATAGATTGAATAGCTAATAGCTCCAATCGATAAACATCCCAATGAGTACAAGAATGTCCAAATGCTAAAAGAAATCTCCTTTTACAGTCACAAAAAACACCACCGATCCCAGCTCTATATGAAGATAAAAGTGAGGAATCAACATTAACCTTAATCCAATCAAGAGGAGGGGGATGCCAATGATTAAAAATTAGTATAGTTGACTAATTAGCTCCTCAGTGATCTGATTTGATGTTACCAATAGCTGTAGATACTGAAGCCTAGCTCACTGAATTGGAAGCAATCATAACTGAACTATTATCAATTCCTTCATGAATTAAATTTTTCTTAGGCTTCCAAGAGAAATATATAGCATTGCAATACAAATTCACAAGCAAACTATTATTCATAGAAAAAAATTCAACCACTTACAACATTCTTCAAAAATGTCAAATGATGGAATAACAAAACCCCACCTATTTAGCTGATCAAAAACTTTTTTCAACTTGTCACATTTGATTGCTACATGCTCAATATCCTCCATCATATTACAGCTCCTAGGACAACTGTTGTCGTCCTTCAATCTTCTATATAAAAAACATTGACCTATAGGTATAGCATTAATAAACATCCTTCATGAAAAAACTTTTACACGAGGATTGAGTTTTGCCTTCTTGATCCATTTCTAATATTGTAAATCATATTGTTCAGTAATCGAAGCTTTAGATGCCAATGACAAAATGGTTTTAGCTGAATTTTAAGAAATAAGCTTCATACTGTCATCAGTTAGCTCCAATTTGATATATATTTGACATATTAAATCCACCAGCTCCTTACCAAAGAACTTACAAAGTTCTTCTTCATTCCAGCATCACTCTATAACAAATATGTTTACCGAAACTCCAATGATTTCGATTGATACCACAAATGCTGGCCATTTTTTTATGCATTTGTCTAATATCTAAATATCTTTGTAAACTTCAATAGAATCACCATCCGCAATGTTCCACCTAACAATAGAATTGAGCAATCACCCATGATCAAATATTAATTTCCAGGAAGATGAGCACCTTTCTTTGTAGAATCAACATCACACAATTAGCAATATTTCATAGCCAACAACATGTGTAGTAATGATTCTTTATCATGAAATGATTGCCATGCTAGCTTGGCTCTTAATGATGCTACATTTGATGAACAAGAGTGTAATCCATGACCTCCCCACTTCAAAGGCTTGCATAATACATTCCAGCTACAATAATGAAGTCCTAATCAACCATGCAACTTTTTCCAAATGAAGCACCTACACATTTTATCTAGCTAACACAACACTCCTTTGTGAACTAAAGAGTGTGTACGATGAAAAGTAATATATGAAAGCATTACAAATTTAACAAGAGTAAATTTTCCCACTAAAGAGATAAACTTACTACCCAAAACATTCAGCATCATCAATAATTTAAGAAGAATGAACTAAAAATTTTCTCCAGCTTGCCTCCTCAATACAATTTTGACTCCAAGATAAAAAAAATTCCTTAACAGATTTGAAGCCCATAATACGTTTAATAGACTTCTTTTTCCTTATTTTAATAAATTTGCCAAAAAACACAACAAACTTGTTAATATTTATACATTGACTAGTCCAATCTAAAATTTATTTAAAAATCTCTTGATTTCCTTTTCAACCTTCATGTTAGCTTCAAAAAAGATGATAACATCATCTGCATACAGCAAATGAAAAATTCTTGGCCCATTTCGACTAATTTAGACTCCAATTAAATAGCCTCTTAGGATAAAGCATTAGATAGAATTTGGGAGCAAAGAATGAATAAAAGAGGAGATAATGGACATCCTTGATAAAATCCACTACTTGTATTGATCCAATTTGAAAAGATACCTTAATCATCAAAGAAAACTTTTGACCTTTAACACATTCCATAATCAAGTTGGAATACTTGGTAGGAAAATGCAAATAATTTAAGACTTTTTCAAGAGTAGACCAACACATAGAATTATAAGCTTGCTCTATATTAATTTTGAAAGATACTAATCCTTTGGAAGATTTAGAATACCTTAATTTTTGGAACAATTCCTAATCTATCAACACATGATCTGTCATCGATCTTCCTTTTAGAAAAGCCACTTGCTCCTCAGAGATAAGTTTAGGAATAATGGACATCAATCTATTCAAAAGCTTCTTTTTCGCCACTTTGTACTCAAAATTTCAAAGGCTTATAGGTCTATAATTATAAGGATACAAAGCATTGCTTACCTTGGAAATAAGCCAAAATATTCAGAGAAAAACTACTAACATTCTCAAACTTATGAAAAAAACCCATATGTATATGAATCTTATTTAAAGAAGCGTTAGCAAAGTGATAAAATCATAAGCAAAACATAAGTGGGAAATAGGAAAGCCACCCAAAGTTCTAATAGAGGCTAGGATGATTCTCAAAGAGGTTGGAAAGGCCTCTAGAAAGGTATTCAGTAGCTATAATGAAAAGGGTATAAGAGATAGAGTCACCCTTTCTTAAACCACGAGAGGATTTAAAAAAACTAAAACTTTTGCTATTCATAATAATATAAAATAGGATCCTTCACTGCAGATCCTGATGAAATTAATAAAAATCAAATTAAAACCAAACAAATACAAAATATTGTAAAGGAAATCTCAATCAATATTATTATAAGCCTTAGAGATATCAACTTTCAAAACGATGTTTCCACCTCTCACCCTAACATCAAAATCATGACAAAATTCATGAGCCAAAAAAATATTATCAGAAATAGCCCAACCCATGCCAAAACCATTTGATAGGGTGAAATGATTTTAGGGAGGAGAGAAGTTAACCAATTCATAAGAATTTTAGAAGTCAACTTACTAAAGAAAGCACAAAGACTAATAGGACTAAAGTCATTTTATTTACTAACGACATTGCTGTGTAATGGTACATTTCAATCCTTTTCTCTTAACTTAGGGTTTTAAAATTAGATTGAACTCATCATAAAAAGCATCTAAAATTCATATAATGGAAATTTAGACATGCACAATGATCAATAAATTATGTCAAACGAAGTTTTACCCCACATAGTGGGATAAAGGATTTATGTTGTTGTTGTTATATTAATATCCATTGTATAAAGCATATTTAATCAAATAAAAAATTCCTTCTTTCCTCTCTCAAGTAGGAGGAAAAACTCTAGATTTTCTATCTCACATGTATTTTCTTGCACTATTTAGATCGCATTAGAGCGAGCAATCCTTACTCTAAAGTATGAATGTATTGAGCTAGATAATCAATGCTATTTGACCATCAGATTCAAGGACAAATGTATGCACCTATGAGCATAAGCACTGATCGTAATCATTTTATGTCTTAAATCATAATGTGCTACTTGTAAAGTATTACACAATCATTTTATTTGGATTAAAATTATTTTTGAATTAAATTTTAAGAATGGAGCTTCAATAAATCATATAAAATGATTTAGTGAGCCAGGTTTCAAGAATTATGGCTCTATAAATTTAGGAAGAGAAGCTCTATTATATAAAATTAATTGAAGAAGTTTTTGATAAGTGGATTTTAATTAATTTTAACTTGATTGACTGGTATTTTTAGATAAATTTATATTAAACACCAATCAAATTGGCTTTAAGTTTTAATGGGAGACATTATAGTGCTTACGTCCCAAAGGTTTTAAGATTTAATTGAAACCTTCACTACGCTTAACTTGTTTTTGGAACACTTGGGATATAATTTGACCCAAATGTTTGGGAAATAATTGTAGGTAATCAATGGAGAGGTATGTCCTAATATTTGTGCGGTTGGTATGTTGTTGTGTAAGGGTTAGCCACATCTGATTTCAAATCATGTTCAATAATAGATATTGCACGGTTAATTAACTTAGGTCTTGGATTTTGAACTATCTAAATATTTTAGAAATTCCATCTCATATTCAATAGGGTTGAAAGTTAAACATAGACAACTTAGTGATATTTAAAACCTTTTGAGAAGTTTGAGTAGAATAAAAGGGGAAATACAATTCCTTTTTTTAAGGAAATCCTATGGAGGGGCCTATGCTTTAATTATAGGAAAAAGAAAAAAGTCCTTAAAGGGGCCTCGAGTTCACTAATGCTAAAAAGAGCTACAAGAATAAAACCAAATAAACCTATGAGTTCGAGATCCCTACGAAACAAAAATACAATAAACCATAAGTACAATCTATGGTGCACAAGTAGAAGCACCCAAAAAAGAAGGAAGGCAGCAAAAATTAATATTAAAAGCGACCTTCCTGTCAAAAAAACTAATAGCATAATGACCTGCACAAAAGGAACCCTACAAAAAAGAGTACATGACACAAAAAAGGAAGCACAAAATAATATAAATAGGAAGAGGTTGAAAATACCATAAGTAAAACATATTACAGCTAGCTGCAAACTAACAAGGATAGATAACTGGAGTCCAGCCAGGAACATTACAAGCATCCGAGCAACAATCATAAACCCAATGGAGAAACAACCCAAAGCCCCTAATACATTTAGAAAGAAATACAAGATGACCCCAAATCTCGATCATATGAATATAAGGCTAGCTCCAGCACCCTATGTTTAGAAAAGCAAAAAAAACTAGACTAGCTGGCCATAGATAAGAATTGTACAAAATGTAAGAAAGACCAACATCAATATGAAAATAACTAGCCTAGATATAACCTTAAGAGAAAACCTCAACATTACCCAAATAGCACATAACCAAAAACAAAGAATAGCATATACACATAGTGCACAGCTCAAAAATAAACTTTTGTAACCCAAAAACACCAACCAAATAAAAAATACCATAGGAAAGTCGAGAGGGGCTTGGGCAGAAGGAGCTCAGAAGAGATTGGATCTCACAAACATTATAAGGCATGCAAGCTATGGCGGGAAGAAGGTTTGAGCGGAGAAAATGTCGGCGAGGCTTACTAACCAGATAAAACATCATGAAAGGACCATGATTTATGTTTCACAATAAAAAGACTAGGGTCACACAAATGATGAGCAGCCATGCTAGCTAAATAAGAGAAAACAGAGAGAAAAGGATGATTAGGGAAGAGTGATTACCTGGCAAAGGAGTGTTGGTGGAATTTTGAAAACATGTTTTTTAAATATTGGTTTTCTTTGGGAGCTTTAGAATTGAGATTTAATTCTAATTCTAAAATCGAATCATCCCGTTAGAAAAATTATATCACCCCGAAGGACGAACATAAAATTTCATAACGGCGTTCAGATTTAGAATTATGAAATTCATCTTGAATATTATGACCGGATGCTAAAGAGAACTTCTTATGACCACGAAGGGTCAAAATGAGGTTCAACTGAATATCCAGCTACAATATTCAAGAAGTGTGATCGTTAGGTTCACATCCAAAGCCTTATCAAAGAAAGATGTATCTCCCCGAAGGGAGAAAATATGATTCGATGATAATTCTTTGAATATGATAATAATGATCACTAATATTTTAAATTTTCCCAAAGAAATCCAATTGAATTTTGAAAAATCAATTTTTAAAATCAGGTGCGTGTGTGGTTCTAAATCTCCTACGAGAGCAAGCCCTCGTAGTTAATTACATCGTAAGAAAACGAGGTCTCCTACGAAAACTCTCGATTAAAATAATGGCAAAATTTTGTTAGAATTTCTAGTAGTGATATCAAAGTATGAATAGAATTATTGGAAATCAAAAGGGAATGGATCAAAATTGAGCTGTTATTAACGGAGTCAAAGGATGAGAGATAGGGGACACTTTGAGATTCCAGAACCATCCGGAAGTGTCCCAACTTAATCTAAGTGTTAAGCTTTATGTTTTAGGATTGAAATGAAGCTTTAATTAGAGTTAAGTATTTTATTAGAAATTTGGGACTATATTCCCGAAATTTGGGGTCTTATAATCAAAGATCTTCCCCGGATCCTAAATCTATTTTGGACGCTGGACCACAGTCGTCCGATCCTAACTAATGCAGTGCAAGGTCTGGACTTACCCCGGCCTGGATTGGGGAGCCAGCTAACCACCTAATCGATTTAAAATACATGAATCCGGTCTTTTTATGAAAGAATGGTAGGGACGTTGTAATTAAAGTTTTGGAGAATTGGGGCCGACATCTAGAGACTCTCCTAATTGGCCCCTTTGACTTATGTCGGGTGCTAAAATGCTAAGGACTATGAATTTAAAATTTTGACTCTTTAATTTGTATCTAATGCAATGCATGCTGGTTAACAACCTCGAATCAAATATGCTTGAAGATTTTAAAAACAGGCTTATAAAATAATTTTTTAGAAGACTGGACTTCCCCAGGTCCGGCACCTCGTCCTCATAGGTCAGACTATCCGGACTCTACCCGCAGGCGGGGAAGGGTCTAAAGCAAGGAAAGAGTAATGCAAAAATATGCATGCGACCCCGGGGTCGATCCCCGGCTAATTCCCTAGATTCGTTATCTTTCTATGTTGTTTAGACTCACTAAAATTTTAGACTTTTAAAATTATGAGTAGAAAAGTTTCACACCCTCACGAGCCTCACGTATCCAGGCGAAAACAAAGAGCGGCATGCAATCGCCAAAAAAAACTAGTAAAAACAAGTAATCCTAGAGGCAATCAAATCATCACATCAAATATAAATTAATTAATAAATGTCCATAGGCAGAATTGCCTTGCTTATTACAAACCAGAATATTACAGAAAGTAAAGTGGCCGGGCACCACTGACAACAACCCGGATTCTAAACCTAGTAACGACGCAAGTTATTTTGAGTGGGATACTCTCAATCTTCAAATCTTCAAATCTTCAATTTCATTCTTCTTTGGACTCCTTTTCTTCAATCTTCTTGGAATCTTCGTAGTGGATTACCCAAATGGACAAGAGGGCACTTCCCTTAAGGGGAAGGCCACTCTTTCCTCTTTGGGTAAGGAAGAGGTATGATCCAAATTTGGATTTCCAAATGGAAAAGGAGTGTTCCCCAAAGGGGTATCCTTTCCTCTTTGGACTCCAAGCTTTGGATCTGTGTATCCCAACTCAAAATAGACTTTCACAACATTTGACACTTACACAAATTACATTTATATGAAAATAAAAGATCTAGACTCACCTGCAGGGTTATCCTAAGCAATTAATATATATAAAGCAGTTATTCCCAAGCAGTTGTATATGAGCAAAAAAAGTAAACACACTGGCCACGCTCTTTTTATGATTTGGGGGCTTTAGCAGCTGAAGTACCTGTGCAAAGAGTTTATAATATTTATGCATTTTTTGATTTGCCCCCTTTTTTATTGCCCTGCATGAGCGTGGCCACCTGCAGAAAACTGTGTCAACATCCAGATCGTACCTAACCTAAGAGTAATCTAGTCGCCAAACACATCAATCCATCCACAGAGTGCAGAAAAAGTAAGCAGACACAACAAAGCAATTTCATCCACAACATGCAGTGAAAACTACGAAAAGTCCGGCACACAGCAGTAAAGTAAACACCGGCCTAACCTAGATCTAGAGTTGGTTGTCCTAGCACATCATCTAAAGTATGTGAGAAAGGTCGTGTGGCAGGGGTATATCCTAAGTTAGGTGATTAATTAAAGTTATCTAAAAGTTTGAGTTTGTTAAGGATTAATAGGGGGATTTAGATTAAAATTTAAGTATTAATGAATTAAGAATTTTAATTGGACATATTTTAAAAGTTAATTGATTACTACCTTTGTTTCACACCGAGGCCGTGAAGTTTATTTCACCTTCCTTGAGGCTAAGCTAATAGCCTCGTAGGCCTGGGTTACCCAGTAGCAATCGGGTTTGATTAAGTTATTTAAATTGGTTGGAATTAAAAGAGTGGATTAATATTAAAATGAGTTAGTTACTGATTTTAAAAGCTTGATTAATTTAAGTTTGTCATTAATTGATTCGTGGCGTTGTGCCACCAGGCTCGAGGAACCAGCCCCTTAGGACACTTAGCCCCGCAGCCCGGAGTAGTCCAGCCGATAAACCAAATTAATGTAATTAAATTAGAGATTTTTAAAATGTTAAATAATTAAAAATTAATCCATTTTAAGGTTTGACACCCTTTAGAATTCATTCGTGGCGTTGTGCCCCCAGGCTCGAGGAACCAGCCTCCTTAGGACACTTAGCCCCGCAGCCCGGAGTAGTCCAGCCAATAAACTTCAACTTTGGGGTGGTTGTTGTGTTTTAAAGGATTTGTTAAATGTTTTAAGCATTAAACCAATATTTTTTGAGTTTTAGAATGATTTGAGCTTTATGAATTTTTAGAATATTTTAATAATTTAATTAAAGGGTCAGAAGTTGAATTTTTTTTATTAAGCTCAAATTCTAGAATGTTTGTATTTTATCAAAATATTAGGCCTAATTATGAGTTGTTAGACATGTGGCACATTCAATTTGGAGTTTTCTATCAAAAGTTATGATTTTAGAAGTTTTGACCCGGTTTTGACCTAGAGGACCAAAATGTTGACTTTTTGACTTTGACCAGATTTTGAGGGTTTGGATTTTGGAAAATACTAGGTTTTAATTAGAGTCATTATCCACTGAGTTTGATTGATTTGGAATTTTCTATAATTAATGGTGAATTTTAGAAGTTTGGATATTTATGATAATTTTCAATTATTTCAATTAAAGACTATTCTAGTAATTTGGGCCTAAATGGATCTCAAACTCCTTGAAATCTCTCCCAAAGATCAGAGGTGATCTAAGGGGAGATTATCAAGCATTAAATTAATTCTTGGGATTTTTAATGATTATTAATTAATTAATATTAATTAAAAATTGAATTTTACTTAAAATTAAATTAAGGCGTAATCTGATGTCCAATCAAGGGGCTTTTAATTCTCATGGGTTAAGGATCCAACACTGATTAATTGGAAGTATTAAACTTAAATTTTGGATTTAAAAGGGATTTATTAGGATTTAGTTAAGGCTAAGAGGCAATTCTAGCAAGGGCAAGCTATGGCTTCTAATTGGTGAACCAAATAAACTCCAAATCTGATGAAATTTGGACCATGGGGTCACCTGATCCCAAGGCCTAAACACACCAAATTTGGGCTCAATTGGAATACTCTAAGGTGGCTAACTAAGCCACCTAAGGTGAGCTCTAAGTCACCTTCAAAAAATCCTAGGGAGCTATCCTAAGGTTGGATTGGGGCAAAGTCAGTGGCCCTAAACTCCGTATCCTAAGCATAATCAACACACAAAAAAAAAAGATCCTAATTCTCATTGGATAGGCTTAAATCCCATTTTGAATTTAAGGGTCAACCCATGACCCTTAAACTCAAAATTGGGGGAAAGTGCCCTTAGACCTATAAAACAGGGGAGACAAAATTTGGACATGTCAAAGACATGCCCAAATTCAATCTCCCAAAGTTCCATGCCCCGGAGACTTAACTACAAACAGTAATTGCATAAATTGAAATAATACCATTAATGAAATTAAGCTTAACACATGCAATTAGGGCCTGGAACCATAGGGCTTTTGAAGGTCTCCCTGAGACCTTTCCAATGAGCCTAAGAACACCTAATTTGGTCAAGTGTGCAGGGAGATACGGATTTTTGAAGTTCCCTTGATTTTCTGGAATTATTAATC
Organism: Dendrobium nobile; assembly: GCA_022539455.1. Classification (NCBI taxonomy): domain Eukaryota; kingdom Viridiplantae; phylum Streptophyta; class Magnoliopsida; order Asparagales; family Orchidaceae; genus Dendrobium; species Dendrobium nobile. The sequence continues at coordinate 24,895,567 of CM039722.1, forward strand.
CAGCCATTACACAGTCAGCCGCGCTTTACACGCGGCGCGTCCCGATTGGCTGGGCAATCATTGGCGCTGACTGGGTAACGGTCGGATTAATCGTAGCCGTCGGATGCGGGATCGGACGGCTAGGATTCAAGGCGCTCCGGAACCACGGGATTTAATCCGAGCCGTTGATCGGAATCAACGGCTGAGATTTCGTCTTCAACCTCCGCTCTTATCCGAGGCCGTGAACCTTCTCCGGCGTGATCCGATCGATCCCGCCGGCGAACTTCGACAAAATTTCACAGGGAGGATCAGGGGGGTGGAAACCTTCAATCCAACGGTGGAAATCCGTTGGGGTGAAGGTTTCCTTCACACTTGACCGGACTACCTAGCTAGGGAGCTCGGGATGAAGGAATTACCGCAGAGAAAGTCTCAACGAATGAGCTTCTCTATCTGGAAGCTTCAGGAGACGAAGGCGAGCAGGTTTCCTTCAGGGACCGCGACTGGAGGACGGCCGGAGATAGGACTTTGAGCGGGACGTCGAAGCCTTTCACCGGAGTTCGCTCGAAGTAATGAAAGGAGAGGTCTGGGAGCTCTAGGGGAGACACTGGGAGGTTGAGGGAACTCTGGGGAATCGTTTCGAAGTGCTGGGATCGATCCTTGAGCTCTGGGGAGCACCAGCCTATTCAGCCTCCTCCCGCGAGCTCGGACGGCCAGGATTCAATCGGAGGAGCTCTCGGATTGATGCCAAGTGGAAAGGGGCACCGTTCCAGAGAGCTCGTGAGCCTCAAGCCGGCGAACTACAGCCTTTGGAAGGCTTTCGGTCAGGATCGGCCTGGGGGGACCACCGGAACTTGCTCTCCATTGGTTCCGACCGCCGCCGGCCACGGTTTGGGTCGGGTTGACCAGGGAAGGCCGATGGGGACACACTGGAGCTGGGAGTGGAGTCAAATTGGTCTGGGGAAGCCAGGATCGATCCGGTGGCTCGGTTTGGCTCAAACCTGCTTGGTTTGAATCGAATTGAGCTCGATCCAGGTCAAGCCAGACCCGGGACTAGATATGGGAGGTAGGTCTGGGTCTGGTGCACCCAATGCAAGTGGCGATTGGGTCCAATTTGATCTGTGTCAAAAGTTGGCTCGGGTCCAAGTGTTTTTGGCTACTTTGGGTTAGCCTAACTATGGACCCAAGCTAGCCCAAGGCATGGGCTGGCTGGAGGAGGTGTATTGGACCTAGGGCCACCTATGGGAGGTGTTGGCCAGGTTCAATTGGATTTAGGTTGAGAGTTGGCCCAATCCCAAGTGCTATTAGGCACTTTGGGCTAGCCTAACTCTTGACCTAAATGAGCCCAAGGATTGGGCTGGTCAAGGAAGGTGTATTGGGTCAATGGGAACCCAATGGCACCTTGATTTGAATTCAATTTGATTAAGATCAAAAGATGGCTCAAGGGAGGTCTCTCTCTTGGGTCACTTGGGTCAAGCCATAAGGCTAACCCAAGTAAGCCCAAGGCTTGGGTGACCAAGAGGGGTCTCTTGGGTACCCAAGGGTTCATCCCATACATTCAAAGGACTTGGATTGGAGTAGATTCAAAATTTTGAAAGGGGAGGGGTGTATGGGTCCATGGGTCAAACTTGGTTGACTTGGTCAACCAGGTTGACCCAAGGTCTGGGTTTGAGTTCAACAAGTTGAGTTTGATATTTGAAATTCATTGGAAATGGTTTCAAAGAGTTTGGAATTGATTTGAATTGAAATAGCCATTTGAAATCTAATAAGGGTATTTTAGTCAATTTTTGCCCATTGGTCAACTAGAGTCAAAAATGATTCTGAAAAATGCAGTTTACTGCTCAATGGGTTAAAATCAAGAGTCTGAAAGTGATTGGAAGCTTGGATAAGGGTTCCAAAGTCAAGATCTCAAAGGGGTTAGGTTCAATGGCATAGGCTGTAAATATTTGAAGATTTTACAGCCTTTGGATTTTAATTCAGATTCTGGGGTTAGAGACCTCAAAATGAGCTGAAAGTTGGAGAGTAACCTCTAGAGACATGTCTTATCACTTTACAAGTGATAGATCTTGAATCAGAGACCATTTGAGTGGGTTTTGAAATGTTTGAAACATCTCTAAAAAGGGTCTTTAGGACAAGGCCTTGAGACTTAGGATTTGAGTCTGGATTTCTGGATTTGGAATAGATTTTAAGTTGGAATGATTAGTATTGAAGTATCCAAATCATTTACAATCATGTGGTGATTGTTAATGAATGGATGAGGCCAAAGCTAGATTGAAGCTTGGATCAAAGTCTAGGTTAAAATTTGGATTCTCAAGTGGATTGAGTCAAATGTTTGAATATGTTTGAAATTTGAATTAATTTGAATTTGAATTGGATGGAGTTTGAGATTTAAATTGATCACAGGTAGGGATCAAATTAAAATTGGAGTGGATTAAATACAGGAATTTATTTAAAATTGAGGTTGATCAAGGGTGGAGATTGATTTGAACTTGGAGTGATCCTAAGGTATAGAAGAATTCTAAGATTCAGGATTTAAGGGAATCCTAGGCTCTAGAATAGGCTCTAAGGTCTTGGATCTAGAAGGATCCTGAGGTCTAGAGTGGATCCTAGGGTCTAGGATTAAATCTGGGTTCTGGATGGGTCTTAGTGACCTCATACAAAAATGAGGTCAACAAATGGACCCCCAATGTGTGTAGTAGAAGGAACTTCTGCTGCACACATTGGCGTTGACCGAATGGAAGTAGAATCCTGAGAGTGAAGGGGAGATCATCTCCCAACCTCAAGCCTATAGGATGCTAATGGAAGGCTTGCACCTATTGGATAAGGAAAACTGGTAAAACCAAGGTAGGGAATACCTAACCTTGGGTCTAAGGAAGGGCATCACCCAGCCTTAGGTCTACAGGATGCTGATAGAAGACTTACTCCTAGTAGACAAGGAAACTGGAGAAACCAAGGTAGGGAATACCTAGCCTTGGGTCTAAGGAAGGGCATCACCCAACCTTAGGCCTATAGGATGCTGATAGAAGACTTACTCCAAATAGGCAGATTAACTGGAAACCAAAGTAGGGAATACCTAGCTTTGGGTCTAAGGAAGGGCATCACCCAACCTTAGGTCTACAGGATGCTGATAGAAGACTTACTCCTAGTAGACGGATCAACTGGAAACCAAGGTAGGGAATACCTAGCCTTGGGTCTAAGGAAGGGCATCACCCAACCTTAGGCCTATAGGATGCTGATAGAAGACTTACTCCTAATAGGCAAAATTAACTGGAAACCAAAGTAGGGAATACCTAGCTTTGGGTCTAAGGAAGGGCATCACCCAACCTTAGGTCTACAGGATGCTGATAGAAGACTTACTCCTAGTAGATGGATCAACTGGAAACCAAGGTAGGGAATACCTAGCCTTGGGTCTAAGGAAGGGCATCACCCAACCTTAGGTCTACAGGATGCTGATAGAAGACTTACTCCTAGTAGACGGATCAACTGGAAACCAAGGTAGGGAATACCTAGCCTTGGGTCTAAGGAAGGGCATCACCCAACCTTAGGCCTACAGGATGCTGATAGAAGACTTACTCCTAATAGGCAGATTAACTGGCAAACTAGGGTGGTGCCACGAAGGGCGTACTCCACCACTAGCGAATGGTCATGTGGGGAGGAAACTTGCTCCACACAGAGGACCTCAACTGGCAAACTAGGATGGTGCCACGAAGGGCGTACTCCATCACTAGCGAATGGGAATCAGGATGGTGCCACGAAGGGCGTACTCCACCACTAATCCCCGGGTCAAATGCTAGGGTAGTGCCACGGAGGGCGTACTCCACCACTAGCGGGTCTAATCCTAAGGGAAGGAAGGACCTAACCTTAAGGAGAAGGCGAAGAGCGTTAAAAAAAAGAAAAACCTTAAAAAAAGGTAGGATCAAGTTGTAAATCAAGAAAAGGAAATTTTATTAATTGATAAAATGAGCTACATCAAGCATAGTATTTCTTAAGGAAACGCCCATTAACAGGTAGCATTGGGTGGTTCCCTTTACAATCTACTAACTGATACGAGCCTCCTTCGTAGACAGTCTCTATAACGAAGGGTCCTTCCCACGTAGGTTCAAATTTGCCTCCCAGCTTCCGATGGGCCAAGATAGGCCTCCGAAGGACCAATACCAAGTCTCCCGCTTGGAAGGTCCTAGGTCGCACTAACTTGTCATGGGCTTGAACCATACGGGATTTATACAACTCTAAACTTTGTTGAGCTTGGAGACGTCGCTCTTCGAGGCCTTCGAGTTCTTCCAATCGTAGTTTTGCATTTTGTTCATTAGAAATTTGATTCTGAACTGCAATTCTAAGCAAAGGGATTTGTATTTCCAAGGGCAGAACAGCCTCAGATCCATACACTAGTGCAAACGGGGTGGATTGGGTCGGGGTTCTATAAGTGGTACGATAAGCCCACAAAGCTTCCACCAACCGTTCATCCCACTGCCGTTTGTTATCATCAAGGGTCTTTTTGACAATTTGCACCAAGGTTTTGTTGAAGGCCTCGGCCAATCCATTCGCCCGAGGGTAATAGATCGTCGAATATCTCCAATCAATATTATGGCGCCATACAAAACTATTGATTTTTGTAGACTTGAATGCGGACCCATTATCGGATATGATTCTGCGAGGTACGCCGAATCGATATACAATATGGTCACGAAAGAATTTTAAGACATGGTGTGATGTTACGTTTCGTAGAGGAATTGCTTCCGCCCATTTTGAAAAGTAATCAGTTGCTGCTAATATGAAACGATGACCTCTCGCGGAGGGAGGGTCAATCGGCCCAATGATATCCGTGCCCCAACTCTCGAAGGGCCACGAGGCTATCGTAGGGTGTAACACATTAGGCGGCTGATGTAAAACCACACCATGGACCTGACATTGATGACAGTGCTTTGCAGTATTCATGCAATCGCCAATCATTGTAGGCCAATAGTATCCAAGTCTTTTAATCTTTAATTTCATTTTTGGACCCGATTGATGTGCACCGCACAGTCCTGAATGAACTTCATTAACAATTTTCTGGGCTTCTCGCTTGTTCAAACAGCGCAGCCACATGTGATCAAAGGACCGACGGTACAACAGATCGTTAACTAGTGCATATGATAGGGCACGTTTCTTAATCTGGTTGGAGAGTGATTTATCCTGGGGAAGCTTCCCTTCTTTAAGGTAATCGACTAAGGGTCGTCTCCAATCGCCTTCTTCGTCAATCGTCGAAGAGGCAGAAAGGATCTGAAGGGGAGTCTTACTAATGTGTTCCAAATCTATAAGGGAGAGGGTCTTACGACCCTGTATCTCTATAGGGATGGAATCCTCCTCAGGACATGCAAATTCCTTTGCAAGTTTTGCTAAGGCATCCGCCGCAGAATTGCTTCCACGGGGAACCCTATACAAAGTAGCAATGGGGATTTGTTCCAACAAGTGAAGTGTGTACTGGTGATATTTTAGGAGATTCGGATTCAAGACTTTATAAGTTCCGGCGACTTGGTTAATAACTAGTTGGGAATCTCCAAAGATCTTAATCTCTTTAATCTCCATTAGAATTGCAAGTTCCAAACCAGTTATCAGAGCTTCGTATTCAGCTTCGTTGTTTGTGCAAGGCTCCGACAAGTGGTAGGAAAAATGCATCATTCCTTTTTCTGGTGTAATAAAAATTAGACCGACTCCAGCCTTTCCAGGAATTACAGATTGTTGGGTCGCAATCCTACGAGAGGATTCTGCCCCATCAAAATATAATTCCCAGATGGCCTCTCCAGATTCCCCAAACTCATGATTTGTTCGTCGGGTAAATCATCATTCAGAGGAGAATCTGCCGGCAGCGGGTGTGCTGCCAGAAAGTCGGCAACAGCCTGTCCTTTCACAGCACGAAGAGGAGTGAAAGTAATCTCAAATTGCAACAATATCATAGACCAACGAGCTAAACGTCCTGACAACGTAGGTCGGGTCATAAGATATTGCAAAGGATTAACTCTTGAAATCAAACTGATTGAGTGGGAGAGCATGTAATGCCTCAGTTTCTGAGCTGCAAAAACTAAAGCAAGACAATGCTTCTCTATTGACGGGTATCGAATTTCAGTAGGAAGGAGTCTTCGACTAAGGTAGTAGAGAGCATTCTCTTTTCCTTCGTCTTTAACTTGAGCTAACAGGGCACCTAAAGACTCATTTAGAGCTGCGGTGTAGAGGATTAATGGCTTTCCCGGAATCGGAGCTGCCAAGACTGGCGGGTTAGAAAGGTATTGTTTGATATCGTCAAAAGCATTCTGACACTTCTCGTCCCATACAAATTTAGTATCCTTTTTCGCAAGGACAGAGAAGGGTTGACATCTCCCGGAAAGATTAGAAATAAACCTCCTTATATATGCCAATCTACCTTGTAGAGACCTTAACTGAGTAAGACTCTTAGGGGATGGCATATTTAAGATGGCTTCAATTTTAGCAGGATCTATCTCGATTCCGCGGTGCCTCACTACGAATCCTAAGAATTTTCCCGAAGCGACGCCGAAGGCGCACTTCAAGGGATTCATTTTCAAATCGTAGCGGCGCAACCGTTCGAAAACAACTCTTAAGTCATACAAGTGAGCCTCTTTAACCTTGCTCTTGACAACTAAATCATCAATATAACATTCAACTTGATTATGAATTAAGTCGTCAAAGATACGGGTCATGGCCCGTTGGTAGGTTGCTCCGGCATTCTTTAAGCCGAATGGCATTACCTTATAACAAAAGATTCCAATAGGGGTTCTGAACGCCGTATTTCTCTCATCTTCAGGGGCCATCTTGATTTGGTTATAACCCGACGAGCCATCCATGAATGAGAAAATAGCATGTGAGGAGGCAATGTCCACCATGAGTTCTGGTATTGGTAGAGGGAACTCATCTTTAGGGCATGCCTTATTCAGATCCCTATAGTCGACACAAATCCGAATCTGACCATTTTTCTTTCGAACTGGCACGACGCTGGCCACCCAAGAGGGGTATTGTTCCTCTCGAATGAATCCGGCTTCTGCCAATTTCTTAACTTCAGAAATGACTTGTTGCTCAATCTCTAAGCGCATGCGTCGAGGAGCTTGTTTAACAGGAATGGCATCATGCCGAACCCCAAGTTTGTGAACTGCTACCTCAGCAGGCAAACCTGGCATTTCATCGTATGTCCAGGCAAAGCAATCCCTGAACTCGAATAACAACTGGATTAAGTCTTGGGTTTCACCCTCGCTTAACAAAGTACTTATGAAAATCGGACGGGGGTCATCATCGTTTCCTAGGTTAATTTCTCTCAACTCATCGACTGTCGACTTAATTTCCTCTTCAAATTCAGGGGGTGCATCCCGAACTTGAAGATCATCGGGATCGTCTAAAGTCTCCAAACAGAGTCCATCTAGAGGACAAGGAGGATCTGTAGGGACATTTGGAGAATCGAGGTGGTAAGTTATCATTAGGCAATACTCATCATCATCGAATGAACTAACTGTTCCAAAGCCAATACCACTTGTTAGATTTTTATTTATTTTTGTTCGCCAAATATTCTCGTGGTATCTAGCTTGGCCCTTAGTCCATCGGTATGGTATAGAACCTTTAGAAAAAGTATTTTTTACACAAACAGGGAAGTAGCCGAAAGGTAATTCCATTAATTCATTAAAATCTGCCTCCTCAAGGGTTACATCACCTTCGTCCCTTGCGGAGGAGGAACCAGGAAAGAATTTCTAGACTTTCTTAACTTCACCATCCAAGTTGGGGGCCACTTTGACTTCCAACCCTACAACCCTGCCCGCCGACAGTGGGGTCAGAGAAAGGGCCTCAATCCTTCTAGTGAGCTTTTCATACATTGTTAATTCGGGCTCGTCACTTTTAACCTTTGAAATATCTACCTCAGGGTCACTGTCCTGGTCTAAGGTGAGATCAAATTTTGGAGGAGTATTTATGTTTTGATAATCGAGGGAGAGGGCAGCACCTTGACTTTCTAGTTCACCATCGGAATCTGATTCCAAATCAATATACACAGGTGCTGTTCTTCTGTCTAATGAAGCACGGCCTCGACCTCGTGCCCTTAAAGCCATCCTCCCACCTCTTTGAGGTAATGTGCTTGGAGGTCTAAGGACAACGATATCAGAGTCGTCTTCACTACTCGATTGAATCATTTCTTGATTGATATGCTTATCTTTTTCTTTCTTTTGGTTGAATTTTTGTCCAACCATTTTCTCCTCAAATTTGATTTCTAATTTAGAACGGGACGAGGACCCTTTTGGTACGAAATATGCAGCATCTTCGTAGATCCCAATTTCTTGAATCGAGAATGGTTGCAAATCACCCTTAATCACATGTTCAATGTCGTCTCGTTGATACTTAATGCATTGGTGCAGGGTAGATGGAACCATTCTATATTCGTGAATCCAAGGTCTACCTAGAAGTGCGTTAAAGGACGTAGTCGAATCAATTATATGAAATTTAGCTTCAGTTTTTAAACCTCCTATTTCCAGGAGTAGAGTGATTGAACCTAAAGCTCTCTCGCCCTTCTCGTTGAACCCACGAAGCACCAACCTGTCGGTTGAAAGCTTGCTAGTATCAACTCTGAGATAAGCAAGGGTCTTTATGTTCATCACGTTGACCGATGCACCCGGATCAACAAGGACTCTAGATAACTTGAAATTTCCCACATCTACAGTGATGTAGAGGGGACGATTGTGGTCAGCAGTTCCCAAGAGTAAATCTTCATCTGAAAAGGTAACCCCAGGGACCTCTTTGAAGTAGAGAGCCTCACCTTCTGAAGTTGCAGCCAACTGTGTTAAGCAAATCTCGGGATCGAGAAGTGCTTTAATTAGAGACTCCCTCATTTCTTTGGAAAGAAGGAGGGCGTCATAGATACTTAATTTTGCTGGCAACTTCCTAAGGTGGGCTATGTTGAGTCCAGTAATTAGGTTGTTAAGCCTAAGTAAGTGTCCCAAGGCTACCAAGAGGGGGGTGAATTGGTAGTTTTTAAAATTTTAAACCCTCTTAATAATAAAGTTGAACCGAAATAAAATTTTCTTTTAAAGTTAGTAGAAAAATGTTTTTCAACCACAGAGTTATTAAAACTGAAATTTAAAGTGCGGAAACGTAAAAGCTATAAAGTAAATGACACCAGATTTATAGTGGTTCGGTCTATAACCAGACCTACATCCACTCCTCAGAGGCACCCTCTGAGTATTGCACTAATACCACAAAGTGACTCTCCTTTAGCACCCACAGCAAGGCGGAGAAGCCTGTACAAAACACTCTTTTCATCACTACCCGGTGCGGCAGAGAACCGTCGTCCTTTCACACTCTCCTAGTGTGGGCAGAGAACCCTACGGCTGTTTACACTCTCCAAGTGTAGGCAGAGAACCTTCTTCCTTTCACACTCTCCTAGTGTGGGCAGAGAACCCTCGTCCTTTCACACTCTCCTAGTGTGGGCAGAGAACCCTACGGCTGTTTACACTCTCCAAGTGTAGGCAGAGAACCTTCTTCCTTTCACACTCTCCTAGTGTGGGCAGAGAACCCTCGTCTGTTCACACTCTCCTAGTGTGGGCAGAGAACCCTCGTCTGTTCACACTCTCCAAGTGTCGGCAGAGAACCGGACCTTCTTGAATGATCTTCTCACAAGAATCTAGAAGGAAGAAAGAAAAAGAGTGAAGAAATCCAATTCCACAAGTAGAGACTCTTACCTTAGCAATCCAAGTGAAGCCTTCTCGCTCCAGTGGTAGGAATCCTCCTTTGAATGCTCTCTTCCACTCTCTTCTTGGCTATTCTCTCAAGAGGCACGAAGATCAAATGACAAAAAGATAGGGTTGCAGTCTAATTTGGACTATTTATATAAAAGACAAGTGAAACCGCCAAAAAACTGTAAATTTTCAATTCTGTACGCAGTGGATCGTCCTGTACGATCATGGATCGTCCTGGACGATTTTACTTAAACGATCTGAAACGACCCAATTTGTATATGTGTACGAACTGACTTCGTACAGCTGATCGTCCTGTACGAACTTGGTTCGTCCAGTACGAACGGTTATTACAAGGTCGGTTCTAGAAACTGCTGAAAACTGTTCTAAGTCGGTTTATCGTCTGAATGAAAATGTGATCGTCTGGACGAAAATTTTCCAGAGAGCCGATCGTCCTGGACGATTATTTATTTCGTCTGGACGAAAATTTTCCAGAGGACTCGTCGCCTCGTACGATGGTAAAATTCGTCTGGACGAAAATTTTACAGAGAACCCATCGCCTGGTACGATAATAAATTTCGTCCTGGACTAATAGGACTTAGAAAATTTTTCAAAGCAAGTTCCTATTCGTTCCAAGTGCTCTATAGGAGATAACTGACAGATCGTCCAGTACGATAAATATCGTCCTGTACGATCAGTATAGAATTTCAAGATCTCCTTATTTGTGTGTGTGAGATTTTATTCACTCAATTACAATCACTCCCTTTCAAAATTAATTCAAGGAAAAGACAAACATTAATTAAACAAAATATCTCATGTTGAATTTGAATTGAACTTTTCGTAGTCTGGAGTCTGATTTTCCTGAAATGTTAGTACACACAAGAGCAAGTGCAAATCTTCTGAAATTGTTAGGAGATAACTATACATTTGAACAATAATGTTTGGAATCATCAAAACTACATAAGTTGCATAAATATAACTCATTCAAATAGCAACTATTCAAACAATCTCCCCCTTTTTGATGATGGCAAAACAATTATTATTAGTATGGTTTCAAGTTAAAACACATCTTTTATCTCCTAAACTCCCCCTGAATTTATGAGTACATTAAAATAAGGAGGCATTAAAGAACAATATTTAACGAACAAAATTTTTGTTTTTTCAAAAATTTTAACACAAACTACACAAACTTGCAAACAGAACAACTAAAAAGAGAAAACACAAACATACACAAACTAATAATTTCTCCCCCTTTTTGACAGCAACAAAAAGTGAAGAAGAAAAAGACAAGAAATGTAAATAATTATATGAAATTCATTGTTAAAATTTAATCTAAATGGTGATTGACATAGGGTATGCAATTTTAAACTAAAGATATTAGGTCAATCATAGAAATTCATAAAATTTATGAAATGATATAACATTGTAAGTAAGAAGAATTTTTCAAAGACATGATTCAATTTAGACATTTTGATTATTGAAAATCATTTCAAGTCAGATGTAAAAAAAATTCTATATTTCAAAGTTCAAGAGAATATGAATGAACATTAGATCAACTTGAATTAAGAGATTGAACGAATTTGGAAAGAAGAGAATTACCTCATGTGGTGCTTTGCACATCTTTTCAAAGTTTTGTAGCACATTTTTGTGCATTTTTCTTTTGTTGGGCTTATTTTGTGCCTCTTTTCCATTTTACAAATTTTTGTGAATCCCTTTTGATTTTTGTACATTTGTACACTGTTCAAGAGTAATTTGACCAATTCTTTCCAAAATCTATAATCTAAAATTTCAAATTTTTCTAGGTGCATAAATATCATTTGAGCATAGAAATACAAACTAAGAAAACATCAAAATTATAATAACAATATTAACTTTTATGTAGTCTAAATGAATAGACATGAATTTAAAAGTTCTAAGTACAACAAGTTATAAACAAATTATAAATTTAGAAAGTCTAGATTTTCTAATATAGATAATCTCAAATTACAATCGAATTTAAGCACTATGTAGATTAAAAAATACTAATGAAATTCATAAATATTAGCCACATCTCAAAACAAATCTAACAAAAACAAACTTTCATTGAAAAGAAAAGATTACATAAACATTGAACTTAAAAACATAAAAACAATCACAATAACACATATAAGATAAAAACAAAACAACAAAACAAAAAATACAACAGACACACAACAACAAAAAAAATTTTTACTGTTCTGGAGGAGGAGGAGGTATGCCGCCAAAGAGGTTGAAGTAGGAGGCCATCAACATTACATTGGTATTAATTTCATGAACTTCATCTTTAATGTTACCAATGTCATGTTGCTGCTGAGTAAGTTGAGCATCAAATTGATCAAACCTTTGATCAATGTGAGTCTCTAGTCTATCAAATCTCTCAATCAGATTCTGGTAATCTGATTGAGAAGCAGAAGCTTGCACTCCTTCTTCTTCTTCTTCTTCTGAAGCACTGTCATGTGCTTCCCCTTTTTCTTTTTCTTCCTTGAAGAGCAGTCTGAATGATGTGTTGTTATAGTAAACTGACTCTTCATATTCCTCATCAGGATGCACTATATTGTACTTCTTCTCCAAAATATAAGTAATTAAGTGCCCTAATGAAATGTTCTTCTTCCTCTTCTGATCAGCATGTCCTATTTCTGAAAGCCCATAGATATGATCTATGATGAGTTGGGCTTCATCAATAGGATGTCTTGACATGATTAAAAAAGTTAGACAAGAAAGGAGAGGAGTAATGTTAATCCTATCACCAGCTTTAGGAATAATTGAGGATCTAAGGATGTGCTGGATGATTCGGGCATCTTGGGTCATACCTGAGACTCTAGCAACATGATTGTCAATCGCATTTTTTCTAATTACCCTATTGATTTCAAACCATTTGAAGGAGGTTTCTGACATTAGGGTGTGGGCTCTATATCCCTCAGTTCTTAAGTTTAAAAATGCACCAAGATCGTGCTTGGTGATCTCAACTTTTTTTTTTTAAAAAACAAAAGAACTAATGATAGAGTGGTCAGAATTGAAACTCATGTTGGCTAGAAAGTAATGGTAGGTTTGTTTATTGTAGAAGTGGACGAGAGAAAGAATGAACTGAAATTGGGTTGAGGCGAAGAGGTGCATTACCCGAAATTTCAACTCTGTTGGGATAAGAATGCGAGACGGAGTGATTTTTGCGGAGGCAAAACGAGGAAAAGATTCCTCATTTGCCTTGGAAAGAAAGTTGTCTGGGGCATTCCTGTTTGGTTTCTTCACCAAAACCTTTTGTCTTTTGTTAGAGGAGGCCATTGTTGATTTGATGTTAAAAGGGATTGAAAAAGAAATTTGAAAGTGTGATTGTCAAGTTTGAAAAGCCTTCATATTTAAAGGAAAACGATACTTTCGTCCTGGACGAAAATATTCGTCCTGGACGAAACATAATAGTTCGTCTGGACGAAGAAAGTTCGTACAGACGATCCAATTCGTCCAAAATGTAACGACTTTTCGTATTCAACACAACTTACGATGCGTCCCTTCGTACAGGCTTTTTGACTTGACCAATCGTACAGACGAAAAAAAATTTCGTACAGACGATCGAAAAGTATTTCGTTTTAATGACTCTTGAAAACCGTCCCCTACAATGAATCGACACATGTTCGTCTGGACGAACTAAAATTTCGTACAGACGAAGTTCGTATTAAAAACTGTCTTATCCACTCAACCGCTGCATTCAATCATTCCGACGTTTGAGAGAAAAAAAAATTCGTCCTGGACGATCACAGATCGTACAGACGATCCAATAAAAAACTGCTCTAAAACGGTTTAAATTTTCGCAACCTGTTCCTTTACACATCGTCCCGTACGAAAATAAATCGTCCTGGACGATTTCCTCCAAAAAATTTAAATTTTTAAATTAATAAAATCAACAAAAACAATCAGAAACACAGAAAACATAAAACAAAATCATAAATCAAAAAACAATTCATTAAAAACACAAAATTCACAAAATTTCAAAAACAAAACATAACAAGTATCAATGTTGCAAAGATATTTTAGTTAAGCATTCAAATCAATAACACCAAGCCTTGTTCTTAAAGTACTGAAGGTATCAAAGGCTAAAGGTTTTGTAAAAATGTCTGCAAGTTGATTTTCAGTTGAAACATGTATGAGTTCAATTTCTCCTTTGGATACGTGATCTCTTATGAAATGATGCCTTATATCGATGTGTTTGGTTCTAGAATGTTGAATAGGATTTTTTGAAATACAAATAGCACTAGTATTGTCACAATAAATTGGAATAGTGCCTATAGTTAATCCTAAGTCAATCAACTGTTGTTTTAACCAAAGTACTTGTGCCACACAACTTCCTAATGCAATGTATTCTGCTTCTGCAGTAGATAGTGCCACTGAATTTTGTTTTCTACTAGACCATGAAACTAATGAATTTCCAATGAATTGACATGTTCCAGAAGTGCTTTTCCTATCCACTCTACAGCCTGCAAAGTCAGAATCTGAGTAACCAATAATTTCAAATGAAGAGCTAAACTTAGGATACCAAATTCCTAAGTTTTGAGTTCCTAGTAGATATCTTAAAATCCTTTTTACTGCTGTCAAATGTGATTCTTTTGGATCTGATTGAAATCTAGCACATAGGCAAACACTAAACATAATATCTGGTCGGCTAGCAGTCAAGTAAAGTAAAGATCCAATTATCCCTCTAAATTTCTTTTGATCAACAGATTTTCCCTTAAGGTCCTTATCCAACTGAACTGAAGAACTCATTGGTGTACTAACAGGTTTAGCATTATCCATTTCATATTTTTTGAGGATGTCCTTAATATATTTGTTTTGACTAAGAAAAGTACCTTCCTTAAGTTGCTTAATGCTAAATCCTAGAAAGTAATTTAAATCTCCCATTAGACTCATTTCGAATTCATTACTCATTGTTTTAGAAAAATCATCACAAAGATGTTTATTTGAAGATCCAAAGATGATGTCATCCACATAAATTTGAACAATAAGTATATCCTTTCCAATTTTTCTTAAAAAGAGAGTTGTATACACACTTCCTTTTTCAAAAGATCTTTCACGTAGGAAGGTGCTTAACCTCTCATACCAAGCCCTAGGTGCCTGTTTCAATCCATATAATGCCTTTTTTAATTTGAAAACATGATTTGGAAATTTAGAATTTTCAAAACCTGGAGGTTGTTCTACAAAAACATCTTCTTCAATTACTCCATTTAAAAAGGCACTTTTAACATCCATTTGAAACAATTTAAAACCTTTAAAACAGGCAAAGGCTAGTAAAACCCTAATTGCTTCAAGTCTAGCTACAGGGGCAAAAGTTTCCTCAAAATCAATTCCTTCAATTTGATTATACCCCTTAGCTACTAATCTAGCCTTATTTCTGATAACTACTCCTGAGTCATTCATTTTATTTTTGAACACCCACTTGGTTCCAACAACACTTTGATCTTTTGGCCTTGTAGTTAGTTCCCAAACTTTATTTCTTACAAATTGATTTAACTCTTCTTGCATGGCCAATATCCAAAATTCATCTGAAAGTGCTTGATCAATGTTAGTGGGTTCAATAGTTGAAATAAAAGCTGAATGATTGACTTCCTTGTTTAATCCACGCCTAGTTCTAACACCCTCACTTGGTTCACCTATAATTAATTCTTTTGGGTGATTTTTAGAGAATCTCAAATCTCTAGGCAAAGGGTCTTCTCTTTCTATAATTTCTTCCACATTTTCTTCCAAATTTAATCTATCAATCTTTTGGGAGTTTTCTTCAATTTCTTCTTCAACAACTTTTGGCTCTTCTATGTTTCCATTTTCATCAAAAACAACATGTGTGGTTTCTTCAATGACTAAAGTTCTTTTGTTGAATACTCTATAAGATTTTCCAACACTTGAATATCCAACAAAAATTCCTTCATCTGATTTTGGATCAAATTTTCCTAAGGCAGATTTTCCATTATTATGTATGAACACCTTGCAACCAAATACATGTAAATGAGACAAATTTGGTGTTCTACCTTTTACCAATTCATAGGGTGTTTTATTCAAATTTGATCTCACATTTACCCTATTCAGAACATAGCATGCAGTGCTAACCGCCTCAGCCCAAAAATATCTAGGAAGAGAGTATTCTGCTAACATTGCTCGGGCGGCTTCTATTAATGTTCTGTTCTTTCTTTCAACTACTCCATTTTGTTGAGGAGTTCTAGGTGCAGAAAAATTGTGATCAATCCCCTTTTCTTTACAGAAATCTTCAAATCTTTCATTTTCAAATTCTCCTCCATGATCACTTTGTATAGAAATTATTTCACATTCTAGTTTTCTTTGTATCAAAGTTGAAAAATTTCTGAATTCCTCAAATGATTCACTCTTATGAAAAAGAAATTTAACCCAGGTGAATCTTGAAAAATCATCTACTATTACAAATCCATATACCTTTCCTCCTAGACTAACCGTGCTTACAGGTCCAAAAAGATCCATGTGAAGAATTTCTAAAGGTTTACTGGTCCTAAGATCTTTATTGGACTTAAAAGAGGACTTCACTTGTTTTCCTAATTGACATGCATCACATAAGTGGTCCTTAGTAAAGTCTAGTTTAGGTATTCCTCTAACCAAATTCTTTTGGGTAATTCTTCTAAGATTTTTCATACTAGAATGACAAAGTCTCCTATGCCAAAGCCATGATTCATCAGAAACAGTTTTCAAACAAAAAGCAGTAGGAGATTGAATACAATTTAAATCTAGCATGTAGACATTGTTCACCCTTTTTCCATTTAAAACAATTTTCCCATTTAGGCTTATTATGCAGCTAGTAGGTAAAAATTTTATATTATAGCCCTTATCACATAGCTGACTTATGCTAAGCAAATTATGTTTTAAGCCTTCAACTAATAAAACATTATCTATGAAAAAGTTTTTCAAATTTCCAATCATACCTGATCCAACCACCTTCTTTGTGGTATTATCTCCAAGTGTAACCTTGCCTCCACTCCTGGCTTCCAGCGTTATGAATTGAGCAGTATCTCCAGTCATGTGCTTAGAACATCCGCTGTCCAGGTACCATATACTCTCACGAGGTCTTGTGTGAGAGTATACCTGCAAAATTCTCAAATGTTAGACCTGGGAACCCAAACTAGTTTGGGTTCACCTTTATGAAATTTATAATCAGATGCATGTGTGATATGTCTAGGTTTATGCATCTTAGTTCTCCACACCAAATTAGGTTTCATCTTTAAAGTGCAGGTGTGAGATATATGTCCCAAAAATCCACAATTGTTACATTTAACATTAGGAAAAATATTCCTATGTTTTCTTTCATATGATTGTCTTCTAAGGGATTTCATGAATTTAGGATAATATTTAGGATTTGTAAAATCTTCAAGTTTAGGGGGGTTCCTATTATCCTCGAGAGCTCTTATAGTAAGTTTGTAAAATGAATTCATATCCTCCAAGATTCGATTTGTATAATTGATTCTATATGTCTTGTGCTCAGATTCATCCTTAAATTTCTTAAATTCTTTTTCAAGTTCAGCATAGGATGATTTTAAATTTTCGAAATTTTTATTCAAGTCATCATATTCATCAAGTAGTTTCATGTGGTTGCTATCAATTAAAGCATGATCTTTTCTAAGGATTTCGTGTTCCTTATTAAGCTCTTCCAATTCTAAAACTAAACTAGAATGCATCTTTTTAGTTTTCCTATATGCATCATGCATGTGTTCAGAAACTTCAAACAGTTCATCATAGGTTAAATCACATACCTCTTCTTGATCTGATTGTTCAGCTTTATCTGCCATCAAGCAAAGGTTGGTGACTTCTTCTTCGTTTTCAGTCTCAGATGAGTCTGAAGCTGAGTCCGCCCAAAAAGCCTTTTGAAACTTCTTCTTGCCCCTTTTTACCATTGGTTTCTCCTCTACCTTCTCCTTGCTAGGAGTGGCTTTAAGTTTTGGACAATCAGTTTTTATATGACCTGGTTTCCTGCATTCATAACAAATCACTTCATTAGAAACCCTGCCATTTTTGTTATACTTACCTCTATTCCATTGCTGGCGTCTCTTCTGCTTCCTCTTTAAAAAGCTTCTGAATTGTCTAGTCATCAGTGCTATATCATCTTCATCCTCAGGTTGTGAGTGTTCACTTTCTGACTCTTCCACATTTAATGCAAGATTCTTGTCCTTTCTTGGTTCACCTGCATCAATCTTTCTTTGACTTACTCCTTGCTCGTAAGCAATGAGTGAACCAAGAAGATTGTCAATAGAATAAATGTTCAGATCTTTTGACTCTGTAATTGCAGTAATTTTAGCATCGTATGCAGTAGGTAAACAACGAAGAATCTTATTAACCATTTCAGCATTAGTTAATTCCCTACCAAGTGCATGCAAAGAGGTTACAATTTGAGTGAATCTTGTGTACATGTCAGATATAGATTCATTAGGTTTCATGCGAAATAACTCGTAGTCATGTAACAAGATATTGAGTCTTGATTGTTTAACCTCATTTGTCCCTTCATAAGTAATACAAAGTCTATCCCATATGTCTTTTCCGCTTTTACAAGTGGAAACTCGCATGTAGTCTTCAGATTTTAAAGCACAAAAGAAACTATTTAAACATTTCGCATTTAATTGTGCTAAGTCACGTTCTTCTATAGTCCAATCTGCATAGGGTGTATCTACCCTAATTCCATCAACTAATCTAGTTGGTTTTGTGTAACCTTCCTGGACTAGCATCCACATGCGATAATCAAGTGACTGTAAGAAAGTAGACATGCGTGTTTTCCAAAAATCAAAAGGAATATTATCAAACAGTGGAGGTCTAGTGATAGAGTAACCCTCAGGTGTGTTTCGGTTTCCAAATGTAGCCATCTACGTTAATCAAAAAGTAGTTCAAACTTATGATTTTGAAACTCTGCTCTGATACCACTTGTTGAGTCCAGTAATTAGGTTGTTAAGCCTAAGTAAGTGTCCCAAGGCTACCAAGAGGGGGGTGAATTGGTAGTTTTTAAAATTTTAAACCCTCTTAATAATAAAGTTGAACCGAAATAAAATTTTCTTTTAAAGTTAGTAGAAAAATGTTTTTCAACCACAGAGTTGTTAAAACTAAAATTTAAAGTGCGGAAACGTAAAAGCTATAAAGTAAATGACACCAGATTTATAGTGGTTCGGTCTATAACCAGACCTGCATCCACTCCTCAGAGGCACCCTCTGAGTATTGCACTAATACCACAAAGTGACTCTCCTTTAGCACCCACAGCAAGGCGGAGAAGCCTGTACAAAACACTCTTTTCACCACTACCCGGTGCGGCAGAGAACCGTCGTCCTTTCACACTCTCCCAATGTGGGCAGAGAACCCTACGGCTGTTTACACTCTCCAAGTGTAGGCAGAGAACCTTCTTCCTTTCACACTCTCCTAGTGTGGGCAGAGAACCCTCGTCCTTTCACACTCTCCTAGTTTGGGCAGAGAACCCTACGGCTGTTTACACTCTCCAAGTGTAGGCAGAGAACCTTCTTCCTTTCACACTCTCCTAGTGTGGGCAGAGAACCCTCGTCTGTTCACACTCTCCTAGTGTGGGCAGAGAACCCTCGTCTGTTCACACTCTCCAAGTGTCGGCAGAGAACCGGACCTTCTTGAATGATCTTCTCACAAGAATCTAGAAGGAAGAAAGAAAAAGAGTGAAGAAATCCAATTCCACAAGTAGAGACTCTTACCTTAGCAATCCAAGTGAAGCCTTCTCGCTCCAGTGGTAGGAATCCTCCTTTGAATGCTCTCTTCCACTCTCTTCTTGGCTATTCTCTCAAGAGGCACGAAGATCAAATGACAAAAAGATAGGGTGGCAGTCTAATTTGGACTATTTATATAAAAGACAAGTGAAACCGCCCAAAAACTGCAAATTTTCAATTCTGTACGCAGTGGATCGTCCTGTACGATCATGGATCGTCCTGGACGATTTTACTTAAACGATCTGAAACGACCCAATTTGTATATGTGTACGAACTGACTTCGTACAGCTGATCGTCCTGTACGAACTTGGTTCGTCCAGTACGAACGGTTATTACAAGGTCGGTTCTAGAAACTGCTGAAAACTGTTCTAAGTCGGTTTATCGTCTGAATGAAAATGTGATCGTCTGGACGAAAATTTTCCAGAGAGCCGATCATCCTGGACGATTATTTATTTCTTCTGGACGAAAATTTTCCAGAGGACTCGTCGCCTCGTACGATGGTAAAATTCGTCTGGACGAAAATTTTACAGAGAACACATCGCCTGGTACGATAATAAATTTCGTCCTGGACGAATAGGACTTAGAAAATTTTTCAAAGCAAGTTCCTATTCGTTCCAAGTGCTCTATAGGAGATAACTGACAGATCGTCCAGTACGATAAATATCGTCCTGTACGATCAGTATAGAATTTCAAGATCTCCTTATTTGTGTGTGTGAGATTTTATTCACTCAATTACAATCACTCCCTTTCAAAATTAATTCAAGGAAAAGACAAACATTAATTAAACAAAATATCTCATGTTGAATTTGAATTGAACTTTTCGTAGTCTGGAGTCTGATTTTCCTGAAATGTTAGTACACACAAGAGCAAGTGCAAATCTTCTGAAATTGTTAGGAGATAACTATACATTTGAACAATAATGTTTGGAATCATCAAAACTACATAAGTTGCATAAATATAACTCATTCAAATAGCAACTATTCAAACAGGCTAGAACATTGTAATCAACCTTAGGAACGACAGACTCGAAACCCGGAGGAATTAGGGGGAATTCTGGTTGTTGAGGGGAATCCGGACTTAGATTTTCGAATGAGGATTGCTTGCCTTTGTCCTGAGGGGGCAACCTAGGGGGTAAGACTTTACCGCCACGGAGTTGCACCTGCTCGATGTCTTCGGGCGGGCAAACTAGGGCAGTGTCTACACACACCATAGGTGTTGGATCATCATTTCCTGAAAGCGAGTCAGAATCTGAAAGTTCTATCAAGATAGGATTTCCTTGGAAATTGATCTGAGGGAAATCACTTTCTGATAAAGCTTCACATTCGACCTCTTCTTGAATAGTCGAATCAGTGAGGTTGGTTTGATTAACCTCAATATTTATTTCATTAGGAGTTTGATCCAAAACAGGAGAGTCATCAATTTGCATTTGAGATTCATGATCAATCATCAAGACAGAAGTAGAAGGATGTTTTTTATTCATCTTTTGACCCTTCGCCTTTGATGGGGCAAAGTAAAAGTCAGATAACAAAAGAGGGGAAAGGGTTTTAACACCACCATCCGCCATTCTAATACATCTCTCATCTACACACTTCCTCTCTACAAAATCAAAATTTTCTTTTTTTACATTTTTCTCAGTAGTTCCTAAGACTACTGGAGAGGAAAGTGGCTCAACATCCTTCTGCGAAGCATCCAGGTCAACCTTCCACACCGGGGCCTGGGCTATCGTAGTCAGCTGTTGAGAAAGACGAAAAGACTTGTTAATCGACTTTTTAAGTGCACGGGACAAAGCAATGTCCCAACCATCTTCAACAAAACAAGAAGAGTTAAGAGGATTACCTGAAATGGTCTTAATTGAAGCCTTTTCTGGATCAACCAAGTATTCTTTAGGTATTATAATGTTACCTTGGGTGTAGTTCCTTTCAAGCCAGTCTTTAAACACAACGCAGTCCTCAAGAGGGTGACTAAGCATCCTGTGGTACGGGCAATACTTGGGATCATCTTTCTTGCTCTCATCCTCAGGCCTCCTAGCCTCTGGCAACTGAAAATCTTGTTTCTTTAACAGACTTCTGAAGATCTTCTTAACTGACTCCCTTTTAAATGGATAAGGCTTTGCCAATCTCTCTCTAAAAGGGATGAAGGAGGGATCTTTAGTATGTTGAGGAACTATCTGAAAGGGCTGCTTCTGAGGCGGCTGTGGTGGAAGTGGAGTGCTAGGCTGACTAATCACTGGCCTCTTTCCTTTATCTACTGCTGAGACCACAGCTTTCTTTTCAAATGTTTTCACCAATTTTGGACCCTTCCTTTCTTCAGACTGTTCTCGTAAGAATGGCATCCTAGGAGCCTCTTCCTGCAAATTGCTAGCCTTATTAAGAAGTTTCTCAAAAGTTTTAATAGTGAAACCCTTCAGGAGAAAAGCAACAGGACCGTGGATATTCTTCAAAAGGATCTCCACAGCATGTTGTTCTTGCAACTGGGGTTCACACTTCATCGAGAGATTTCGCCACCTCAAGATGTACTCAACTAGAGACTCTCCCGGCTTTTGCTTTTCAACCACGAGATCGCCCATGGTGGTGCGTTGTTGCGCTCCAGAAAATCTCTTAAGAAAGAGGTTTTCCAGGTCGCTAAAGGTTCTTACTGAACCGTTGGGCAGATCGGCGTACCATTCAAAAGCAATGCCGGATAGACTACTTACAAATTGGCGAAATAGTAGAGCATCCGACCCTCCTGCATTGCAACAGCTTGCTCGGAAGTGGGCCAGATGCTGTCTCGGATTTTCGATTCCAGTGAAAACTTTAAAAGTTGGTGGCACAAAGCCCTTTGGGTAAGGAACTAAGTCATATTCCTCGGGGTAGGGTCTACCCTTTGAAATAGACACAGTTCCTTGAGCATGTGCTAAGGCCTCCCTTACCTGGTCCTCAATTAACTGCTTGATATCCTTCTGAGGTGGGATTGAAGGAATGGAGGAGACTGCAGGGTGAACTGGAGGTGTCTCTACTGGACAAGGGAGAGTCACAGGTGGTGACTCGAGAGGTCTGGAATTAAATTCTGCCCTTTTGGCCTTTTCTGTGAGCTCTCGAGCTGACTGGTGGATCATAAAAGACTCTTGCTGTGATTTGTCTAACTTCTCTTGCATTTCTCTAACTTGTGACATCATGCTAGCAAGCTGAGTCTCCAAGTTTTTTATGTGTTCTTCATCTCTATCTTTCACAGACTCATCTGACTCTGACTCAACAGTATGCGGATCATTATCCTTAACAAATCGGCGCTTGCTGGGCTCAGCTTCTTTATTAGATCCTCTAGTTTCGACCACATGAATGCCCCCAACATAATCATCTTCATCTCCGAGGAGATCATCCGTATCAGGGTCAAAAGAAGCCATTCCTTCTTTGTTCAACAAAATGTTTCTTATTTCCTGAACTACCTCCTCGACCGGTCTATCCCCAATTGACTTAGGGTCAAGGGGTAAGTATCCTTTATACTCAGCCATATCAAACAACTCTTCAGAATCCATAAGGGCGATGATTTCTGTAAGTTTTGGATTAGGATCTGGTTGAGACTTTGTATCCGGTTCATCTTTCATTTCTAAATCCTGGTCAATTCTCTCCTCTTCGACTATCCCAGAGCTGGTAGTCAGAAGAGTGGCATCCTCTACAGGGAGAGGGACATATTCCTCAGGAGAAGTAGGAGCTTGTAAGGTGATAGTTCCCACATCTGGTAAGGTAAGGTCCTCAGACACCTGACTAAGGGGCCTAGGAATGACACTCGGACTTTGGGGATCATCAACTGGGGTAACAGGAATGGTAACTATTGGATCCGGGGTCAAACTGGCTGTGGAAGGGCTGTCAACTGTAACAACTGGAGTACTAGCCTGAACATCCATCAATTCAACTGAACTCGGAGTAGGGTCGACTGAAACTCGTTGGAGCTGCAGAATGAACTTAGAAGTTCTAGGAGGTGGTGGTAGATTCTCCAATTTAGTTCTTTTTGGCACATATCTCCTTTCAGGAGATTTAGGTCTTTTTCCTTTAAGGTCCACAGACTTTTGAACTTCAACCCCCTTTGGTTTAACAATCACAGAGGCCAATCTTACAGGTTTATGTGGGGGTACCGGGGGTCTACCAGTAGAGTGGCGGCCTCTCTCGGACCCAGTCAACACAATACCCTCTGTTTGAGAGGACGGAGGGCGTGGCACCCAGTGATATCCATCAACCAGTACTGAAGTAGCAGGCTGTCTAACATACTTCTTATTCTTTCTAACGAATTGTGGGGTTAAATTCTTTGCTTCAGATACTTCTTCCTTCAACACTTCTTTTTGGAAGCGATGTGAGATCACTCCCTTCAATTGTTTCACATATTCCTCTTTAGTCTGCCCGGTCTGTGCGGCGCAGGTATGAATTATATTTCTCAAAGTCCTTGTCTTTTGGAGATGTCTTTCTTTCTGAGTTTTCTTAGTCGAGTAGTCGACCGGGCATGGTGGAGAACGAGCTATCCTAGCTATCCCCTCCTCCCCTTGAGCTGAAGCCAGGGGGTAAAAGCGACTCCCTTTAGGAGGGGAGAGGAAGCAGGAATAGGTAGCTCTTCAACAGCCTCAGGTTCTACTTGAGCTAAGGTCTTAAAAGGTAGAACTCTCTTAGCCTTAGAGATTTTCTTTCTAAGTCTCCTCAGATAATTCTTCTTCTGATTCTTAGTGGTGAATTTAAGTCCAGAACTAGACCCTTCTTCAAAAACAGACTTAATTTCAGTGGGAGGCTCAACAACTGGTTCAGATTGTTTCTGATCATCACTGACTACTGGCAAGGTGGGTGCAGATCCCACAATTAACTCAACTACTGGGGGAGTTTCCTTACTAGCGTCTAGGCTCACAATCTGGTGTCCATCCATAGAGAGCTCAAGAGTACTAAATCCCATTCCAAAAATAACAGTGCTCCCTTAGTCATTAACAGTCGAATACAACTCTCGGTCAAAGGAGAAAATCAGTTGGCCAGCCATTTGAAATTTTCTGAAAGTTAAAGAAGATGATTGAAATTAGATCTTTTTGAAAAGAGTGGTAAAAAGTATTTTATTATTATTTTTTTGAAAGTATGACATATGCTGGCCCACGAGGAAATCGTATGGGGTAACACATGACAACTTGGAGAAAAAAAAAATTTTTTTTTTTTTTTGAGGAAATTTTGAGAACTTGAAAAGGGGTTTTCTTACAGGTTCCAAAACACAACGGACAGAGTTTCCCCTTGCCCGAAGGCTTATGGAATTGTAAGAAAGCCCAAGTAAAAAGGAATAGTTTAACCCTCCCCACCCTTAGAAGTCAAAGGGGAAATGAGGGGGTTAAAACTAAAAAGTTTGGCATGAAATCAAAAATTTTGAATTCTTTTCAATTTTAAAGATTTATATGTTGAACGAAAAATTTATCGACCATAAATCCATAAAATTAAATAGGATATCCAGAGATCTGATTTGACACTGTCGCCTCGCAGGCTATGCTGGGGAGAAGGTCAAAATCAGAACAAAAATCTAAATAAAACCAAATTTGGAGGTGGAACCTCTCTTTTAATATTTTGTTACTACTTTAGATGTTGGCCACACTCACCCAGGGAAGAAATGAGCAGAGGGACCAACGGAAGAAATGATAGTTAGAACTACCGATGAAACAAAATTTTGCCATTATTAAAGATGGAGAGAGAGATTCGTCCCACCGGGCGTGCCATTTTTTTTGTTGGTGGAATTTTGAAAACATGTTTTTATAATATTGGTTTTCTTTGGGAGCTTTAGAATTGAGATTTAATTCTAATTCTAAAATCGAATCATCCCGTTAGAAAAATTATATCACCCCGAAGGACGAACATAAAATTTCATAACGGCGTTCAGATTTAGAATTATGAAATTCATCTTGAATATTATGACCGGATGCTAAAGAGAACTTCTTATGGCCACGAAGGGTCAAAATGAGGTTCAACTGAATATCCATCTACAATATTCAAGAAGTGTGATCGTTAGGTTCACATCCAAAGCCTTATCAAAGAAAGATGTATCTCCCCGAAGGGAGAAAATATGATTCGATGATAATTCTTTGAATATGATAATAATGATCACTAATATTTTAAATTTTCTCAAAGAAATCCAATTGAATTTTGAAAAATCAATTTTTAAAATCAGGTGCGTGTGTGGTTCTAAATCTCCTACGAGCGCAAGCCCTCGTAGTTAATTACATCGTAAGAAAACGAGGTCTCCTACGAAAACTCTCGATTAAAATAATGGCAAAATTTTGTTAGAATTTCTAGTAGTGATATCAAAGTATGAATAGAATTATTGGAAAATCAAAAGGGAATGGATCAAAATTGAGCAGTTATTAACGGAGTCAAAGGATGAGAGGTAGGGGACACTTTGAGATTCCAGAACCATCCGGAAGTGTCCCAACTTAATCTAAGTGTTAAGCTTTATGTTTTAGGATTGAAATGAAGCTTTAATTAGAGTTAAGTATTTTATTAGAAATTTGGGACTATATTCCCGAAATTTGGGGTCTTATAATCAAAGATCTTCCCCGGATCCTAAATCTATTTTGGACGCTGGACCACAGTCGTCCGATCCTAACTAATGCAGTGCAAGGTCTGGACTTACCCCGGCCTGGATTGGGGAGCCAGCTAACCACCTAATCGATTTAAAATACATGAATCCGGTCTTTTTATGAAAGAATGGTAGGGACGTTGTAATTAAAGTTTTGGAGAATTGGGGCCGACATCTAGAGACTCTCCTAATTGGCCCCTTTGACTTATGTCGGGTGCTAAAATGCTAAGGACTATGAATTTAAAATTTTGACTCTTTAATTTGTATCTAATGCAATGCATGCTGGTTAACAACCTCGAATCAAATATGCTTGAAGATTTTAAAAACAGGCTTATAAAATAATTTTTTAGAAGACTGGACTTCCCAAGGTCCGGCAGCTTGTCCTCATAGGTCAGACTATCCGGACTCTACCCGCAGGCGGGGAAGGGTCTAAAGCAAGGAAAGAGTAATGCAGAAATATGCATGCGACCCCGGGGTCGATCCCCGGCTAATTCCCTAGATTCGTTATCTTTCTATGTTGTTTAGACTCACTAAAATTTTAGACTTTTAAAATTATGAGTAGAAAAGTTTCACACCCTCACGAGCCTCACGTATCCAGGCGAAAACAAAGAGCGGCATGCAATCGCCAAAAAAAACTAGTAAAAACAAGTAATCCTAGAGGCAATCAAATCATCACATCAAATATAAATTAATTAATAAATGTCCATAGGCAGAATTGCCTTGCTTATTACAAACCAGAATATTGCAGAAAGTAAAGTGGCCGGGCACCACTGACAACAACCCGGATTCTAAACCTAGTAACGACGCAAGTTATTTTGAGTGGGATACTCTCAATCTTCAAATCTTCAAATCTTCAATTTCATTCTTCTTTGGACTCCTTTTCTTCAATCTTCTTGGAATCTTCGTAGTGGATTACCCAAATGGACAAGAGGGCACTTCCCTTAAGGGGAAGGCCACTCTTTCCTCTTTGGGTAAGGAAGAGGTATGATCCAAATTTGGATTTCCAAATGGAAAAGGAGTGTTCCCCAAAGGGGTATCCTTTCCTCTTTGGACTCCAAGCTTTGGATCTGTGTATCCCAACTCAAAATAGACTTTCACAACATTTGACACTTACACAAATTACATTTATATCAAAATAAAAGATCTAGACTCACCTGCAGGGTTATCCTAAGCAATTAATATATATAAAGCAGTTATTCCCAAGCAGTTGTATATGAGCAAAAAAAGTAAACACACTGGCCACGCTCTTTTTATGATTTGGGGGCTTTAGCAGCTGAAGTACCTGTGCAAAGAGTTTATAATATTTATGCATTTTTTGATTTGCCCCCTTTTTTATTGCCCTACATGAGCGTGGCCACCTGCAGAAAACTGTGTCAACATCCAGATCGTACCTAACCTAAGAGTAATCTAGTCGCCAAACACATCAATCCATCCACAGAGTGCAGAAAAAGTAAGCAGACACAACAAAGCAATTTCATCCACAACATGCAGTGAAAACTACGAAAAGTCCGGCACACAGCAGTAAAGTAAACACCGGCCTAACCTAGATCTAGAGTTGGTTGTCCTAGCACATCATCTAAAGTGTGTGAGAAAGGTCGTGTGGCAGGGGTATATCCTAAGTTGGGTGATTAATTAAAGTTATCTACAAGTTTGAGTTTGTTAAGGCTTAATAGGGGGATTTAGATTAAAATTTAAGTATTAATGAATTAAGAATTTTAATTGGACATATTTTAAAAGTTAATTGATTACTACCTTTGTTTCACACTGAGGCCGTGAAGTTTATTTCACCTTCCTTGAGGCTAAGCTAATAGCCTCGTAGGCCTGGGTTACCCAGTAGCAATCGGGTTTGATTAAGTTATTTAAATTGGTTGGAATTAAAAGAGTGGATTAATATTAAAATGAGTTAGTTACTGATTTTAAAAGCTTGATTAATTTAAGTTTGTCATTAATTGATTCGTGGCGTTGTGCCATCAGGTTCGAGGAACCAGCCTCCTTAGGACACTTAGCCCCGCAGCCCGGAGTAGTCCAGCCGATAAACCAAATTAATGTAATTAAATTAGAGATTTTTAAAATGTTAAATAATTAAAAATTAATCCATTTTAAGGTTTGACACCCTTTAGAATTCATTCGTGGCGTTGTGCCACCAGGCTCGAGGAACCAGCCTCCTTAGGACACAGCCCCGCAGCCCGGAGTAGTCCAGCCAACAAACTTCAACTTTAGGGTGGTTGTTGTGTTTTAAAGGATTTGTTAAATGTTTTAAGCATTAAACCAATATTTTCTGAGTTTTAGAATGATTTGAGCTTTATGAATTTTTAGAATATTTTAATAATTTAATTAAAGGGTCAGAAGTTGAATTTTTTTTATTAAGCTCAAATTCTAGAATGTTTGTATTTTATCAAAATATTAGGCCTAATTATGAGTTGTTAGACATGTGGCACATTCAATTTGGAGTTTTCTATCAAAAGTTATGATTTTAGAAGTTTTGACCCGGTTTTGACCTAGAGGACCAAAATGTTGACTTTTTGACTTTGACCAGATTTTGAGGGTTTGGATTTTGGAAAATACTAGGTTTTAATTAGAGTCATTATCCACTGAGTTTGATTGATTTGGAATTTTCTATAATTAATGGTGAATTTTAGAAGTTTGGATATTTATGATAATTTTCAATTATTTCAATTAAAGACTATTCTAGTAATTTGGGCCTAAATGGATCTCAAACTCCTTGAAATCTCTCCCAAAGATCAGAGGTGATCTAAGGGGAGATTATCAAGCATTAAATTAATTCTTGGGATTTTTAATGATTATTAATTAAACATTGAATTTTACTTAAAATTAAATTAAGGCTTAATCTGATGTCCAATCAAGGGGCTTTTAATTCTCATGGGTTAAGGATCCAACACTGATTAATTGGAAGTATTAAACTTAAATTTTGGATTTAAAAGGGATTTATTAGGATTTAGTTAAGGCTAAGAGGCAATTCTAGCAAGGGCAAGCTATGGCTTCTAATTGGTGAACCAAATGAACTCCAAATCTGATGAAATTTGGACCATGGGGTCACCTGATCCCAAGGCCTAAACACACCAAATTTGGGCTCAATTGGAATACTCTAAGGTGGCTAACTAAGCCACCTAAGGTGAGCTCTAAGTCACCTTCAAAAAATCCTAGGGAGCTATCCTAAGGTTGGATTGGGGCAAAGTCAGTGGCCCTAAACTCCGTATCCTAAGCATAATCAACACACAAAAAAAAAAATCCTAATTCTCATTGGATAGGCTTAAATCCCATTTTGAATTTAAGGGTCAACCCATGACCCTTAAACTCAAAATTGGGGGAAAGTGCCCTTAGACCTATAAAACAGGAGAGACAAAATTTGGACATGTCAAAGACATGCCCAAATTCAATTTCCCAAAGTTCCATGCCCCGGAGACTTAACTACAAACAGTAATTGCATAAATTGAAATAATACCATTAATGAAATTAAGCTTAACACACATGCAATTAGGGCCTGGAACCATAGGGCTTTTGAAGGTCTCCCTGAGACCTTTCCAATGAGCCTAAGAACACCCAATTTGGTCAAGTGTGCAGGGAGATACGGATTTTTGAAGTTCCCTTGATTTTCTGGAATTATTAATCCAGCCATTACACAGTCAGCCGCGCTTTACACGCGGCGCGTCCCGATTGGCTGGGCAATCATTGGCGCTGACTGGGTAACGGTCGGATTAATCGTAGCCGTCGGATGCGGGATCGGACGGCTAGGATTCAAGGCGCTCCGGAACCACGGGATTTAATCCGAGCCGTTGATCGGAATCAACGGCTGAGATTTCGTCTTCAACCTCCGCTCTTATCCGAGGCCGTGAACCTTCTCCGGCGTGATCCGATCGATCCCGCCGGCGAACTTCGACAAAATTTCACAGGGAGGATCAGGGGGGTGGAAACCTTCAATCCAACGGTGGAAATCCGTTGGGGTGAAGGTTTCCTTCACACTTGACCGGACTACCTAGCTAGGGAGCTCGGGATGAAGGAATTACCGCAGAGAAAGTCTCAACGAATGAGCTTCTCTATCTGGAAGCTTCAGGAGACGAAGGCGAGCAGGTTTCCTTCAGGGACCGCGACTGGAGGACGGCCGGAGATAGGACTTTGAGCGGGACGTCGAAGCCTTTCACCGGAGTTCGCTCGAAGTAATGAAAGGAGAGGTCTGGGAGCTCTAGGGGAGACACTGGGAGGTTGAGGGAACTCTGGGGAATCGTTTCGAAGTGCTGGGATCGATCCTTGAGCTCTGGGGAGCACCAGCCTATTCAGCCTCCTCCCGCGAGCTCGGACGGCCAGGATTCAATCGGAGGAGCTCTCGGATTGATGCCAAGTGGAAAGGGGCACCGTTCCAGAGAGCTCGTGAGCCTCAAGCCGGCGAACTACAGCCTTTGGAAGGCTTTCGGTCAGGATCGGCCTGGGGGGACCACCGGAACTTGCTCTCCATTGGTTCCGACCGCCGCCGGCTACGGTTTGGGTCGGGTTGACCAGGGAAGGCCGATGGGGACACACTGGAGCTGGGAGTGGAGTCAAATTGGTCTGGGGAAGCCGGGATCGATCCGGTGGCTCGGTTTGGCTCAAACCTGCTTGGTTTGAATCGAATTGAGCTCGATCCAGGTCAAGCCAGACCCGGGACTAGATATGGGAGGTAGGTCTGGGTCTGGTGCACCCAATGCAAGTGGCGATTGGGTCCAATTTGATCTGTGTCAAAAGTTGGCTTGGGTCCAAGTGTTTTTGGCTACTTTGGGTTAGCCTAACTATGGACCCAAGCTAGCCCAAGGCATGGGCTGGCTGGAGGAGGTGTATTGGACCTAGGGCCACCTATGGGAGGTGTTGGCCAGGTTCAATTGGATTTAGGTTGAGAGTTGGCCCAATCCCAAGTGCTATTAAGCACTTTGGGCAAGCCTAACTCTTGACCTAAATGAGCCCAAGGATTGGGCTGGTCAAGGAAGGTGTATTGGGTCAATGGGAACCCAATGGCACCTTGATTTGAATTCAATTTGATTAAGATCAAAAGATGGCTCAAGGGAGGTCTCTCTCTTGGGTCACTTGGGTCAAGCCATAAGGCTAACCCAAGTAAGCCCAAGGCTTGGGTGACCAAGAGGGGTCTCTTGGGTACCCAAGGGTTCATCCCATACATTCAAAGGACTTGGAATGGAGTAGATTCAAAATTTTGAAAGGGGAGGGGTGTATGGGTCCATGGGTCAAACTTGGTTGACTTGGTCAACCAGGTTGACCCAAGGTCTGGGTTTGAGTTCAACAAGTTGAGTTTGATATTTGAAATTCATTGGAAATGGTTTCAAAGAGTTTGGAATTGATTTGAATTGAAATAGCCATTTGAAATCTCATAAGGGTATTTTAGTCAATTTTGGCCCATTGGTCAACTAGAGTCAAAAATGATTCTGAAAAATGCAGTTTACTGCTCAATGGGCTAAAATCAAGAGTCTGGAAGTGATTGGAAGCTTGGATAAGGGTTCCAAAGTCAAGATCTATAAGGGGTTAGGTTCAATGGCATAGGCTGTAAATATTTGAAGGTTTTACAGCCTTTGGATTTTAATTCAGATTCTGGGGTTAGAGACCTCAAAATGAGCTGAAAGTTGGAGAGTAACCTCTAGAGACATGTCTTATCACTTTACAAGTGATAGATCTTGAATCAGAGACCATTTGAGTGGGTTTTGAAATGTTTGAAAAATCTCTAAAAAGGGTCTTTAGGACAAGGCCTTGAGACTTAGGATTTGAGTCTGGATTTCTGGATTTGGAATAGATTTTAAGTTGGAATGATTAGTATTGAAGTATCCAAATCATTTACAATCATGTGGTGATTGTTAATGAATGGATGAGGCCAAAGCTAGATTGAAGCTTGGATCAAAGTCTAGGTTAAAATTTGGATTCTCAAGTGGATTGAGTCAAAGTTTGAATATGTTTGAAATTTGAATTAATTTGAATTTGAATTGGATGGAGTTTGAGATTTAAATTGATCACAGGTAGGGATCAAATTAAAATTGGAGTGGATTAAATACAGGAATTTATTTAAAATTGAGGTTGATCAAGGGTGGAGATTGATTTGAAGTTGGAGTGATCCTAAGGTATAGAAGAATTCTAAGATTCGGGATTTAAGGGAATCCTAGGCTCTAGAATAGGCTCTAAGGTCTTGGATCTAGAAGGATCCTGAGGTCTAGAGTGGATCCTAGGGTCTAGGATTAAATCTGGGTTCTGGATGGGTCTTAGTGACCTCATACAAAAATGAGGTCAACAAGGAGCAGAACACCAGATGGGCTCTAGCTCCCAAGAGACATAGAGGAACTATGTGAGAAGGCTTGATGTTCGTGAGAATGATTGGGATCTCCTGCGAGGAAGGTGAAGCCCTAGCTTCACGGAGGTTTTGCCAGGATAGAAGAACTTATATCATAGAGGTTTTGCTGATTCCTCTTCTTACAAGAGGAAAAAGGGTGGCGGCTAGAGTAGAGAAGCGGAAAAGTCTGACGGGTTTGGTTGCTCCTATGATTCACAAACTTACTAAGTCTGCTGGAACACCTGTCCAAGCAAAATTGAGGTATGCCTTCCGTAAGAGTGCTAGGGCGACTTCCACCAAGTTTCAACCTTCACTTCCCTTGGAGCTTATCTAGGTCTTTAGAAAGGACAACAAACTTGCGTACAGCCTCAAGCTTTTTTTCTACAAAATTGGCTAATCTAAGATCTTCCACACTTGCTGCAAGGCCTCTATTCAGCCTAAAAATAGCACTCTCCATCACATCACCAGTAGTTTGATCTTGAGAGAGGTGACATAATGCTCCATGTTCACAAAGGAGGGTTGTAGATTACTGGAAATATATTGAGAGCTGCCCACCAGACATGAGCGAGGAAGAAAAATCCCTAGTGCTTCAAGGTCCAGCATGTAGAGTTATGACCATAGTGATATTTAAAACCTTTTTTTTTGGTTAAAACCCACAGTGGGGCCTACGCATTAATAAAAAAGAAATGATTACATAGACCTTAAGGGAGACTATCATCTCACTAATGCTCCAATGAGCTACAAAACAAAGTAAAGAAAAACCTAGGAGTCAAAAGTTTATAATAATCAAAAGTACAAAAAAACCTAGTAATAAGCTATTGATGCTACATATAAGCATCCAAAAAAGAAAGATGAAAATAAAGAGAGCACGATCTTTGTATAAAACTTGTTGATGACATCCGTAATCAACTTGACCTGCAAAACAAAAAGGATGCAGAGCAAAAGGATGTGACACAAAACTTTATAGATAAACCAAGAATAATTGTAAATTTAAGTCTAAAACAAGGTTAATATAATAAAACCATAGAATAAAAAGTGATTGAAGCCAAGGCACCGAAGAAACCATAATAGAGGATAAAGAATGATAGAGCTCATGAAGTAATTAGTAGAAAACACCTCATAAAGGTAATCCACAAGCCGCTCAATCCTACCCTTAGGAGCAAACATGATTCAACAAATGAATGGACTTGAACAGTAAAGCTTAAGGCCACCAGTAAATAAGCACAACACCTCTAGATTATCACCAAAGCCCAGCCTGAAGGTAGTCTAGAACATGAGAGGAAATAAAAGGACCAAATAGCAAAGCTTAAGGCCACCAGCAAAATAGCACAACTCCTTCAGAATATAACCAATACCCAGCCTGAAGGCACTCCAGCACATAAGGTGATATAATAGCCAAACCAAAAATTGTGGATAAAAAATGTTTCACAAAAACATAGAGGATATTAGTAAACCAAGGGAAAATGCAACACAACCCATAACCCCAGCCAAACTCCCATAAATATCCCCAATCAGCCAAAGTCACCACCTGAAGGTAGGAGAGCACCAATGGGAAAACCAATTAGCAACCTCACAAGTGCAATCACAGCTCAAGTCTAAATCCACCAAGACTACAACTAAAAAGCATAACATAGAGAGAAGCCAGCAAAAAATCAAAAATAGTAGCAGAAACCTAAAAAACCCCCAGATTAACCACAGATCAGAGTAGGAAGGCCCCAAGCACTGACTCAAACCAATCAAGGTAGGAGAACAATAATGGGGAAAACTAACACTAAAATAACCAATGAAAATATAGCTCAAGTATAAATCCACCAAGACATCAACTAGAGTGGAAGACAGAGATAAATACCAGTAGTAGTTCTCTAAGTCTCTAGCAAATAACATAAAGGAGCATCCAGAAAGCTAACCCGAGAGGATAGGTATCCATAACACAGATTAACTAGTCACTATAAAGCATACAACAGGTAATAAAAGAAAAAACATGGACATCACAGTAATCCAACAGGGAAAGCCAAGGAGCAAAAATAGAACAAAGAAACACCAACACAACCCAACAGCCTAAAAGCCAAAGAAAACAAATCACCCAGCACATCACCTAGGAAGAAAAACACTTAAGTTCTAATATAGGGGATACCCATCGCATCAAGAGTAAGCATACCACGAAGAGCCACTAGAATGGAGGACCAAATAAGATCAAAAAAATAGTCAAGATTATAACCCCAGCTAGCAAGCCAAGAATCACAGGCATTACCTTCATTACAAACATGGTGAAATGAGAATTTCAAAAAGAGTAGCAACTTTTTTAATTTTCCTAACATGATAGAAAAGATTTGGGATATAACACATATCTTCATCAGCATGATAGATTTGGAAATCATAATTAGAGTTCACTTCAATAAATAAGTTAGTGAAATTAAGAGAGATGCATAATTGAATACCATAAAGATGGCCGTGGTGATAGCAGTAAAGTAGTTACCATTTTGAACATGACCAGCAAAACCTATAATAAGGTAGTAATTACTATCTCTGATAACACCACCACAACCCATAGAAAAGTCACTACTACCATCATCCACATTTAATTTAAAGAAATTAATGGGGGGGTTTGGTCCAGTAAATAATATTAGCCTGAAAAGCAGAAGGATCACCCGCCATGTTAAGCCCTAAAGCAGTCCCATCAAAATAATAGTTTTTGAAATTCTTTAAAGAAAGTAGTTTAACAGCCAAAAGAGATAAGACCTTATCCTTCACCTTCTGAATAAAATTATGATGGTTCATCTGCACATTATTAAAAATAGAATTATTACTTTCTAGCAGAAGACCAAAGATTTAGAGAAGGAATAATATTATAAATGTGGCCTTTATAATTAATAAACCAAGCCTTTAGCGTGGATTTAAGGGAAAGATGGGCATTAAAGCAATTTAACTAAAACAAATCATCAAATTAGACCTAAGTTCTAGCAGCAATAGGACCTGAGATAAAACCATGATGCATAATTTCCATATGGTAATAACATTGAGACTTGGAAGCCAAAATAAAACCTTTTTAGTGAGATTATCATCCGTGGAAATAAATCTTTTCAAAATTCTCCAAAGAAAGATAAAAATAGTAGAAGGAATGCTCTTATGTCAAATATAAGTAAAAATATTATCAATATTTGTTTTAGCTCTAAAAGTATGGCAAGCACTTTTTAAGTGAAAACCACCATCTTTGGATAAATCACATAAGATAATGTATTTAGAAGCAATATTGATAGACAAGTTTAAAATACAGTGAAAAATGTAATCATAAATCATATTTGAAAGCTTTTCATAGTCCCAACAATTATCATTAAAAAAGAGTTAACCATAACTGAAGCAGTCGAAGAAGAATTCAAAATAGAATAATTAGAATGTTTACCTAACCACCGATCATGCAAGAAGAAAATATTACCTTCGCCAAGCCCCCAAGAGATAAAAGGCTCCACATCCCATTTAACCTTGTAAAGCCTTTTCAAAACTCTAGAGTCTCCTTGCTTAAAAAATAATTAGTAGGATGTTTGCCAACACAATACTTGGAAATCATAAAGTTAGCCCAAATACTATCTTTAGTGTGCAAATTATACCAAAGTTTAAAGAAAAAGCCTTAATAAGATAATTTAAAGTCTTGCAGCCAAGACCTCCTTCAGCCAAAACTCCATAACACTACTCCCAAGTGGCCCAACTAATTTTAGAACTATTAGAAGTGCCTTTCCAAAAGAATTTGTTAATAAGCTTATGGACCCTATTACAAATAGCTTGAGTCTGGAAAATAGTTTGGAAACTATAAATCGATAAAGCATATATAACACTTTTGATAAGACTAACTCTACCACCAAAGGTAATGAAATTAGAATCCCAAGATAAAAGCTTATTATGGATAGAAGCAATAAAATCATCAAATAAAAAGGATTTCCTCCTACCATTAAAAAGAGGGACACAAAGATATTTGATGGGCAAGTGAGCATGGTTTAAACCAGTTAAATCTTTAATAGTTAAAATACAATCATTAGAAATCCTCTTAGAAGGAATAAAATAACTTTTATTTTTGCTAAAGGATAATCCACTAACCATCTCAAATTGATAAAAAAAAATCCATAAGTTTATGAGTTCTATTAATAGCCGTAGTAGTAAAAACAAAAAAGTCATCCGTAAAGCACATATGAGATATAGGAAAACCTCCCAAAGCTCTAAAATAAAGACTAGGATTATTATCAAACAAATTAGTAAGACCCCTACATAGAAATTTAGCAGTAATAATAAACAGAGTAGGAGAAATAGGATCACCTTTCCTTAAGCCATATGAAGATTTGAAAAAACCATTAATAACTATAGATAAATAGACATCTTCAATACAATTCTTAATATGCTTAATAAAGACAGAATTAAAGCAAAAAAAAATCCAATGTAATGTAAATAAAGCTCCAATCAATATTATCATACGCTTGGCAATATCAAGCTTCATAATTAAATTACCCCCTCTTACCCTAGCATCCATGTCCTAACAGAATTCTTGAGCCAACAAAATAATATCCGTAATGGCCCTACCTTTCACAAAACCCATATGAGAAGGAGAATTAAGTCTAGGTAAAATAGAAGTGAGATGATGCATAATGATTTTAGAAATCAACTTATTAAAAAAGGTACAAAGACTAATAGGTCTTAGGTCTAAAATCATTCCAAGTGTTAATAGAGTTACACTTGGGAATAAGAAGAATAGAAGTAGACGTAAAGAACTTAGGAAAAGGGTTACCATAAAAGAAATAAAAAATAACAACAAAAATAAAATTATTAATAATGTGTCAAGATTTTTGAAAAAAAAGAGTGGTAAACCCATCAGGCCCTGCCACAGAATCACTATTTATACCCAACAGAATCTCTTTAACCTCCTCAAAAGAAGGAGACCTAGAAAGAGTGACATTCTCCTCTTGGGATATAAAGTTGGTCATAAAAGAATGATCCATAATCTGAGCAGGATTAAAAAATTTATTGAAATGGGTTTGAAAATGTTGAACAACTAAATTATCAATCTCCTAAGTATTATTAATAACAAAACCATCCTCCCTTTGGATTTTATTGATACTATTTTTAACCCATTTCCTCTTAACCAATGCATGGAAATATTTAACATTGTTATCACCTTCAACCAGGTGCTTAGCAGCAGCCTTTTGCTTCCAAAAAACCTCATCTTGAGCTTGGAAATTATAAAGTTCATCTTTAGACTTCTTTGAAAGAGCAAAATTAGCATCGGTAGGGTCATCTTTACAAGAAAGCTCAATAGAATTAACAAGTTGTTCAGCTTGCAAAATGTTAGAAAAAAGATTTCTAAAAACATGATGGTTCCACCAATTTAAAACTTGTTTTAGCCTTTTCATCTTAAACCAAAGTCTCCTTATGCCAAAACTGGAATTAATCGGGTGTAAAGGAGCTTGTCAATTATTTTGAAAAACATCAAAAAAAGAGACATGAAGTAACAACATTTTTTGCAATCTTAATTGAGAAGACACATTAACTTGTCTAAAATTAAGGCTAATAAGCAAAGGAGAATGATTAAACAAAGTTCTTCTAAGATGCTACACATTGGTGGAGTTAAGAGAACTCAGCCAAGAGTTATTAAAAAGTACATGATCTAGTCGTTGCCATAAGTGACCCCTATTCCAAGTAAAGTTATTACCAGCAAAATCAATATCAATTAAATTGCAAGCCAGAATCATAGCATTAAAATCCTCAATATGGTGATAAGAAGGAGAGGAGCCTCCTTTCCTTTCACAGGGGTTAGTAATAGTATTAAAATCACCACCAACAAGCCAAGGCAAATTAAAAATAATATTAAAATTAATAAGCTGATCCCAAAGCAATTTTCTAATGCAATAAGAAGAGGTTGTACACACAAAAGAAGCACAATAATGAAAATTAAGAACCTCCACTTTATAATGCATGACCTGAGTAAAATCATCAATAATATTAATTTTAACTGGGATTCACAAACCCAAATTTGTTAACAATGTTCGAAATAGCATAATTGAAGCCCAAAAATGGAGAGGTGCTTAACAACTTAAAAGAGGAAATAGGAGGCTCAAGAACTACAAGAATAGAAATACTCTTAACATGACATAAATGTTTAGTAAAAATACTTGAAGAAGGATAACCAATTCCCCTCACATTCCAAATAATAGCATTAAACATAAAAAAAAAAAAACTTAATGGGAAGTATGCTAGTGAGTGTTTCTAGGAGCTTGCAATGAAATATGTTTTGGCTTCCTCCCTCTTTTACTATGAACTTTAAAAAAACTAGTATAATAATCATCCCTGGCAAAACATTTAGCAGCAATAAGTATCAGTAAAAGTATCACTATTATAATTAGAGGTTGAAGGAGATGGTTCTCTTGAACAGTGTGTTAAGGACATTCATCCTCCATAAACATACCATCATCATCCAAATTATCATTAGCCCTCACAACAAGATCTTCGATGCATTTAGAGGTAGGGGAGCTATGTTCCATAGAAATAAATTCACCTTCCTCTAAAGAAATTTCATTCCTCGCACCTTCTTTTAAAGGTAATTGAATAGTAACATTAGCTCCAATCAAAAATTCCTATCATTTGAAGGATTAGAGGAAGTATGATAAAGCATAATACCATTAGAATCTGAAACATTTTGATTAATAATGAAAGAAGGGGTAGATGTAGCAATAACATCATTTTGGACTTTAATATTAGGCAAAGTATGCTCCACATTATTATCACAATTAATAGATTAAATAGAACACATTTTAACAATAACTTCTTGATCCTAATTCAAGTAAACATCCTAGGTAATAGTAGGAAGAGGGTTCTCAACAGTAACAACCTAAGGCTCCTCAAAACTTTGGGGTGGATTTGAGGTATTGCCCTCTAAAAGAGCTGAAATAGGATTAGAAACTTCCCAACCAACCCCCCCCCCCCCCCCCCCCCCCCCCCCCCCCCATCAAATTGTTTGAATGAGTCCTTTTCTCTACGAAGATGGGGATACTTCTGAAAATAATTGTTTATGCCCTAACCGTGTAGCTTGCAAAAAGAACAAAAGATAGGTAAATTTTTAAAATCATATTTTTTAGAAATAACCCTTGACTTCTGACCCAATCCATATTTCACTAGGATCTTTTTTAGAGACATCCAATTCAACCAACACCCGAGTAATAGACAGCCTCGACACAGAGGCAGTGGCTTGGTCAGTTTGTAACGGTCGCCCAAAGATAGAAGCCATACCAAAAAGGATTTGATGATTAAAAAACTGAAGTCTCAAATTAGGGAAAGAAATCCTAACCTGAGTAATAGGAGATTCCTCCCTAATATCAAAATCCTGAGACCATTTAAGCAACTACATTTGACATGCTTGGATATAATAAGATCTCATAGCAAATATGCGGTTATAATTAAGATCATTAAAAAGTTGAATAGCAACATGTCTTTGATCAAGTAAGCCAATGTGAAATGATCTAAAAAGCTTTAGGTTTAGGAAAAAATTGCGTATAACATCAAGATTTGATCACCTTAACACAAATTTACCCACCAACATGAAAGCATAAGGAGCGGCCAATAGATCCACAGCCGAATCCATAAATAATATGGTCGAACAGCCCTTGAAGGAATAATGAACAAAATATAGTTTAGGAGAAGCAGTTGATGTACCATCCAAAACATCTTTGAAGGATCGAGTTTTCCCCTCTAAAAGAGAAGTAGATGTTGGGTTCGATGATGATGGAGTAATCATCACCTAGCACCAAAAAACCAACAAAACCCCAAAATAAGTAAAAGAGAGACAACAAAATGAGAAATGCCAAAGAGATCGAGTGGAAAATGCTAAAAAAAAAAACATGTCAGAAGGGCCAAAAAATAACACACCAGAAGGAGCTTTAGAATCACCCAAAAATTGCCTCAGATGCAAGAGTGAAAGAGCCATTGCGAGAACCTTAGGAATTTATTTAATGGCAATTAGGACTAATTAACCCATAAAATTCACAAGCCCTAAAATGAACCCAAATATTACTTTAAATAATGGTCTACTTTTTCCTCAAATCCTCTATGCTCTAGGTTTTATGTTTTGTCAACCCTTGAAAGTCAACAATGCCACTTCAATTGGTTCTTGGCAATTTTTTGCTTTTGACCTTATTAAACTGGACTTTAACAAAAAATTTGCTAAAAAAATCTTGCTTGGGCCGGAGAATTTTGGATATGTTTAAATGGTTCAGATGGAGGATTTTCCTTCACTCTGAGAGTCGTGCAAACATCTTGGTCTTCATAGGGGTGATTCCTCTACCCCGTTTCCTATTTTTCAATCTCACATGAATCATGTTTTGCCTGTTGGGAATACTAAAAGTAATGCAATTACTGTTCCTTCGTCGGTTGAGATTGATTTAGTGATCCTTTTTGATGGTGCTCCTCTTATTGAGCACTTTAAGGTTGTTGTGTGTTGCGCTGATGGTAATGTTAGTTATAATGTCTTGTTGGCTTACCTTAGGGGTGAGATTGAGACTTTTACCCTGACATTATTAGTCTTGAAGCTGGTAATGAGCTGTTGAATATGAAAGAATAAGAACTTCGTGTTATTAATATGGGGGCGCGAAATATTGATTATAGTGAGTTGGTTCCTGCTGGTTCTTCTCCTTTGATGCCTAAATGCTCTTATGGGCATGAGATTGAGGGAAGCTATTATGGAATAAATGGATTGGCTTGAATGTTCTCCTTATTATCTTTCTGAGGTTGGTGAGAAGGAAGTGTTTGAACAAGACGACTTACTTGATCTGAAGGAAAATCATGTTATGTGTGATACTTTCATTCAACCAGGTAAACAAAGTTAAAGGAAATCTAAAAAATATCTTTTTTGTGGTTTCCTTGGTGGTTGTTGCTTAGGACCTGAGGTTGCTGTTGTCTTGCCAGTTTTTGGATTGCTAAGCTAGAGCTTCGGATGGCGTTGTGGCTTTGGCTATAGATGGTTGAATACTGGACTTTGGTGACATCCTCTAGCTCGTATGCTATTTGTCATGTTTGGCTTGCCTTCCATTTTTTTCATGGATTTTGTATTTAGGTTTATGCAGAGGATTAGTTTATATTTTAATGCTGTATTTTAGTGAGCTTCAAATTCATTATGGACTTGTAATTTTTCTTTTTAAATGTGTTGGCCTCTTCTGTGGTGTTTTATTTTTTTATTTTGAAAGAAATGGAAAATAATATAATTAATTAATTAAACATTATTGAAAAATAAAATAAATTAAATTCAACCATAAATTGAATATATAATTTTTGAAAAAATCCCATTATTTCAGCAAAAAACACCTTAATTACAAATTAAGGATTAATTAAATATTAATTAAATTAAACCAATAAAAATCAAAAATTTTTCAGAAAGACCTCATACATTTTGTCATTGTACCTTGGCTTATGTCTTATATGGTGATAATCTCTTTATCAATTAAATTCATTTGATCAATCAATTTCAAATCCCTAAGTTCATTTTTATATAGAGGATTTAAATAATTCATTTAAACGAATAAACTAAATTAGTAAGCAAATACATAACATAAAATAATAATTTGAATTATTTAATTCTAAAACAAAATAGTAGAATTCTTGAAAAATAAAATCAAATTTAAGTCATAATAAATACTAAAGTCAAACTATGGTAAAACCCATCCTTAAGGGTTCATAATTTCAATAATTTAATAACTAAAACAAAAAATTAAATAAATATAAGTAAAATTAAATAAATTATAAATTATTTTAAATTTATTAAGCAAAAAATGGAAATAATTGAAAGGTTTAAATTTTTAATAAAAATAAATAATTAAATTTAAAAAAATAAAAGAATAAATAAAAATTAAATAAATATTCAAAAAATATAAAAATTCAAAGTTAATTAAATGAAATAATAATTAGAGAAAATTCTATAAAATTTGAAGTTAAAAAAAAATAAAATAAAATAAAAAATCAAATATAATTCAATCTAATTAAATAAAATATTTTAATTTAATTTAATTAATTAATTAATTTTTTAATAATTGATTAATCTATGGCTTCATACATTTTCTTGATCCCTTTTTTTTATGAACTACATATTGCATTAATAATGTAATGATAGGTACAATTAACTAAGTGATGGTTTGAAGGAAGGTTATTATCTACTACATTATCAAAAAGAAAATCTCCTAAGACAGCATAATAGCCAGATAATCTGCAACCTCATTACATTTTCTAGAAACATAATAAAAAATAACTTGGTTAAAATTTTTTAGAAAAGATAACTCCTTCACCATCATATCCTTACATTGTCTTTTAATATACTCCATTGAGTTATGAAGCATCTTCATTAAACTCACATTATCACCATCAATCATAATGGTTTATTTTTCATACATCCAACTTTGAAGAATATCCCTAAGACATTATCCTATTTTATTCAAGAGTTGCAATAAGCATTAATTTGAAAAGAAAAGATTAAAAAAAAATAAGTGATAGATAAATGAATTAATTTGTTAGTATGAAGACGTTTTAATTAAATATTTTAAGTATTTTCAAGTTTTTAAATACCATGGTTTTTAAAATAAAAAATTATTAAGACATAAATAAAATAAAAAATTTTATGCACTTGCTTTATTCCTTTTTTCTTAAGAAATTGCAATTAGCATTTATTCAAGATTAAAAAAAAAAAGCAAACTAAGTCATAGTTAGGCTATCACTCTCCTCCTTTAGTAGTCAAAATAAAGCTGATAAGAAGTTATTATCTAAAATGGTAAAAATTTTAAAATCACCTTAAAAGCATATGTTAAACATAAATATGCAACCTTATTACAAACTGTTGTGGATCAATGGTTTATGATTTTGATGATAGCAAACATTTTTATTTCTCTTCAACTGCCTTATGTACTGACTTTTTAGGTTCACACGATCAGACTGCAATTTGGAATCAGCTCAAGATTGGGTAGACTAGGTCTGAGTCAGTTTGTACACTTTTTCCTTTCTTGAGTCTGTTGTATTTGATATGGCACCTGATGATTTGTAACATGGAAGAGTTTCTAACGGGACTCTAAAGCTTTCTATTTTTGGTAATATCATACCGGACGATATTTATATCGGCCTGGACGATCTGTCCAAAAGTAGAAACCCTAATTAGGGCATCCTCATTAAAGCAGCCGTCATTATGCAAAACACATCGTCCTGGACGATTTTATATTGGCCAGGACGATAGGCTCAATTCAGCAAGAATCTGTCGCCAAATCTATTTAGAAAGAAACTATTTTTGGACATCGTCCAGAGGATCGGCCTGGACTATAATATATCGTCTCGGCCGATCCAGGACAAATTTTCCAAAATTTCTCTGGAATTTAAGGAAAGCAATTACATGGTCAAATCGTCCTGGACGATCGCAAGATCATCCAGGCCGATTAGACATCGTCCAACTTCATTTCAGGGTGATATTCAGGAAAAATTTTCTCATATTTGAACTAATCGGCCAGGACGATATGTCTATCGTCCTGGACGATAATGTCGGCAACTTGCATTAATGAGCTCGTTTTTAGCTCTTCTATTTAAGCTAT
Organism: Dendrobium nobile; assembly: GCA_022539455.1. Taxonomy (NCBI): domain Eukaryota; kingdom Viridiplantae; phylum Streptophyta; class Magnoliopsida; order Asparagales; family Orchidaceae; genus Dendrobium; species Dendrobium nobile. Next base: position 24,939,434 of record CM039722.1, read on the forward strand.
GACAAGGCACTTTGTAAGTGTCTTTGGCAGCCATTGGAGCTTCGTTTTTGTGGGGGAGACTTGAAGAGAGAGCTTGAAAGGGAGAGAGGAAAGGGTGGAGTTTGAGAGGGAGAAGATCCTGTGAGTGGGAGGAACTCAAGGGAGTGTGGAGGGGATTCCACACGGTTGCTCCGACGAACTCGCACCTTAGTACCATCGGATTCAAGGCTTGTCTCGAGGTAAGTTCACCCAAGAAGAAAGATCCCTTTGGTGTCAAAGGACCCGGCGACTCCGCCGCACCGGGGAAGGTGGACGTGATTTTGTAAGGGCTTCTCCGCCTAGCTGTGGGGGCTAAAGGAGAGACACTTGTTTTAGTGCAATACTTGGAAGGTGCCTCCAAGGAGTGGATGTAGGTCAAGGTTTGACTGAACCACTATAAATTCGGTGTGTTCTTTTCTTATTATCGCTTCCGCATTTATTTTTCTTCCGCACTTTGTTTGTGGTGATTTTGGTTGGAGTTTTATCATTGGTTTAAAGGTTTTCCAATTCACCTCTCTCTTGATTAGCTTGGGACTAAGTTCAAGAGGGCCTAACATCCCTAACGAACTTTCAAGTGTTATTAGAGCGGTTTTCATAAAATAAGTTTTTAAAAGCTTTTGAATTTTCAATCCATGGCTAATCGTAATGTTGCGGAAGGTTATTCAATCACCAGACCTCCTTTATTTGAAAATATGTCTTTTGATTTTTGGAAAACTCGCATGTCTATTTTATTGCAATCGATTGATTTTCGTATGTGGCATATGATTTTAACTGGTTATTCATCACCGTCACATATAGTTAATGGAGTTAAAACTGATATTCCTTTTAATCAATGGAACAAGGAAGAATAATTGAATGCTCAACTAAATGCAAAGTCTTTAAATTGCTTTTTCTGTGCTTTAAATTCTGATGATTTCATGTTAGTATCCATGTGCACTACAGGTAAGGAAGTTTGGGATAAATTGCACACCATATACGAAGGCACTAGTGAAATCAAGCAATCCATGTTGAATTTGTTAATGCATGATTTTGAACTATTTTCCATGAAACCTTTTAAAACGATCTTACACATGTATACCAGATTCATTCAAATTGTAAACTCATTGCATGCTTTAGGAAAAGATTTTTCAAACTTTGAAAAAGTCAATAAAATTCTTCGTTGTTTACTTGAAAAATTTGATGCCAAAGTTGTTGCTATTTGTGAATCTAAAGATTTGAATGTATATTCAATTAATAATTTGATTGGCTCACTCATTGCCTACGAGCAAGGTTTGGGTTAAAGACTTTTGGATGCAGGTGAAACGATTATTCTAAAAACTGAAGATACGGAAAAAGATTGCTTAGTTGGTGACGAATGCAATGACTTATCAAACAAATCACAAAGCTCACCAAAGCATAAGCAAAAATGAAAAAAAGGTAAAAGTGGTAAGGATGTCCATATTTCTTCTAATGTTATTTGCTTTCGATGCAGGAAGCCTGGACATATGGAAAATCAGTGCCCTAATTTAAGAATTCCTCCTACGAAAGAAAAGGGCAAGGCAAAGCAAAATTTAAACTGTGGAAATAATGAAAGGCAAAAAATCTCATGGGTAGATCTTGTTTCTGAAGCATCGGACCAGGAGGGAGATAATGGTTAAAAGCCTTTCGTATTTTTGTGTTGTGTTTTATTTTTATGTTTTTTTTTCTATTTTTTGTTTTGTTTATTCTTTGAGATTTTCATTTTCATGAAAGTTTTTCTCTGATCAACACACACATTCACTTTTCTAAAAATGAAAAATCTACTTCATGTTTTTTTTTCTTGAAATCTTTGGTAAGTTGTGTTTGACTTCTCTAAAACAGTCAAAGTAAGGAAACTCATGTTTTTGATTCTCAATCTCTATTTCCTAAAAGAGGTTATTCTACTTTTGATTTAAAATCTTCATCATATTTTAAATTGGATTTTGAAACTAATTTTTTTTTCATCTCCCTACATTTTTTCTATCGCATAGAAATTTTTTGCAAGATTGTTGAATCCACCTTAAAATTTTCTTAATCAAGTTGTTCGTGTTGTCAATAATTTGGGTTTACTTTTGTTTTGAAAATATAAGAAAGAAAGCATATTTTTTGAAAATAATAAAAAAAGTGGCCAATGATGCCAAACCAAAAGATGCGCAATGACGCCAAATTGAAAAAAATAATACACAAAGTGTATTGAAAATCAAAGATGCTCAAAGAGCCATTCAAGTGATAAAGGGCATAAAATGAGCCCACAAAAAAATATGCTTATTTTTTCTTATACTACTAAAAGCCTAAGAAAATCCTTGATATGTTCGAAACTTGTGCTTAAAAATCTTGGTTTCTTATTCAGCAATTCGTGCATTGATCTTCTATTAGATATATTTTATGGAAAGAGTTTTCAAAAATTAATGTTTCTTTTTCCCGTTTATTCCATGATTTGGATATTGGATTAAAAAGTTTTTGAGCCTTTAAAAGAACTTGAGTTGGGATTATCAAACTCTGAATTTCTAATCTTTTCTGGGCTATGCGTTGTCAATCCAATTCTACTAAGTTTTTGATTAAAACCAAGAGGTAACTTTTTCATTTTAAGAATATTTGTTTTTCACTAGATAAGGGAATATTTTATTTCTTTTGTTCATTTTTTTTTGTGTGCCTCCTCTCTTTTTGATAATGTCAAAGGGGGAGAACGTATTTGTATCTTTTCTTTCTTTTCAAAAAATTTAAAACAACAAAAATATTTTTATCTCCCCTTTTTTTTTTAAGTGTTATTCTAGTGAGGGGGAGATTAGGAGAAAATAGTCCTTTTTGAAAATTCAAATTGAAATTGTTTGCCATCATCAAAAAGGGGGAGATTATTGCGGATCAATGGTTTATGATTTTGATGATAGCAAACATTTTTATTTCTCTTCAACTGCCTTATGTACTGACTTTTCAGGTTCACATGATCGGACTGCAATTTGGAATAAGCTCAAGATTGGGTAGAGTCAGTTTGTACACTTTTTCCTTTCTTGAGTCTGTTTTATTTGATATGGCACCTGATGATTTATAACATGGAAGAGTTTCTAACGGGACCCTAAAGCTTTCTATTTTTGGTAATATCGTCCCGGATGACATTTATATCGGCCGGGACGATCTGTCCAAAAGTAGAAACCCTAATTAGGGCATCCTCATTAGAGCAGCCGTCATTATGCAAAACACATCGTCCTGGACGATTTTATATCGGCCAGGACGATAGGCTCAATTCAGCAAGAATTTGCAGCCAAATCTATTTAGAAAGAACCTATTTTTGGACATCGTCCATATGATTGGCCTGGACTATAAAATATCGTCCTGGCCAATCAAGGACAAATTTTCCAAAATTTCTCTGGAAATTAAGGAAAGCAATTACATGGTCAAATCGTCCTGGACGATTAGACATCATCCAGCTTCATTTTAGGGCGATATTCAGGACGATTTTCCTCATATTTGAACTAATCGGCCAGGACGATATGTCTATCGTCCTAGACGATAATGTCAGCAACTTTCATTAATGAGCTCATTTTTAGCTCTTCTATTTAAGCTATGACAAGGCACTTTGTAAGTGTCTTTGGCAGCCATTGGAGCTTCGTTCTTATGGGGGAGACTTGAAGAGAGAGCTTGAAAGGGAGAGAGGAAAGGGTGGAGTTTGAGAGGGAGAAGATCCTGTGAGGGGGAGGAACTCAAGGGAGTGTGGAGGGGATTCCACACGGTTGCTCCGGCGAACTCGCACCTTAGTACCATCGGATTCAAAGGCTTGTCTCGAGGTAAGTTCACCAAAGAAGAAAGATCCCTTTGGTGTCAAAGGACCCGACGACTCCGCCGCACCGGGGAAGGTGGAAGTGATTTTGTAAGGGCTTTTCCGCCTAGCTGTGGGGGCTAAAGGAGAGACACTTGTTTTAGTGCAATACTTGGAGGGTGCCTCCAAGGAGTGGACATAGGTCAAGGTTTGACCGAACCACTATAAATACGATGTGTTCTTTTCTTATTATCGCTTCCGCAATTATTTTTCTTCCGCACTTTGTTTGTGGTGATTTTGGTTGGAGTTTTATCTTTGGTTTTAAGGTTTTCCAATTCACCTCTCTCTTTATTAGCTTGGGACTAAGTTCATGAGGGCCTAACATCCCTAACGAACTTTCACAAACTGTAGGTACAAATTGAAATAAAATACCTTTTCAAAATTAAGAAGGAAAACAATATTCGGATTGCACTTATCCACACATTACCATTTGATGTTTTCCCAAGATTTCTGTAAAAGGTTTATCACATTAACATCCATTATCATGCATGCAATCTTGTAAATATTCCTCTTTTGCCAAAATAATATATAATTCAACTTGAGTAATATCCCAATGAGTAAGAGATTTTCCAAATGCTATAAAAAATCTGCCATTACGATAACATATGACTCCACCTATAAAAGATTTGTTAGCTTGAGTGAATGTAGCATCAACATTTTTTTTTATCTAATTTGGAGCAGGAGGAGGGGGAAAAAAAGAATTTTTTTGCTCTAAGAGCTGGTTTGCATCCTATTTTCCAAATTAAAAACTTAATTAAGCTTAGATAAATTTGCTAATGTTGTAGGTGAAATTACAATTGTAGAACTTGGTAATCTCCAATATTTTCAATAGTTTCTTGCTCTCCAAGAATAAAAAATTGTAGAAAATTTGATAAGAACCATTTTAGGATTGTACCTAGAAAGTTTCTTTAATGTCTGGTTTAGTTTTACACATTTTTGGCAAGAAGGAATATTTATTCCTCATTTCTTTAAACAAATGAAAGCTTCTCACAGTAATATGTTGGATAACCTCTTCCGTCTAACCTCTTGGACATAATTTTGAATCTTAAAATTTTCTATGATTAAATCATTCTGTTATTGGTGAAACATCTTTTCAAAGACTCCATAAGAATAAAGCTACTCTCAGATTCATTTTAAGTTTCTTCAACCATTTGAAGTTTTCACAAAGATCAGTGTTGTAAAGTCTATCAAATGCCATTGCTATAATGGATTTGATAATGTTTTCTTAGGTTAAATCCATTTGTTCTTCTACCATATTAGTGTTAATAGGTATCTTAAGAATAGAATAATTTAATTCATCATCAAATGATAAGTAAAGCTAAATTAATTTCCATTCTCCATTATGTATAAATTCATGCACTTTAGAAGAATTTAAATTCTGAACATTACAAAAAGTGGCCATTTATTAAGACTAATTCGCCAAATCAAAGTATCCAATAACAAATCAATATTATGTCCATCTTCTAGCTTCCATCTATGTGCTCCAAAAATTCATCCCCGGCCTCCTCAGCTACTTTTTGGGGGGAGTTTTAAATGATTAAGTTATGGGGTAAATTTTTGGAAGGCAAATGAATATGTGGATAAGATGCTACCCAGAGATTTCACCATCATTTTTCCAGGAGTTTATGATCTGAGTTCTAGTTTCCTATAAGCACAAGCCCCTATAGTTAATTAACCCTTCTGATAATGAGAAAGAACTTTTGATTAAGGCTAGTCATCAATAAAATACATAGACTATGTGTTATTTGGCATATAGTAGCAGCATGAGAATTCAAAATTGCAAGTTCAAGGTTTGATATTTAAAATTGAAAATTCCACCATCTTGCCCTTAAAGCGAATGGTTGAGAAATGGATGATGGAACAAATCAAGATCCCATGGTTCCATCACCCCAAGCCATCGTGGTCCCTGGTCTACTTAGTCAGATGAGGTAGTTAACTCAAAATGATAGATGGATCCTTATCGGCAGTCATGGGTTGCTTCATCCAATGGTACTTTATAGACTTTGGGTGGGTATTTATCTAAGGGGACAAATTTGAATCTACCTTAGCTAATAGAGGGCTTTATTCCCTATGAGTTATATCCTATTTATTTATATCTAAAAGATTTTATGCTACTAAGAAACGTATTGGTTCTGGTCATAACTGTAATTTAGTGGTGCTATTCAGCAGCAAAACCAGTCAGTTTAGAGGCCCTAGTCATAATCATTTATCCTACAATGTCATTTGGTGATAGAATTATCAATTAAAGAACACGTACCATGTCATTATTAGTCAGAGATTTCCTTGAGAATGAATCTTAGTGGTATTCTCAATAAAACATTAGCTCGATATAAGCTAAAGTAAATTTCAATTTGTCCACCCCAAAAATTTGTTGAGGGTGGTCAGATTTTTCTTTAAGTGTTTTATGGTTAAATTTAAATTTAAAAAATTTGGATTTGATATTTTTTTTGGAAGTTTTGGTTTTAAGATGTTTTAGAATTTTGAATGGGTATTTTATAATTTGGGAGGCTTTTGATAATGTTTGTAAGCCCCTCCGATTGAAATTTATATTTAATATGGCCAACATCGGGGTGTTAATGGGGTCACTTGAAAATACTTGGGATTTTTGAATTTGGTGGATATTTAAGTGGAATTTTGAAGGCATTTAAAAATTTTGAATTTACCCTTATGGTTGATATAAACATTCAACACGCCCATTATCAGGGTGACTTTGATGTCACTTGAAAATATTTGAATTTTTTGGAAATTTGAGGACATTTTAAAATATTTAAAATTAACATTCTAGTTGTGATCTACATTCAACATGATCATTATGGTGGTATATGGGGTCAATTACATTTGAGGATTAAACTTGTCGACACTATTAACTTGTCAACGTAGGATCATGTTTCATAGGCTTTATGGTTTTATTTGTGAATTTTCCTATTAAGGGGCCTTGCTGGCCTAACATAAATATATAGAACAAATATCATCCTCATTGATATCTGAAAGTTCATTAGGGTTGTTAAGCCCTTATGAACTAGTTGGAGGCTAACCAAGGGGGGTGGTGGGGGGGGGGGGGGGGGGGGGGGGGGTTGAATTGGTAGTTTTAAAAGTCCTTAAATAAAAAGCACAATATTTTTAAAATATTTTAAAACATTAAACTATAGAATCATTCACATAAAAAGTGTTTATATTAAAATTCAAAAATGTAATAAGAAAGAATACACTAGATTTTACAGTGGTTCGGTTAACTTGACCTAAGTCCACTCCCAAGAGTCTTTCCACCGGGTGCTACACTATAATAATAGTGACTTTCCTCTTGCTCCCACAGAAAGGTAGAGAAGCATTTATAAACTCTTTTTCTTTGATCCCAGTGATGTAGAGAACCCAGACTATTTTTGCCTCCTCCTAAAGAAGGCAGAGAACCTAGACTCCATTCACTTCCTCCTGAGGTAGGCAGAGAACCTTGACTCTTTTTGGTTCCTCCTAAAACAGAAAGAGAACCTTGACCTTTTGTTGATGAAGACCTCCTTATAGCCAATAAGGAACTAGGGATGAAAATTGCAGAAGAAGAGTTCGATCCTTGCTTGGAGCAACCTTTGTGAACCCCTCATAAACTACCCCTCACAAGCTTTTCTCTCTCTCTCTCCTAAGCTCTCAATCTCCTTCTCTTGGCTCTCTTTGGTTTGGACACCAGCAAAAGATCTCCTCTTGAATAAATAAGAGATCTTATAAATAAGGGCTTAAAATTTGTCCTAATTTGCAACTTGCTGTCAAAGATCATCCAGGATGATCGACAAATCATCTGATACTATCAGTGTATTTTTAGCCCTTTCAGCCAGGACAATCTGGGAGGGCTAGATGATTAAATGCCTTGTTTGTTATTAACATCCAGGATGATGTTGGAATCATCCTATATGATTGGTTTAAACCATATATATCATCCAATATATCATTCTGGTTGTCCAGAAGATATATATTGGATCATTAAGAAATATAACTTATCATCCAAGACGATTTTTTGATCATCCTGTATGATGAGTTCAAAATATGGACTTTTTTTCAAGCACATTATTCTAGTTATCCAAGAGATACATGTTGGACAATGAAGAAACATAACTTATCATCAAGGATGATTCTTGAATTGTCCCATATAATTAGTTCAAAATTAGGGATTATCGTCCAACACATCAATCTGGTCATCCAGTTGATACACATGAACAATTGAGAATTTCAACTAATCATCTAGCATATCATTCTAGTCATCCAGGTGATCCAATAGAAGATGAAGGTTTTTCTAACTAATCGTCCAAGCCAATCATGAAATCATCCAGGATGATATAATCGATCAATCAAACCTTAATTATTATTTTTTGAAGAAAATGCATAAAATTGCATTAAAAATGAAAAAGGAACAAACTAAGGACTTACCATACTAGATTCCTCCTTTAATATAGACATAAAGAGAGGAGGAACCTTGTCATTGGTAACATCATCCCAAACATAAGAACTCATAATCCCATAGTTAGCACATAAATTCGCTAACTTATTACATCTTCTATCAACATAATTAAAAACAATTGGATGAAAATCTTAAAAAATTTGAGAATTACCATACCTTGTGGTCCCTTTTTGTTTTGAATTTTGCAAGAACCTTATCACATTAGCATTTTCTCCTTCAATTATAATACCCTTATACTTGAACATCCAATCCTTGATCACATCCTTGATTGATTGAGTTGCAAGAAGCTCCAAAGAAGAAATGTCCCAATGAACATACAGTTTGCCAAAAGCCAAGAGAAATCTACCTTTGTGATCGTGTATAACTCCTCCTATTCCAGCTTTATAAGAAGTAAGTAGGGAAGCATCCACATTGACCTTAAGCCAATCGGGTGGAGGGGGATACCAATGAATATTGTACAACCTTGATGACTGGTTAGCATCCCATTTACCCGAGAAATTAACAGATCCTTGAGCCATAACCAATGAATAGTTTACTGCATTAGCACCAATAATCAGAGAACAGTCTTCTTTACCATTATGAATCAAATTGCTCCTAGATTTCCAAGTAAAGAATACCACATTGCAATATAAATCTATCATTTATGAACATTCTTTAGACATCCAGTTACTGCATTCTATCAAGGAATCAAAATCTGGAAAATGAAAGCCCCATTTTCCAATTTGAAGAATAACTTCCTTCAGCTTTTTGCATCTAGCTGCAACATGGTTTATTTTTTCTTCTTCTAAATAGCTTCTCGAACAAAGACAACAGTTATGCAATCTTCTATATTCCAACAGCTTGTTAGTGGGAATGCCATCATTGAAAATTCACCACCAAAATGTCTCTACCCTTGGATTGAACTTGGCTTTCTTTATCCAGCTCCAATAGTGCTTGCTACCAGACATATTAGCAGATTTTTCAATTATCAAGGCAGAAATTGTTTTACCACCCAACAGATACTTCAACTCCCTCTTATCTTCAATTATATCAGTGTTAATCTTAATTTGTGAAATTAAGCTAACAAGATCATTTCCCATATGGTTTCTAATAGCTTCCACATCCCATCTACCATCACTGATGAAATTAGAGAACAAAAATCTGCTATCATCATTTGGGATTACAAATGTTGGGCATTTGTTTAAACTCTTGTCCAAGATCCATGTATCATTAAAAACATCAATGTCTTCACCATTCACAACATTCCATCTAATAATTGGTCTAAGAGATTTACTTCCATCAACTAAGATTTTCCAAGAAGAAGATCCCATCCTCCTTGAAGATCGTTCTTCCAGAACACTTCCATGTTTTGGGTACAAAATTTTGTGCAGCAGTGACTCCTTAACTTCCATGTATCTCCAAGCCAATTTAGCTCTCAAGGGTCCAATTATACTAGAGCAAGAGTGAAGCCCTCTTCCTCCATAAGCCTTAGGTAAGCACAATACATTCCAATTGACATAATGAATACCATTTCTACCACTAGTTTTGTTCCAGATAAAATTTTTTCAAATTTTGTCAATTTCATTAAGCACGCTCTTAGGAACCAAAGAGTTCGTACAATGAAAGATGTTGTATGATAAAAGAATTGTTTTGGTCAACAAAATCTTCCCTGCCAATGAAATCATCCTTCCTCCCCAAATGTTTGTCATCTTCAATGCTTTGTCAATGATAAAATGGAAATCTTCTTTAGCTAGTCTTTTAGTGGCTAGCTTTATACCAATATAAGACAATTCCTTGGTAACCTTGAATCCCATGATTCGAGCAATTAATTTCTTCATCATTCTATTAAACATCTTACCAAAAATCATACTAGATTTGTTCAAGTTGATACATAACCTAGACCATCCACAAAATCTCTTCAAAACTGATTTTACTATGTTTACTATCTTAACTTTTATTTCTGAGAAGATGATCACATCATCTGCATACAACAAATGGGAAAGTCTTGGACCCTTAAAGCATAGCCGAATTCCAATATTGTATTCTCTTTGTTTCAATGCATTAGAAAGCAATTGAGCACAAAGTATAAAAAGAAAAGGAGACAAGGGACACCCTTTTCTAAAGCCACTCTTCCCTTCAATCCAATTAGATAGATTGCCATTGATAATGATTGTTAATTTTGAATCTTGACACAGTCCAAAATAAGACTAGAGAATTTGGAAGGAAACCAAAAATACTCTAAGGCTTTCTATAAGGTAGGCCACCCCAGTGAATCAAAGGCCTGTTCCATGTCTATTTTGAAAGCAACCAATCCTTTAGAAGATTGAGAATGTTTGAATTTATGCATAACCTCTTGTACAATAAGCACTTGATCTAAAAGATATCTACCTTTCAAGAATGCAGTTTGTTCTTCAAAGATCAGTTTTCAGAAGAAAGAAGACATCCTGTTTAATAAAACCTTTGTCGCTACTTTATAAACCATATTACATAAGCTAATAGGTCTAAAGTTAGAAGGAACCAAAAGATTAGTGACTTTAGGAACAAGCACTATTATGGTAGCATTCCAAAAGTCAAACTTAATTATCTCCCAATAAGCTTTTAAAAAGGAAAAGGTAATGCCATCGTTACCTGGGGAAATATTGTTGCTACTGAGCTTGATCACATCCTCCACTTCCTTCATTGTGAAAGCTTTATCCAGCAAAAATCTGTCTTCATCATCAAGGGCCTTCCACGGATTAGGCCAATCTTCCATCTTGCATTCTCTATTGCTCTATTTCTCTTTGAAGTAATTGATCATCACATTCTCAATACATTGCTGATCCTCCATTATCATGCCATCTTCATTTTTAATTTTAGCTATGAAATTTGAGTTCCTTCTAGCCAAAGCATATGTTTGAAAAAACATAGAATCTCAGTCTCCTTCCATCATCCACTTTACCTTTGCTCTTTGTCTCCACGATGTCTCCAATCTAGCAAGAGTAGAGTTAAGTTCCTCCACCTTTACTTTGAGTATCCAATAGTCATTTTCTGAGAGAAATCCTTCCTCCGCCACCTTCATTTGCAAATCTTCTATTTGTTTCAGCAGATCAGCTTTCAAAGTGAAAAGCGTTTCATTTTTGCTTTACTACAATAGAATAATGCCTTTAAAGTCTTCCTCATCTTAGTATTCAGAATTTGAAAAAAGTTTCCTTCACATCTTCTAATCCATATGCCCTTAACCACTGCAGCCGAAGCTTTGTTGGAAGCCCATATGTCTTCAAACCTCAACACCTTCTTAGAAGCATGATGACTCATGAGATTTAGGAGGATTGGACAATGGTCTGAGGCTATTCAATGCCTTACCACAAACCGATTGGAAGTGTTCAAAGCAACTGAGTTTAAGAGGCAACTATCAAGCCTCTCAAGAATTTGATTTACTCCAATTTGTTGTTTCACCAAGTGAGTTTTGGTCCCACATAACCAATGTCATGAAAATCATTACTTGATAAAAAATTCTTCATTTCCTTTGGTCCAACGGAAAACTTAAATCTTTTCCCTCCTCTCTGGTCTTCTTTAGAAAGAATATAATTAAAGTCACCTCCTATCACCATATTCAATTCCTTTGAGGAATAATTTCCAAAGCTCTCCCAAAGACTTTTTCTTCTATAAACATCCTTGTTGCCATAAATAGTAGCAATCCTCCATTTGCATTTGTTTTGAACCTCCAAATCTCCAACAATAAGCTAAGAAGAAGCCTCCAACAATTGAAATCCAGCGATTTTTTATTTCCTCAACACAAGAATTCCTCCTGATAAGCTCTCTGAAGGAACTTAAATAAAGTCCCATTCACTACCGATAAGATGATCAACATCCTTCCTATCAAAATAGGAAATTTTGGTCTCTAATAAACCAATGAAAAACACCCCATGCTTCTTAACCACCTCCTTTAAGTATAGAGAAGCCCTCTTCTTCCTTGCTCCTCTATAATTCAAAAATAAAAAGGAAGAATTCATGGAATAAAAGGTGAGGAAGTCCCCGCCTTATCTTTACATTCAACATCAGCTGTTCTACTTCTCGGAACCAAATTAATAGGCCCCAAGTTTTTTAGTTGTTTAGAACCCCTCTTCTTAACATTAGAAGAGCTTCCTTCCTTGAAATCATTGATTTCCTTCATTTCCTGGATAACTGCCTTAAGAACATAGTCTTCAGATTTATTTAAATCAACCTTCTCTTCCCCCACTTTAACGATTTCTTCTTCAGAATTAACAATCTCCCTATCTTCCACCAACCCATCTAATATATTAAATTTATTAGCATGAGCAATATTAGAGGATAAGGATGCCATACCCTTATCTGCAATGGTTGATTTTGAAATTACTGGATTCACTTGTACCGGTAGCTTCTCAGCAATAATAACTTCATTAGCATTGTCATTCTGTCTACAAGTTTCCTTCACAAAAATTTCAATATCTATATTTTTAAGTACATGCCTTGGTTTGTTATCATCTCTACCAGTATTTTTATACACCCATTGCTCCTTGATCCGTGGGATGACCTTCTTAAAACTATTGTTTTTGAGTCTTCCTCTACCATAGCTGACTTGCAACCAAGGCCAATAACCATCTTTAGAAACATTTGCATTTAAACCATCTGTTTTGGTCTTCATTACTGAAATTCCAGTCTCCCCTTGATTAGAAGATTTCCCAGCTTTAATCTGTAGTGAATCCTCCTTCAAACCATTTTCTAAGCATCCATTCTTCAAGTGACCAATTTTATCACAAGTAAAGCAAAAATTTGGTAATCTTTCATATTCAATTTTCTGAAAAAGTTTTCCATTTCTTCCATCCAACCAAACTCCAAGAGGTAGGTGCGTATCCAAATTGATACAGACACACCCTACCTAACTCCCTTCTCCCCCATTGGAACATGTTACCATCAATCATATAAGGCTTGCCAATCATCGAAGCAATTCTACAAATGTTGATCTTATCCCAACATTGTAAGGGAAGTTTAGGCATCCTAATCCAGATAGGGGCCGATAAACCTTTTAAGGAAGAAGGGGAGAAGTTAGGTGACCATCTATCTATCCCAATAATCTTACCATTGACAAACCAAGGCCCATTCGCAAAGACAGCTTCCAATGCTGATTTTTCATGGAATGAGCAAAGAACCTAATCTAATCCAAGCATGGTGAGATGGAACTTCCCAAAGGGAGACCATTGCCTCCTTAGTTCAGTGCTTACCACAGGAAATGGAACATTGCTTCCAAAGACTCTTATCACCAACGACTTTTGAAGCTTTCTAGAGTTTTCCAACTCATTCTCCATATGCAATTTCACAATGAAACCATCTTCTGATCGAAATTCACCAAAGTCTAGGTTATGAACCTTAATGTATTCCTTCTTACTCTGTACATTTTGCTGGGTTGATGGCATCGGTCTAGCATTAATCATTTCCATAGAATCCTTACACATTCTCAATTTTCCTGGAATACATTCTCGAACTCTAATTAAATCAGAGGAATTTAGCATACCATCTCTAGAACACCCTGCTGCTATTTCTTCAACAGAGTTTCCTACTGGAAACTTAGATCCTTGCATACTTGAATTGATATCTCTGATAACTTCATCAGCAGTTCCTCGCAAACCAGAAGCTTTTTCCATCTCCATATTATTTTCTCCTTTGTTTTCACACCCAACTTTCCATACAGAGAATTCTCCATTTTTCCTCAAAATAGGAAAATTTTCATTGTTCAAATGAAAATTAAAAGAATCTTCAACCATCAATTCTTTTCTTTGCCAATGTCAACAGGAATTTTCTTAGGCGAAGCTAATAGTCCTCCCTCATTAATGATTAACGGCATTCCAGTTCTAAATTTATGTTTCAAAGCTTGCACAAAACCATGTTTTTGATCACCAAGCACCGGCGAGGATAAAGAAAATGCCTTTTCTGAGACGTGAGAACCACCGCTAGGAAGCCGACGAACATCCACTGGACCGCCGGCCAGGGGATGCTGGCGAGCCTCCGACACCATCCAATCCAACGAAAAACCCATGGAATTAAATTTTTGAATTTCAATGAACCAAATTTGAATTTCCTCAGAGTCTCTCTTTCTAACTTTCTCTCTCTAAGGAAAAATACTAAATAACTTAATAACTTTGCATTTCAATCAAACCTTAATTACTTTCCTTAATCACTTGATTAATTTTTGCACGATTGTAATGAATCTTCTAGGATGATATGGGATCATCTTGAATGATTTCTAAAAAATCTATCATACTTAAAATTGTTTGGCGGTTAATTCTTTCTGATTTGAGCCTATCATCCAGGATGATGTAACTATTGTCCAAGATGATTTGCTTAATTTTGGCAGTTTTAACACACGACCCTAATTAGGGTTTTTATTTTTAACTAATCATCTAGGATGATTTTTGGATCGTCCTTTACGATATGATCAAAAAAAGAAAAATTCTTAATGCTATAGAATTTCTTCCCCAGAGTTTGTGTGTGTAAGGTAACTTAGAAAAACACTTAAATTACACTTACAGATTGACTCAACCCTAATCTATCCAATTTTGAGTTGGCTTGACTTGCAATTAACCTTGTGGACCTGAAATATTGGTAGGCAGGGAAACCAAAATTAATGTACAGTAGTAATAATAAAAAGAAAACATAAGTGTTAAAAATATTTGCTATCATTAAAATTATAATCCTTGAATCCAGGTTTGCAACAATCTCTCCCTTTTTAATAATGGCAAACATTTACTTGGAAATTCAACTCAAGCAGATTAATAAGACTAAAATATAAAGTAATAGAGAATAGCATGAACCAAGCAATGCAAATTTTACTAAAACAAGAAGGTGGTACAAAAAATAATGATACAATGAAATAACACTAACACTAACACTAACACTACCACTACTCCCCCTTTTGACATCTCAAAAAGGAGGAGGAAACAAAAAAAAATAATGCAAAAAATAAAAACTAACAGCAGTAAAAAAAACATCACTAAAAAAATATGAAAACATAAAACAACAAAAAGATGATAAGAATGACAAAAAGAAAGAAAGAAAAAAGATATCAAAGAAGGAATATGATAAATTTTCTTTGTGATTGAATTAAAAATTTGTAATAAATGAGTTAACATTATTAAAATGTAAAAATTGGTAGAAAAACTGATTTTGCTATCCCTGGCTTAGATTCCTTATAAGGTAAAGGACTTATGAAAATAAAAATCTAACTCAAAAAGAAAATCAGTCAAGAAAAGTGATCTATTCAACACTTCACTCTCGAAAACATATCTGATAGAGTAATGTACCAAAGTAATTAGTCAAAATTAAGGGATTCTAAAATCAAGTGATTTAAGACATCACATATGAATTCTTCTATGATTTAAAGGTTTGAAATAGAAGGAAGGTTGATTTCAGTGGGCTCATTTTGTGCCTCTTATCATTTTTTTTGGCGCATTTTATGCATCTTCTAATTTTTTATACACTTTGTGTATCTTTCAATTTTTTTGGTGATCATTTCACTTCTTTTCATTTTTTCTTTTTGGGCTCATTTTATGCCTCTTATCATTTTTGCAAGCTAGCTTTCTTTCAAAACCTTTAAACACTCTTAGTTTTGAAATAATCTTCCAGGTAATAGAGAAGAAACCCTCACTCTCTAATATACGAAAAAATAAATATTAATCATAATAATATTCATTTGATAAATGCAACCACAGGATCAAGATAAGCTTGAAAGTGATTTAATGACTTTGAACATTATTCATATTAGATAGATTACTATAGGAAGATAGAAAAGAACTCAATATCGAAGTCCTATTTTTAATTTAAAAAAAAAAATTGCTTTGAAAAGAAACTTACACCTCTAATGGAGTTAGATGAAGGAAAACAATCAATAGTGTTTCTTCTTTTCACTGATTTAGGGATGACAACCATTGATTATAAATTTTCAAAAACAAAAATAAGGCATAAAATATTATTTCAGCAATGACCAAAAGAAAATAGAAAGGGGAAAAAAATATAAAACTAAAAATATAAAAACACCAACAAATAAATAGGAACAAACAATAAAAAAAGTAAGGGAAAGGTCAAAAACAAAAGAAAAATTAAAAATAAAAAATAAGAGAAAGATAAAAAAACATAAAGTTCAGAGTTCAGAAATCATAGTTGCATTTATGTTAATCACACCTAATCTGGTCCTTAAGATGCTAAATGTGTCAAAGACTAATGGTTTAGTAAAGATGTCAGTCAGTTGGATTTCAGTTACTACATGGTGTAACTCAATATCTCCTTTGGTAACATGGTTCCCAATAAAGTGCTATCTTATGTATATGTGTTTGGTTCTTGAATGTTGGATAAGATTTTTAGAAATATAGATGGCACTAGTGTTATCACATCGAATTAAAATTGTGCCTACAGATAATTCTAAATCTAGAATTTATTGCTTCAACCAAAAGACTTGGGCCACACAAGTTCCTAAGGAAATATACTCAACTTCAGTAGTAGAAAGTGCAATAGAGTTTTGTTTTCTGTTGCACCAGGAGACTAATGATTGTCCTATAAATTGATAAGTTTTAAAAGTGCTCTTTCTATCCACCTTACACCCTATAAAATCAAAATAAGAATGTCCAATAATTTCAAAAGAAGTGATATGCTTAGGATACCATATTCCTAAGTTTTAGGTCCCTAAGAGATATATAAGAATTCTCTTAACTGCTATAGGTAGGATTCATTAGAATAATCTTAAATCTAGTACAGAGATAAACACTGAACATTATATCAAGTCATTTAGCAGTCAAAAAAGTAGTGATCCAATCATTCCTCTATAGTTTTTTTATCAATAGATTTTCCATTTAAACCCTTATCTAATTGCACACTAAAGCTCAAGGGAGTGTTTATTGGCTCGGTTTTATCCATTTCATTTTTTTTTAAGATTCCCTTAGTGTATTTTTATTAATTAAGAAAGGTTCCATTATCCATTTGCATTATGCTAAACCCCAAAAAGTAGGACTATTCTCCCATCATACTCATCTCAAACTCTTTACTCATTATTTTAGAAAAATCATCATGTAAATCTTTATCAAAAGATCCAAAAATTATATCATCAATATAGATCTAGATAATAAGTAAATCATCTCTTACTTTCTTTAGAAAAAAGGTTGTGTCTACGCTCTCCTTAACAAACTCCCTTTTTAGTAGGAGTTTGCTAAGCCTCACACAAAGCTCTTGGTGCCTATTTTAATCCTTATAAAGCCTTTTTAATTTATAAACATGATTTGGAAATTAGAAACTATCAAAACCTTATTGTTGCTCTACAAACTCATCCTATTTTATTATCCCATTCAAAAAGGAACTCTTGATATCTATTTGGAAAAGCATAAATCTTTTATAACAGGAAAAGTCTAGTAGCACTCTATTGTCTTCCAATCTAGCTACAGGGGAAATGGTCTCCTCAAAATCAATCACTTTTATTTTCTTGTACCCCTTAGCCACCAATGTTACCTTATTCCTAACCACCGCATTAGAATTTTTCATTTTATTCTTACAGTCCCATTTGGTTCCTACTTCACTTTGATTCTTAGGTCTTTTCAGTAACTCCCAAACATCATTCCTCACAAATTTTATAAGTTCATCTTGAATAGCTAAGATCTTAAACTCATCAAAATGGGCCTGATTTATGTTGATGGGTTAAGTCATTGAGATAAAAATAGAGTGATTTACTTCCTTCCTAACTTCATGCCTAATTCTAACACCTTTAGAAGGGTATCCAATGATCAGTTCTTTAGGATGACTTGAATAATATCACCAATCTCTAGGAAAAGTGTTTTGAGGTTCTACCCATTTCATAAGATTTGTAGTTTCTACTCTATTTTTACTCCTTGGGTAATCTCACCTATTCCATTAGTATTTTTAGGCTCTACCCTTTTCTCTAGATTTGTTATTTCTACTCCTTGAGTAATCTCTCCTACTTCATTCAATTTCTCAACTCTAGACTTCTTAGGTTCATATTCATCAAATACTCTATGAGTAGTCTCCTCCACGACCAATGTCCTCTTGTTAAACACTCTAAAAGATTTTCTCACACTTGAATTCTTTAAGAACACTGTTTCATCAGATTTTGGGTCAACTTTTCCTAAGAGTGTTTCCCATTACTAAGAATGAAAACCTTATAGCTAAAGACATGGAGGTAAGATAGGTTGGGTGTCCTACCCTTAATGATCTCATAGGGTGTCTTATTCAGTTTGAATCTAACATTCACCCAATTTAATAGATAATAGGCTGTGTTTACTATTTCTGCCTAAAAGTATTTTAGAGGTGAATACTCAACAAGTATGGCTCTAGCAACTTCCAATAAGGTCATGTTTATCCTTTAAGATACCCCATTCTGCTGAGGGGTCTTAGGAGCTGAAAAGTTAAGACTAATCCATTGCTTCTCATAAAAAGTTCCAAATCTCACATTTTCAAACTCTCCTCTATAGTCACTATGGATGGTCAAGATCTTAGAACCTAGCTTTTTTTTAATCCATGTAGAGAAGGATTTAAATTCATCAAAACACTAAATTTTATGTGATAGAAATCTAATCCAAGTGATCCTCGAGTAGTCATCGACAATCACAACTCTATAAACTTTTTCGCCTAAGCTAGTAGTGCTAATGGGTCTAAACAAATCCATGTGAAGGACTTCTAAAGGTCTAGAGGTGTTAATGTCCTTAATGCAATGAAAGGAGGATTAGACTTGTTTCACTAGTTGATAAGTATCACACAGGTGGTCCTTAGTGACCTTAAGCTTGAGGGCACCTCTAATTAGGTCCTTTTGGGTTACTCTCCTAAGGGTTTTCATGTTGACATGACATAACCTCCTATGTCACAGCCAAGACTCATCATCATCAATTTTTAAGAAAAATGAAGAAGCATATTTAATGTTATTTAAATCAAGCATGTAAACATTATTAAACATTTTCCCTACAAAATGGTATTATTATTCAAGCTAATGATGCATGTGTTTAATACAAATTTTATTATAAAACCCTTATCATCAAGCTAACTGATATTGAGCACGTTGAGTTTTCACCCATCAAAAAGTAAAATATTGTCAAACAAAAGGTTGTCAATTTTTTAATTATACTTGTGCTAACCACTTTCCTTGTGGTGTTGTCTCTAAGACTGACCTTGCCTCCAACCCTGACCTCCAACAAAATGAATTGATTGGCATCTCTAGTTATGTGGCATGAGCATCCACTGTCCAGGTAACATATGCTCTCAATAGGTCTTATTTGAGAGCACACCTAAAATATCATCAAACATTAGATTTAGGAACCTAAACAAGTTTTGGTCCCTTATTATGGAAAGAAGAATGTAATGCATGTGTGTTATGCTATGAATGATATAATTTGGGTCTCCACACCCAATATATACTATGGTGAATAGTGTAAGTATGGGAGATATGACCTAGCATGCCAAATGAAAAATATCTAACACCACAAAAAGGGTTTACTAATCTATTTGGGTTATAGTGCCTCTTCCTTGGTTTCAAAACTTTTAGCTTTGGATCTGGATTAAAAAATTATTTAGGTGTGGGTGGAATCCTATTATTCTAAAGTGCTTTTAATTAAACTTTAAAAAATGAATAAGCACTTTCTAAAATAGTATTATCAATTTTTAAATAGTGCTCCCTACTCTCAGATTCATCCATAAATGTTTTGAAATCTTGTTCTTGTTCAGTGTGGGATGATTTTATTGAATCATGCTCAATGATTAAATCAGAATACTTTTTATTTAACTCATCAAATTCATCAAGTAATGACATCTGATTGCTATCAAGTGTAGAATGATCTTTAACCAAAACTTCATGCTCTTTTACAAGTTTAAAAATTCCAATTTCATGTTGGCATGCAATTTCTTAAGTTTTCTATATGTTGAATGAATTTTCTCAGAAACTTCAAGTAATTGATCATATGATAGTTCACATACCTCTTCTTGGTCAGACTGGCCAAGAAGATTATCCTCCATCAAACATAAGTTTGTTTTCTCCTGTTCAGCTTCAGTCTTAGAGGAGCTAGATGCATAATCCACCTAGAAAGCCTTTTGAATCCACTTCGTTACCTTCATAAACTTGGGTTTCTCCTCACCCTTCTCCTAGCTTGGGTGAGCCTTAAGTGTAAGACAATTGACTTTTACATTTCCTAGCATTCTACATTCAAAACAAACCCTATCAGAATATCCTTTAAAATTCTAACTACTCTTACCTTTGTTCCATTTCTGATGGTGCTTTTATTTCTTCCCTAGAAAGCTTTTTGAATTGTCTAGTGATTAAGGAAATATCATCACTTTTAAACCTGAAAGACTTAGTATATGTATCATTAGCCTTCTTTTTTTTTTTTTTTTTTGAGAGAGAGAATGCATAAAATGCATTAAAAAAGAAAAAGGAAATAACCTAATACAACCTATGCAAAAAAGCAAATGGTCCCTTTTTTAACAAGAAAAAAGGACTTATTAAAATTAACTTTGTTACTTTAAACTTATTATAAATGTAACTAAAACCACTACCTCCTATTTTAAAACTGTTGAGATGCAAGGGATACCAAAATAAAGAACAACCCGAGGGTTGATTAGTATCCCAGAGTTCCCATCCAGTTAGAGAATATGAAATAGTAAAGCTCTCATAAACATTTAGGCAAAGTTTAAAGTAAAAAAGCTAAGCTAAGAAAAAGGAAAATACATTTAAAACTAAAATTACACTTCAATAGTAATTTCCCATAGTTTGGTGATCCTATACCAAACTTTAAGATCAAATGATCCATCTTCAAAGAAAACACAATACAGTTGCCCTCCACTGAAGAATCCTTCTTCATCTTAGTGAGAAAAAAGGAAAGAAGAACCTTTCGAATCATTCTTCACTTTGTGTTCAGCCATCTTCCTTCTCGGTAGATCTCTCACTGGTCCCAAAGCTTGGAGTTCTTTGAATAAAACATGCTTTGAACCAGGGGAAACATTTTTCTTCAAAAAGTTTTTATCTTTTTTAAGAATAGATTTTTTAAAATTCAAACAAATAGATGATAGAGGAGAAGAAGAATCATGGGTAGTCAAAAGAGTATGATTACCCTTCAAACTAGTATTAACCACCAAAGATGTTGAGGGTTCAAATTCTGTATTTTGAGCTGAATTTTGAACTTCCTTACTTTCAGCCTCCAAATTATGAGTAAGGTTATTGTCTTCCACTTCCACTAGATCAGCACAACCAATTGTAGGTTTTAAATTTTGAACTAAATCAGGAGTTAAACATGCGACCTGCTCCTCTCCAACCTTCTCTATACCCTCCTCCGACGTTAAAGGAATTTGAAAACTCAACTCCTCAGAAACCTTAGGAATTTCTTTTTGGTTAACCGAATTGAGTCTAGCTGGAAATGATGTGGAAGAATCTGGTTGAAACTTCAAATTCTCAGTTATCTTAGGATAGTTCGTTTATGTAACAACCTTTGGTCTAGCTGTATTTGTTGGAAAAACCGGCTGAAGCTCCTCCATCTCAGCCTCCTTGCTTTGAGGGATTTCGTAATTTAAATTTTGAATTCCCGAATTATCTTCTAGAAAACAAGTATTATCCACTTCAACCAAAGCACTAAAAGAGTTGTTTTCAAAACTAGAATTCTGAGAATCAAGCTGGGCTATTTTGAATTTCAAATTCTAATTAACCTCCTCTTCATCTCCTTCCTTGAATCTAGCAGATTTTCCGTTTAGGCAATTGAATCCAGCATCTTCAACTTGATCTACCATCTGATTTAGATCATTTCCTTCTACCACTGTTTGAGTACATCCAACAGGTTTTTTAAGAGAAACAGATCCAGATTTACCTGGAGCTGAAGAACTTTTGGAATTAAAGTAATCCCTCACAGATTTCTTCTTGCTTTTAAATTTCACTTGCATCCAAGGACCATAAGGAATATTGTTATGATTTGGGATCGAAGGGACTTCTTCAACATTAGGACAAAATGAGTCAATATGCCCTATTCTCCCACATTTAAAACAAAGTGAGATAGATTTTCATACTCAAAATTTTTGAAAAAATCTACCATGTAACCCTTCAACCAAAAACACCAGAAGGAAGTTTAGAGTTCAGTTTAACTCTAATGCAAGCTCTTGCAAATTCTCTTCTTCCCCGCCTAAACATATTACCATCTAATAGTAATGGAGTCCCAATCCTAGAAATAATTCTAGTGATATTGGACTCATCCCAACAGTGTAGGGGTAGGTGAGGGAGCCATACCCATATTGGAGCAGAAACACCATCCAATGAATTAGGAGAGAAGTTAGGCGACCAAATGTCTAAATCAATTGCAAAACCCCCTACAAACCATGGCCCTCCATTGAGTACTTCTTCCATGGCTTCAAGAGACTGAAAGGAACAAAGAAGCCATTCTAGGCCAAGCAAGGTTAAGTGGAATCCTCCATATTTCTTCCATCGCTTCCTTAACTCAATAGAACATTTTGAGAAAGGAACATTCTTTGCAAGAATTTTAACCACCAAGGATTTCTTCAAAACTTGAATATTGGCTTTTCATTCTCCATATTCAATTGAACAACATTAGGATATCCCACTTCCTCTAGATTTTTATTCCAAGTAATTTTAATGTGTGGTTTTTTAATCCACACATTTGAATTATCCAATTTTGAAGGAAATGTAGGATTGTTGATATTGAAGTCAATATCCTTATCATTCCTCAAAATTTTAACAAAGCTACTCCTTGAAGAAGAAGCTTCCTTATCATTAGCTCCACATGAAGAAATCAGAAAAGGAGATTTAGGTAATTTGTTAGAAGCCAACATTACCTCTTTTCCTTTGTTCAAATCCGGCAAAGGCCTAGCTTTAGCCAACAATCAACCCTCTTTGATCACAAGAGGAGATTGTAAAGGATGAAAATTGTGAGGGGAGATGCGTTTAAAGGAGAATCTACCTTTTGAATCCAACATGATCGGACTTGCGGTAGATAAAAAGGATTTGGTGTTCCGGTCATCCAAAAATGATCGGCCACCTTCTTCCATCTCCAAAATGATCACCCAAAATCTTCAAATTGCTCTTCCAAATCCTTCCTTGATTTGTGGAACTTATCACTCTTCCCAAGCCGTCCCCACACAATACTTGGAATGATTATATCATTAGCCTTCAACACTACAGTTTTCTCCTTCTTTTTCATTCCTACATCAAGTTGTCTGTGTTCACTCCTTCCTTCATTAGCAATGAGTGATTTAACTAAGTTATCATTAGAATAAGTATTCAAATCCTTGGATTTAGTTATGGAAGTTATCTTAGCGTCATAGGAAGATGGTAAACATCTCAATATTTTATTATCTTTTTTATAGTTAGTGAGTTCTCTTCCTAAGGCATGTAGGGAGGTGATAATTTGTGTCAACCTAGTATATATTTTAGATATTGACTCACTAGGTTTCATGCAAAATAGTTCATAGTCATGAAGAAAGATATTCAATCTAGATTGCTTAACCTCAATTGTGCCTTCATAAGTGAAACATAATTTATATCAGATTTCTTAAATAGTTATATAAGTTGAAACACGCATGTAATCTTTAGATTTCAGTGCATAAAAAAATAATTTAAATATTTTGCATTAAGTTGTACAAAATCCCTATCATCAAAAGTTAATTTATTAAATCAAAGTTCAATTTTGATTCCATTAATTTCATATGATGGTGTTGAATAACCTTCTTTAACAAGCATCCACATGCAATAATCTATAGATTATAAGAAAGTGGACATGCAAGTTTTCCAGAAATCAAAAGCTATATTATCAAAAAGAGATGATTAAGTAATTAAATAACCTTCCATGGTGTTTCGATTACCAATGTTAGCCATGGATCAAAATTTAAAAGTTGTCTAAAACTTGATTTTATGAATCCTGCTTTGATACCAGTTAAAAGTTTGTTAGGGTTGTTAAGCCCTTGTGATCTAGCTCAAGGCAAGCCAAAGGGGGGGGGGGTGAATTGGTAGTTTTAAAAATCCTTAAGCAAAAAGCATGATCACCCACTTGAAAATAAAGTGTGGAAATTAAAATATGAATATGTAATAAAAAATAACACACCAGTTTTATAATGGTTTGGTCAACTTGACCAACATCCACTCCCCAGAGTTTCTCCTCAAGGTATTGTACTAAAACAATAGTGACTCTTCTTTTGCTCCCACAGTAAGGCAAAGAAACAATTACAAACTCCTTTTCACAGACCATGGTGAGGTATAGAACCCAGACACCTTTTGCTTCCTACTGAAGTAGGTAGAGAACCCAGACTCCTATTGAAGCAAGTAAAGAAACTTAACCTTATGCTGATGAAGACCTCCCTAGTCCCACTAAGGAACCAGAGATAACGACTGGTGAAGATAACTCGGATCCTTACTTAGAGGAACATTTGTGAAAATCCCCCATATAAGATCCCCTCTCTCTCTCTCTCCAAAGCTCTTCCTCTTCTTATCTAAGCTCTCTCAGGTTTGGACACCAGTAAACGATCTCGTCTTGATAAAATAAGAGATCTTAAAAATAAGGGCTTAAAATTTTCCTTATTTGTAACTTGACATCAAAGATCATCTAGATCGTCTTATACGATCTGTACATTTTTAGCCCTTTCAGCTAGGATGAAATGGGAGGGCTAAATGATGAGAAACCTTATTTTTTTTTATCATCCAGGATAATGTAGACATCACCCTGGACAATTAGTTCAAACTTTACATATCATCCAATATATCATTATGGTCATCTTGATGATATATGTTAGAAAATGAAGAAATATAACTTATTGTCTGGAATAATATTTTGACTATCCTATATAATGAGTTTGAAATTAGGGATTTTTATCCAACACATCATTCTGGTCATCTTGGAGATACATGTTGGATGATGGAGAAATATAATATATCATCCAGGATGATTCTTGAATCATCTTGTATGATTAGTTCAAAATTAGGGATTATCATTCAACACATCATTTTGGTCATCCACGTGATACACTTAGACAAGGGAGAATTTCAACTAATCATTGAATATATCATTTTGATCGTTCATGTGATCTAGGAGAAGGCAATCTTCCAGGATGATATGATTGATCAATAAATTCTTAATTACTTTCCTTAATCACTTAGGCATGATTGTAATGAATCTTCTAGGATGATATAGGATCATCCTGTATGATTTCTAAAAATAACATCATACCTAAAAGAGTTTGGCAGCTAATTCTTTCTGATTTGAGCCTTTCGACCCAGATGAAGTAACTATCATCCAGAACAGTTTTCTTAATTTGGCAGTTTTAACATACATCCCTAAATAGGGTTTTTATTTTTAATTGATCGTCTATTATGATTTTTGGATCGTCCAGTATTATATGATCAAATATAAAAAAACTCTTAAGCCTACATAATTTCTCCCCCTGAGTTTGTGTGTATAAGGTTAGTTTGCATCAAGATCCATCTTATTACATCTGACTAAAAAAAAGGTAAAAATATTCAAATTACACTTACAGACTAACTCAACCCTAATCTACCTCTATCTTGAGCTGACTAGATTTTTAACTCACCTTGTAGACTTGAAATATTATTAGGTAGGGTAGTAAAAATAGGTGTATAGTAGTAATAGTAGTAAGAAAATAGGAATATCATAAATGTTTGCAATCATTAAAATTATAATCCTTAAATTCAGGTTTTCAATAATATCATGTTTATATATTTATTTAATGGTTCAATCCATATTGACTCCTATTTACCTGTATAGAAGGATCGAGCTTAAACTTGGGTTTTTAGTTTGACCCGTGGAACATTCCTAGGCAATATGTGTGAGTCCATAACATGCTTATTGGGACCAAAGTGGGTGTTTAGGGGAATTTTAAAAATATTTGCTAAATCTTAATTACTCTTATTTACCTACTTAGGAGGGAAAGGTTCAATTTTATTAACTCATATATCATCTTTAGATGTCACGTGTATTCATACGACATGCTCACTGGGGTCCATGAGGGTCGTATGAATGCACATACCCTTTTATGTACCTAAGTGCATACATATTACAATGCATGTGCAGGGGCATTTTTATAATATTTGTAAACACATTTTATTTGCTTGCATAGATGTTGCAAATCTAGTGGCGTGGCATTACAATTATTAGACACATTTTGTATACTTTTATAAGTGTTGCAGATCTGATGGTGTGAAATTGTACTATGATTATTTGCCATTTTTATTTAGGTAGGCTATCATGCATAACTTGTTGGTTTCTATAAGTATATTATTATGCACTAGTGAATCTCCTCGTACTGTAAAAGCTCATAGGAACTTGCATTCATTGCATTCATTATGCATTTTGTTATGATTTTGTTCTTTACAATACATCCACTACAGCTGTAGGTAGACATATTCATTCATAGACTAAATTTTACTTCAGGATACTGCATTTATTGATGTCTTTCTTCATTTACCCATTGTTTTCATATTGTACATACATCTATAATCAATAAGAGATTGTATGTATTGCGGATCTTATATAATAGCTCGTAGGAACATGCATTTATTATAAATTATCTTCTTCAGCCCTCATACGAGGTATTATTTATATGATGGATTATGGATCCTCACTAGTTATTTGACTATTGTTATCATTCTTGAACATTTCATTAATTTGGGTGGATAGTTATATAAATAAGGAGTCTTATATAGTGGTTCGTAGGGACTTCCACATGTTCTAGTAAGCTTGCCTTATGAAGAATTATTTTTTACATTCAAGCTAACATGCATTCTTGAAGTTGAACAATATTGATTGTACATATAATTCATTCACTCCAAACTCATTGAATGCATCAAACCATTATATTCTTTTTTTTTAGAGAATCCAAAATGCATTTAAAAGAAAAACCGTCATATTCACTAGTTATTTGAATGCATCAAACTATCGTATTCATTACATGTTATATCTAACTATTTTTAGATAGAAAATGATTATAGATCTTGTACCATTTCTTGAGAGCTTGCCATCACATTTCTCACTCTTATCTTTACTTATAAGCAGATTGTCCTTGGGGTTCTTTTTCCACTAAGGATTCTTACAAGATCATTTGCATTTGACCTTTTTCTTTGATGCTGGTGATAAGGACGCCATCATATTCCTTCATTATTGCCCATTTTTCCAAATTTGTCTAATCAAACAAATCCTTCTATCATAAGTCCTTGCACTCACTTTTAGTTTTGTTTGCTTGCATGAAGTTTATTTTTGGAGTGTTGCTCACCACCAATCTTTTTTTTCATTAATATTTGGCATTTCACATGTTTACTGATGTTACTAAAAAATCTTTCTTTGCATTTTGATATTCATTTGTATAATGTTAAGTTCACATTTATGTGACTCTTGCTTATTTCAAGTTCCATGCCATAATGAGTTTAGTGTTGCAAATGTATTTTCATGGATTATGCTTTTGATGTTAGCAAACACCATGACTGCTTTTTTCTATTGACATTTCAGGACTACAAGATCGGATGGGAATCAGAACCAGCTCAAGATTGGGTAAACTAGGTCTGAGTAAGTCTGTAATTTTCTTTTTTCCCTTTCTTAAGTCAATTGTAACCATTGAAGTGTTCTGATGCTAAGTAACCCTACACATACACACTTAAGTGATTTTTCTGTCTGACTTAGAATTTCTGTTCTTACTCACATCATCCCGGACAATATTATTATCATCCTGGATGATAGGGTTCAAAATAGAAACCCTAATCAGTCATCATAGTTAAGGCAGCCATCATTAATCGATCAGCCTGGACAATACATGTATCGGCCAGGACGATAGGCTTAAAATAGAAAGAATTACCTGCCATAATCTATTTAGGCATTCTTTATTTTTGGCAATCGGCCAGGATGATTTTGCATCATCCTAGACGATTTGATACAATTATACCTAAATTAATCTTGTAATTAAGGAAAGCAATTAAGGATGATTGATACGATCACATCGTCCTGGACGATCAGTTAAAAAACCTTAGTTGCTCCTGGACGATCAATATTGGATAACTCAAATTCCGGGCGATGGTCTGGCCGATCAAGATCAGCCAGCTCAGATTCCAGGCGATGCTCTGGATGATTTTCCTCTGATTTGAACTAATCGTCTAGGAGGATCGTGAGATCAGCCTGGACGATCAGGCTATTTTTGAATCATCCAAATCTCTTTTTAGAGCGATTGTTTGCTGATATTCTGTGATTTGAACTAATCGTACTGGACGATATAGTATCATCTTGTACGATATGAACAACTTTCCTCTATTCATCCCAGATCATCAGTGCTAATTAGGCTTAAATTGCACTGATCATACAGGACAATAATAATATCGTCCTAGAAGATAATGTCTACAACTTGCAATTAATGAGCTATTTTGAAGCTCTTCTATTTAAGAGCTATTTTTGAATATTTTGAATAATCTTTTGCTGATGTCTTGACCTGAGAAAGCCTAAAGGAGAGAGAGAGAGAGAGGATCTTGTGAGGGGGAGCTTGTGAGGGAGATTCATAAGGGTTTCTCCAAGCATTATTCCACTTCTTCTTCCACTAGAATCTCTTGTCATTGGAAGGGTTGGGAGAGGTAAGCTTCAACGATCGATTAAGGTTCTCTGCCTGCTTCAGGAGGAAGCAAAAGAAGTTGGGTTCTCTGCCTTGCTATGCGTGGCAAAAAGGAGGTGTTTGTAAGGGCTTCTCCGCCTAGATGTGGGGGCTGAAGGAGAGTCACTTTGGAAGTGCAATACTCGGAGGGTGCCTCCGGGGAGTGGACGTAGGTCGAGTTGACCGAACCACTATAAACCCTTGTGTTCTCTTTTCTGCTTTCGCATTTAATTTATTCGCACTTGTTTTCTGTGGTGATTTTGGTTTGAGCTTTATTGTGCAAAGGTTAAAAGATTTTTTAAAATACCAATTAACCCCCCCTCTTGGTTAGCCTTAGGCTAGTTCATAAGGGCCTAACTTCCCTAAAGAACTTTCAAGTGGTATCATATCAGGATTCATAAAAACTAGTTTGAAAACTTTTTGAATTTTGATCCATGGCCAACTTTGGAAATCGTAATACAACTGAAGGATACTCTATTACATGACCATCCTTATTTGACAATCTACCTTTAATTTTTGGAAAACTCGCATGTCTACTTTTTTACAATCAACTGATTATCGCATGTGGATGCTTATTAAAGAAGGATTTTCTCCACCTTCTCGTGAACTTAATGGAATTAAAACTAAAGTGCCTTTACTGAATGGACTTTTGATAAAAGAGATTTAACTCAACTCAATGCGAAGTGCTTAAACTATTTTTTCCGTGCTTTAAAATCTAAAGATTACATGTGTGTTTCTACTATCTCTACTAGTAAATAGATTTGGGATAGGTTGTGCATTACTTATGAAGGAACCAACGAACTTAAGCATTCTCGTTTGAATATTCTCTTGCATGATTACAAACTTTTTTGTATGAAACCTTCTAAATCAATTTCTGATATGTATACAAGGTTTACTTATATTGTAACTTCTTTGCATGCCTTAGGAAGAGAACTTTCAAATTATGAAAAAGTGAATAAAATTTTGAGATGATTGCCTTCCTCTTTTGATGCTAAAATCACAGCCATTACTGAATCTAAAGATTTTAATACCTATTTGATTGATAACTTACTTGGCTCACTCATTGCTTTCGAGTAAGGGGTGAATCAAAGAAATCTTGATGCAGGTGAGAAAAAGAAGGAGAAAACTATGGCATTGAAGGCCAACAAAATGGACTCTGATTCTTCTGGGTTTGAAAGCGATGACATTACCTTAATCACAAGGCAATTCAAAAGCTTTTAAGCAAGAGTCACAAGCATCATCAAAATTGGAGAATATGTAAGGATAACAAATATTCTGAAGGAAGAAGAGGTATGTAAGCCAACCTATGATCAATGTGAGGAAGAAGAGGTATGTAAGCCAACCTATGATCAATTGTTTGAAATTTGTGAGAAAATTCATGCATCATACCAAGAACTTAAGAAAATTCATACTAGTTTAAAATTGGAGCTTTTGAATTTATCAAAAGAGCATGAAATTTTTATCAAAGATCATTCAACGATTGATTCAAATCACATGGCTTTACTTGATGAATTTGATGAATTAAATAAAAAACATTTGGGATTGATTGATGAGCATGATTCATTAAAATCTTCACACACCTCACTTCAATCTGACTTTAAGAAATCTAAAGCGATGGAGTAAAATTTGAGGATTAAGAATGATGCTTTAGAAAGTACTAACTCGAGGTTTAAAACTGGATTGGAAACAATTAAGAGAAATTGGATGACACCCACATTTGATCTAAAGGCAAGACCTAGGAAGAGGCATTATAACCCAAACAATTTAAGAAATCCTTTTCTTGGTGTTAGATGATTTTCATGTGGCATGCTAGGACACATCTCACACACTTGCACTACTCACCATAGTACACATTGGGTGTGGAGACCAAAATTGCTTGATTCACAGCATAGCACACATACATTGCACTCTACTTTTCATAAGAAGGGACCCAAATCTGTTTGGGTTCCTAAATCTGACAGTTATTGATTTTTGTAGGATTGCTCTCACCAAAGACCTCGGGAGAAGCATATGATTCTTGGACAAATGGAGGCTCATAGCTCATAATTGCTTAAACTTGCTGCTTCATAAATTCTTGAAATGCATGTGTTGATCATCGTTGTTTTCTATCTTTTATGCTTGTTTCTTTTAGTTATTTTATTTATTTTTTCTTTCTTTTTCTTTATGATGATTTTTTCTAGTTCTTAAATTTTGGAGATTTATAGCCAATGAATAACATCTCTAAATCGGCTAAAGGGAGAAACACCGTTGATGGTTTCCCTCCCTCTAACCTCTTTTAATGGTATAATTTTCTTCTCTAAACAAAATTCTATCTAATATTAACAATTGGTTTTTGAAATTAAGATCTTTTATATCTTGCTACAGTAATCTACCTTATATTTATAATATTCAAAGCTTTTATATATCTTTCAAATTAAATGAAATCTTGCCATTGCACTTATCATATAATTACTAAAGTCTGCTTTGTGGTCTATGCTTCCTTATATTAGAGAGTGAGTTTTTCTTCACTAATATCTACAATATCTACTCACAACTAATTATATTTTAAGAGTTATTGAAAAATGGATCTAGCTTGCAAGAACAATAAATAAATAAATAAATAAATAAAAAGGCCAATGATGCCATAAATAAAAAGATGCGCAATGACGTCAAATTGAAAATTTTATATACACAAAAGTGTATCAAAAATTAAAAGATGTGCAAAGAGCGCAATTCAAATTGACAAGAGGTATAAAATGAGCCCACAAAAGATAAGCTTACCCCTCTTTCAAACTTTTAAAATTTTAGAAGAATTCATGGGTTACTTGATATTTTAAAAGGCTTGATTTCAAATATCATGATTGAGACAAATTGCTTTGGCATATTATTGTATAAGTTATACTTCTTTGTAATAAGTTTTGAACAGATCTTCTTTTTACCCAATTTGTTTATTCTGAGTTAGGCAATTTATTTTTAAAAGATGATTTGCGCCCTAAAAGAAGTCCGAGCTAGGGTTAACAGGATCGGATATTCTACTATTTTCAAATTTTGACATTGTTAACTCATTGATCTTTCAAATCTTTAGAATTTAATTATTTGGAAAATTTATCATATGCTGCTTTGCAAAAATATAAAAAAAAATAGAAAATTTAAAAACAAAAATTCTTTATTTAGTTTTATCTTTTTTATTTTTTCGTTGTTGTTTTTAGATTGGTTTTATTGTTTATGGGCTCTCTCTGATCATCTCCATCTTTCCCTGGTTTTCCAAATTTTCACATCGTCCTGGCCGATATTTTTATCATCCTGGATGATTAGACTATGTCTGTTCTAAATCCATCTACTGGACTTTTCTGATTTTGCTGAAAATCATCATCCTGGACGATCCCATATCATCCTCGACAATCTGATCAAACTCTATTACAATCATCTTGATCGTATTGGCCGATAAAATTTTTGTCCTGGTCGATGCATTTATGGACATATCTTGGTAGATACACCTGATCATCCTGGATGATACACGTGTTAGTACGTTTAAAATCTTTAAAATCGTTTGGGATGATCCATTAGTGGATAATCGTCTTGGTCGATCCACCGCTCATCCTGGACGATACACGTGGCACAGATTTAAAATGTTTTAAACTCGGCCGGTACAATCAATTATTGAGCATCATTCTAGATGATACACCTAATCGGCCTGGATGATGTGCTTTTTCAACGATTATATGGCCTGACTCCTCAAAATGATCGTCTGTGTCTAATCGTACCGGCCGATATCTGATCGGCTCGGATGATCGAACCGCCTTTTTGACCATTTGGCCTGTACGCAATTACTGAACCTGATCGTCCTGGACGATTCTACGATCATCCTGGACGATACGGCCGATTCTTTAAATTCAGCCAGATTTCAGCCATTTTTCTTCACACTTTCTTTCCCTTTGCTTTCTACTCTCTATTTTCTTGCTGTTCCTTACTTATGGCTGGCAGAAAGCACGTTCAACAAACCTCTAGAAGCTCCTCGAGGGCCATACAGGACCCTCGATTTAGGGAGGCAGAAGATCAAGCTGCCTACCATCGGTACAAAGAATGTGGGATCACTCTCTCAAGAATAATCAATCTTGTCCACCTCTCATATCTGGTATTAGACCTCTTCACTCACACTTCTCTGTACTTTATTCTTACTCTCGCTGTCCCCTTCTCTTTTGAACTTCTTTTCAAAATTTTTGCAAACCTCCGCATAAACTCCTTCTACACTGCCCTCACCTCTTATGTGAATAACTACCCTGTTAAGATCACATACCAGGACTGTGCTAAATTGTTGCAGCTATCCACCACTGGGGATAAGTTACATACCATTGTCTCTGATTCTGATTTTAACTGGTCCTCTGCAAACCACTTTCTTCGCCACACCAATGCACCTTTTCATGTTGGAGAGACTAGCTCTTTACTCAAAGATGCTAGGACAATCCAACATGTCCTTCGCACTTCCATTATTCCAAAAGTCGGGGACCGAGTCCACATCACTCCACTTCTTTCACTTACTACCTTTTATATCATGGCCCATAGAGAGTTTAATGCTACTAACCTGATCTTTTGATACATTGATCATTTTATAATAATCCACGATCCAGGTCATAAGAGGAAATGCAACCTTGCTTTAGGACACCTCATAGCTTATTTTCTTGAAACGAAATACCAACTTTAATATCCCTCTCATCATGACCTTCAGCCTCCCAGCTACTCAAACAGTTCCTTTAATGTCATTCACAGTACTCATCTCCACCTAGGAGATGGGGAAGCTCAGGGGGCCGAGGAGGAGGAGGCTCCCGCTCCCATTCCTGAACCTGTTTCTCTCCACCAGAACTCACAGCTGGATCAGTTGGTGGAGAGATTTGATCAGTTGGAGACCCGATTCGAAACTTTCGTAGCTCACCAGCAGTAGTAGCTTGATGAGGACATAGCCCGTCAGCAGCAGCAACATGACTAGGACATGGCCTGGTTTGGGGCACAGTTTGCTTCACTCTCTTGTTACTTTAAGTAGCCACCACCTCCACCTCCGTCTAATGATTAGGGTCCCTCGTTTCTCTAGTTTTATTTTCTATTTTATGTAGTTTGTTTTCGCTGCATTGTGTTTTTCTTTTAGTTTTTTAGTTAGTTTAGTTTGTTTTGGTTTCCTTCTCCTTTTTGAGATGTAAAAAAGGGGAGTAGTATGTTTGTACTTGTACTGTTCTTTTCTGAAATTTGAAATCTTTTCTATGTTTTGGAATATTGTTTTAGAATTAATCGTTAAAGTGTTTGTCATCATCAAAAAGGGGGAGATTGTTGCAAATGTGTTTTCATGGATGATGCTTTTGATGTTAGCAAACACTACGACTGCCTTTTCTATTAACATTTTAGGACCACAAGATCGGACGGGAATCGAAACCAGCTCAAGATTGGGTAGACTAGGTCTGAGTCAGTTTATATTTTTATTTTTTCTTTTCTTGAGTCAATTGTAACCATTGAAGTGTTCTGAAGCTAAGTAACCCTACACACACACACACTTGAGTGATTTTTTCTGTCTGACTTAGAATTTCTGTTTTTACTCACATCGTCCCGAAAATTATTATTATCATCCTGGACGATAGGGTTCAAAACAAAAACCCTAATCTATCATCATAGTTAAGGTAGCCGTCTTTAATCGATCGGCCTGGATGATGCATGTATTGACCAAGACGATAGGCTTAAAATAAAAAGAATCAGCCGCCATGATCTATTTAGGCATTCTTTATTTTTGGCAATAGGCCAGGACGATCTTGTATCATCCTAGAGGATTTGATACAATTATGCCCAAATTAATTTGGTAATTAAGGAAAGCAATTAAGGATGATTGATACGATCACATCGTCATGGACGATCAGTTCAAAAACCTTAGTTGCTCATGGATGATCAATATCGGACAACTAAAATTCCAGGCGATGGTATGGTCGATCAAGATCGGCCAGCTCCGATTCCGGGCGATGCTCTAGATGATTTTCTTCTAATTTGAACTAATCATCCGGGACAATCGTGAGATCGGCCTTGATGATCAAGCTATTTTGGAATCGTCCAGAACTCTTTTCAGAGCGATTATTTGGTCGATATTCTATGATTTGAACTAATCATATAGGATGATATAGTATCATCTTGGATGATATGAATAACTTTCCTCTGTTTGTCTCAGATCGTCCCAGCTGATTAGGCTTAAATTGCACTGATCGTACAGGACAATATTAATATCGTCCTGGACGATAATGTCGACAACTTGGAATTAATGAGCTATTTTGAAGCTCTTCTATTTAAGGCACTATTGTTCAACATTTTGAACAATCTTTTGCTGCTGTCTTGGCGTGAGAAAACCTAGAGGAGAGAGAGAGAGAGAGGATCTTGTGAGGGGGAGCTTATGAGGGAGATTCACAAGGGTTGCTCCAAGCATTGTTCCACTTCTTCTTCCTCTAGAGCCTCTTATCCTTGGAAGGGTTGGAAGAGGTAAGCTTCAGCAATCGATCAAGGTTCTCTACCTGCTTTAGGAGGATGAAAAAGGAGTTGGGTTCTCTGCCTTGCTGGGGGTGGCAAAAAGGAGGTGTTTCTAAGGGCTTCTCCGCCTAACTGTGGGGGCTGAAGGAGAGTCACTTTGGTAGTGCAATACACGGAGGGCACCTCCAGGGAGTGGACGTAGGTCGAGTTGACCAAACCACTTTAAACCCTTGTGTTCTCTTTTCTGCTTCTGCATTTAATTTTTCCGCACTTATTTTCTGTGGTGATTTTGGTTTGGGCTTTGTTGTTCTATGGTTAAAAGATTTTTTAAAATACCAATTCACCCCCCCCCCCTCTTGGTTAGCCTTTGGGCAATTCATAAAGGCTTAACATCCCTAACAAACTTTCATTTAGTTCTTTAAAGTTTATTCACGCTCAACTTATATGTCCAGGCCCCTATAGTCCTAAGATTGATTCAAGTCTTTGTGATCAATTAAGTTTAGCTTTTCTTTGTCAAGTTTGCTTTAAATCTTTAGCTTGACTATTCAAATTTGAAATTAGTTTACTTGGTGTTTAAGTTTAAGTCCAAGTTTTCTTGTTATTCCTATTTAAGCAAAGTTCCTTCTTCTCTAAAGTAAGTTCAAGTTCTCTTACATTCTGCTCAAATTAAGTCCCCTGTTTGTCCAAGTCCTATATTTTTTCAGTCTAAATTTTGGCAACCTCCCGGTATCTCCCCGATATAGGAGAAGCTATAGAAAACTAGGCCTTTCCACCACGATAAGAAAAGCGTGTATGGTAGGTGTCCTTAGACACCGCGGCTATAATCTTCATCCTACACCACACTAAAAAAGCAAGTATGGGTCTTCTTCAACACCTATTAAAAAATGAAGTTATTTCCATATAAGTGGGTACATAGATGTATTTCAACTTTGCCGTTGGAATCACACCAAGTTTCCATCCCACCATGTTAGGAAAAGTGTGTATAGGAAGTTTTCTGGTGCACCGCGAATGCCAAATATGCGGCTTCAAGTGATTACCCAATTCATCGAGAGCACCGCAATGAACTTCCTCTCACCACACTAAGAAAAGGGTGTATAGGTGGTCATTTTGTCAAACTGTAGGCATCAAAATTAGGCTCCTCTCTTTTTTTATATTTCTCTCTGATTATTTTATGTTCCTCACACACACAAACACAAATATATATATATATATATATATATATATATATATATATATATATATATATATATATATATATATATATATGTATATATATATATATATATGTATATATATATATATATATGTATATATATATATATATATATATATATATATATATATATATATATATATATATATATATATATATATATATATATGTATATATATATATGTATATATATATATATATACATATATATATACATATATATATAGATATATATGTATGTATATATATATGTATATATATGTATATATATATGTATATATATATATATATATATATCTATATATATATATATATATATATCTATATATATATATATATATATATATATATATCTATATATATATATATATATATATCTATATATATATATATATATATATATATATATATATATATATATATATAAGACTACAATCAAGAATGATAGAGACAATAATAATAGCCTTTATTACTATTATTATTATCATAAATAAAATTATTAATAGTGATATTCATGCTATTATTATCATTATAATGATAAGTAATAGCCACAAAGTTCATTATAAGTAATAGTAGAGAATAAGGATTACCAAAGGATCTTTTACCTTAATTCCCTATTTGGGTTGAGTTAGGTTGAGTGGGCTTATTTGAGTGATTGAAATAGGTTTAATTATGGAATATGGTTTATTTGGGTTTGATTGAGACTTAATATGAATGAGTGGAGCTTGGTTAGGGCTTATATAAAGGAAGGAAGGGCTAAGGTATGGTTAAGTGAGGGCAATGGGCCTGATTACTCTATTATAGCTATATCGATAAAAGGGGATTCGGGTAGAGAAGGCACTAGCCAGGTAGAGAAAGCACCCTCTCTCTCTCTCTCTCTCTCTCTCTCTCTCTCTCTCTCTCTCTCTCTCTCTCTCTCTCTCTCTCCCTCACTCACTCTCTCTCCCTCACTCACTCTCTCTCCCTCACTCACTCACTCTCTCTCCCTCTCTCTCTCTCTCTCTCTCTCTCTCTCTCTCTCTCTCTCTCTGTCTCTCTCTTTGGGCCAAATAAATAAGGTGGTCGGGCAAGGCTTTCGGACAGAGAAAAAGATTATATGAGAGTTTGGGTTAGAGGTCCGATAGAGCTCTCCTTGTGTGAATCTTATGTGAGGTGTGGCTAAGGCATACGGAGCAGCCTGGTCTAGCAAACGGAGTAGGTAGGAATTGGAGGTAAGAGATCAATTTGATTCAGCTGGAACTCAGACATAGTGACTTGAGGGATGGAGTTCAAGTACTATAGGTAGGTAGTCTAGTGGAAGTTGAATTAGGAAGGGTGGTTGGTTTGGCCTGCTTGCATCTAGAGTCGACTGGCAAGAGGGCAGGTCTTGGGTTACAGCGTGGAAGAGATAGAGAAGGCTCTTGAGGCTTATGGTATTTAAAATGTTTAAAGTGATGAAGAAATAAAGAGTGTGGAGGATGAATGAGAGTACCTTATCATCATTTTATTAATGCAAGTTGGTACCAAAGCTTGAGGTTCTTCATAGATATTATAGAAATAGATGTGAATGAAGAGAGGTTGCTAGAATTTAAGCAAGATTTTAATGACAAATGAGGTATGTAGGATATCTCAAAAGATTAAAAATTTTGACAGTCTAATGAAAGTATGAATTTTTTCTTCTTTTGATTATATACACAAAGGTAAAATGATGCCCCTCCATAAATGTGATACGTGTCTAGAGTGACCCTTAATGTTGTATGCTAATTGAATATGTGGATCTTTAGATTTTTACTCTAGATGTCATAGTACAGTTTTCATTTTATAGATTTCCATGATTTTATTTGGATGGCATACAAAGATTTTAATTCTGTAGAACTCCAGGAGCCTATCTTGGTGACTTTACAGACCTTTTGATGTATATGCAGTTCATAATTTGATTGACATGTTGTATTTAATTTAGTGGAAATCTATAAGACAGTGATATAACACTTCATACTTAGATCCCTAGATCATTACTTTGTAGATTGATGCTAGTAGATAACATTGTCACATCTTGCCCTTCTTTTGCCACCACTGTCATCTTGGTTTTTAGCATTTTTGTTACTATTTGCATCTTTATTGATCGTAGTTATATATGAATGTAATATTTCTACTAGATAATTGCATGTTTCATTCAAAAATCATTCAAGCTTTATGGATTTAGTAGTCTAAGCTATATCCACAGTTTTGTTTTAAATTTTGAGGCTTTGATATTTTCTACCCTATGCTTTGTGTGGCGAACATTAATGGAAGATTTCCTGATTTATATTTACTAATTCATTAGGTGATTTTTGTACCTTTAACCTTATATTTTTTGGTTTGGCCAGCTTGATGAAGGAGTAGATGTCGGAGACCTAATCCTTTTAGGTTTATACTAGGAAAGAAATGAAAAGTCATCGGTCCATAGCTTTGTGCTTTATGTAAACTTTTTGTTAATATAATCCTCTTAGTTTAGCCTTAAGATTTATGTGAACTTTAGAATAATTTCTTCAGTCCTTTGCTTTGTGCTTTTGTGAAATTGATAAAGAAAAATTCTTTTGATCCTTGCATGATGGTTTATGGATTTGTTGAAGGATTTATAGGTATTGGATTTAGACTATAATATTAAATATCACTAGTATTTTGGTCCTTAAAAAGTTGAGAAGAATTTAATATGAGTCACTTTAGGTCATCAGACTGGGTAAGCCATAATTTGAAAGCTCTTTATCCTCTAGTTGATGAAATGAGGGTCCCTCTTCTGTAGTCATTTTATAACATATTAACTAGATAGAATTGCTAGCAATAGGGCCATATTTGGTCATATTGGATCAGGGCTTTTACACCCACTTAGGCATCAAGTTTTAGCTATGTGAAATATGCTTCCCAATACTGAATCTACTAAAGCTGGTAGATTTAGAGTCCTCCTTAATGGTTGAAGATTTGTATCCTATGCACATTCATTAGTCGCTCGTGACTCCTCCTTCCCACTCAAACTTTGCTTCTCCATTTAATTAAGAGAATTTAGTAGAGTATGATCACTTGAACTTTTCAAGTCAAATTAACCTTCATACTTCCTGCAGTCCTTACAAATAGGGTGATGAAGTGGGGGTTCCTCTGCTATGACATTTCTTATGGCATGTTTAGTAGAAAGAGCTGCCAGTGATTTGGCCAAATATGGGCATAATGGATCAAGCCTTTAATGTCGATCTGAACCTTAAGCTTCAAGTTGTTGAAAGACTTTAAGATACATCAGCTAGATTAGTTGGAGTATGTAGTCACAAAAGTCTCTTTTCTTACTTTTAAAATCTTGATACATTAGAAAAGGTGGGGTCCTAAACTTTTGGAAGATTACATATACTTTGAAAATAATTAATTCTATTCTTCTTAAAGGAATATTCATGTTGATGATTTAAATATTTATTTATACATGTCAACATTTAGTGGGATGTCGAACCGAATAAATAGTTAAAATGCCCTCTATTTTGCTGGGATATTTTAGAATTGAATAAATTTGGAATTTTGAGATTTAAAATATTTATTTAGGGATCTCGATGTGTAGCACATTGTCAACCCAAATAAGTAATTAAAATGTCTCTTATCTTATAGGGAGATTTTGGATAGGTTATATATTTTTTGATTTTAAATATTAATTTGAGGATTTTGAACATGTGGCATAATGTCAACCCGAATAAATATTTAAAATGCCCCCTTTATTATGTGAAATTTTGAAATGAATTATTACTACACAAAAGAATTTCAAAATGTAATAAGTATATATGTCAATAAACATGTATAAAATATATAGTACATCAAACATAATATTTATTCAAGAAATTTTATGCATGGTATTTCTTTAAGTGTTGACCATTGATCGGTGGCATGAGCATGTGACTGTCTAGGTCGATCAATTAATAAGCTCCTCCTTGAAACACCTTCTTAATGATAAAGGGGCACTTCTAGTTAGATATAAATTTGTCACTAATTTTTTGGTGTAGGATGATTGGTCTTCTTTGCATCAAGACTAATTCCCTTTCTTTAAATGATTGATGCCACACCTTCGATCAAATAAATTCATCATTCTTCCTTGGTAGATTTTTAGTTTTGTTGAGAATGTTGTCAAAACTCATCGAGTGCATCTACCTCTTCCATTCTCAGGCATTTTTTATTACGTGAGATCATGTTGAATAGCTACCCTTAGGAATGGTAGTTTGGTCTCCAGTGGTGGTACTTCTTCAACTACGAGAACTAGTGATTAATAAGTTGCTTTGACTGGTGTTTTGTAAGTTGTACAATATGCCAACAGTGCTTCTGCCATTTTTGTATGTCATTCTCTTTTGTTCGTAGTGGAGATCCATCACTAATTTCACTAATATCTAGTTGAAGGCCTCTAATAAGTTGTTCGCTCTTGGGTTCTATATAGATGAGTACCACCAATTAATTTTATGCCAATCATAAATTTGTAATATTGGTGCTTTTAAATGTTGTTTTATTATCTGAATATACACGACACGGTATACTAAATTTGTAGATAACATTATGGGTGATGATGTTAATCACATGTTTGAATGTGACTTCTTTGAATGGAGCTGTTTCTACTCATATGTAATCTATTATTTCTAATATAAAGTGGTGTCAAGAGCTATTATTACATCTTATTTTGGTAGTGGCCAACTCGAGGAACTCGATCTATTTTAATATTTGACACCTACTTCAAGTGCTCAAGGCTTCATCGCTGATAATGGGCCAACTCATGCTTGTAAATCTTATAAATGTCTAAGACATGATTTATCCCAAGTTGAGAGTCGCCAAAGATTCAAAGATTTTTGATTCAGACATTGATTTTAATTTCAAATCCTTATACTACAGCTTTATACTCAGCCTCATTATTGGTTTAGTGTTCAATTAAACTGAATGAAAATCTCATTATACCTCCTTCTGGTGCAATAATAATGAGGCCAATATTGGCTTTAGCCCTAGT
Source organism: Dendrobium nobile (assembly GCA_022539455.1). Classification (NCBI taxonomy): domain Eukaryota; kingdom Viridiplantae; phylum Streptophyta; class Magnoliopsida; order Asparagales; family Orchidaceae; genus Dendrobium; species Dendrobium nobile. Next base: position 24,980,955 of record CM039722.1, read on the forward strand.
AAGATTTGAAGGTAGGGCAAGTACTATCAATGATGCTCCATCAAAGTACATCTCACAAAATAGTTTTTTATTCTACTCAACCATCATGATTTTCTCATTGAGGAAATCATCATTGAGTGGGGAATCTCCAAGGATAGGATGTGCGATAAGAAAATCTACGAAGCTTATCCCTTTATAGCCTTTTGCTGCATGTAAGAGATATCAAGCTACAGTAATATTACTGGCCACCTCGCTAGAAGACCTATAAATGCTAGTCTTTTCATAGAGAATTTTATTGGATCAATCTTTGATATCAATGTGATTTTGTGAGAAAGAATATAATGGAGAAATTTTTGGACTGGGAAAACCAATGCTAGACTATACTTCTCAATTGGAGAATACAACACTCTTTCCCATGTCAATCTTCGACTGATGTATTAGAGTGCCTTTTCTTTACTTTCTTCGTTATTTTGAGCCAAAAATGCTCTGAGAAACTCTTCTAGTATTGTTATGTATAATATGAGAGGCTTCCCTAGAATTGACGTTGTAAGAATGGGAGGGTTTAAAAAGTATCTTTTATTGCTATCAAACTCTTCCATGTATTATATATCCCATTTGAATATATAACTTTCTTCATAAGATATGAAAATGGTTGGAACCTACCCAAATATTTGAAATGAACAAACGCATGAAGGCCAATTACCCTTACAGAGAGAGAAGCTATCAATGATTTCTAGGAGGCAGCATATCCATAAGTATCTTGATCTTTTTGTGGTTGATTTCAATTCCAAAATGTCAAATGACGTATCCCTGTAATTTATTGGATGATCCTAAAGGTGCATTTAAGAGGGTTGATCTTCAGATAAAACTTTCTAATACTCTCAAATATAACCCTTAGTGCATTTAAGTGATCTTTTTGGTCCATGCTTTTGATGATGAGGTCATTTACATGACACTTGAAATTTTAATGTATTAATTAATCAAATATATGTGTCATTGCCTGCTAGTAGGTGAACATAGTATTCTTCAAGCCTAAAGGCATAACAATGTTATAGAAGATTTTGATGGGTGTTCAGAATGATTTATGCTTTTCACCTTCGGGCACCATTTTGATCTAATTATAGCTCAATGCTCCATCCAGAAATGACAACATGTCATAGTTGAATATGTTATCCATAAATAATTCTAACACTAGGAGCAAGAAGTCATCTTTTGGACATGCCTTATTGAGGTCATGAAAGTTAATACATACATGAATCTGACTATTCTTCATCTACATAGGGACAATATTGGAAATCTAATTTGCATATTTTTCTCTACAAATATAGCCCTCTTATATAAGATTTTTTATCTCTTCAATCACATGTTCTTCAATTTCCAATCTCATTCTCCTTGGCGCTTGTGTAATGGGTAATGCATCTGGTTTGATGGAAAATTTGTGAACCATTACATTACGGGATAAGCCGGGCATTTTAGCATACTTCAAGGAAAAGCAATCCTTGAATACTTAGAGAAGCTCCTTCATTTCTTCTACTTAATTTTTTGGTAGAAGGGAGGTAATGAAAGTTGGATGAGAGTCTTCCTTAGTCCCCAAATTAATCACCTTTAACTCATCTATAGTGGCCACCTATCTACCATCTTCAAGCTCTTCAAGTGTAGGCTTGGCTTCCACGGGCTGATCATCATAAACATAAACTTTGTAAATCTTTTCAGTGACATTATCATCAGATTCAATTTCCCTGCATGTCATGGCTTGAAACGTCTATTTTTTGGGGTGTATTTGCATGATGAATCCAAAACCTCTCTTCATAAGAATATCCCTTCTTCATAATTCATGGGGATTTCTTTGATACCAAATCTTTAAGTGTAGGCAAATTTATTATATAGGAGTGCAAATTTTGACCAACTTTTATAACATCATCTCGATATTTTCAATATTAAATCTTGACATTCTTATAGGCATTAACTCCTTATGCTTGATGGGTATGTGGAGCAAGTCTTTATCCCCTTCTTCTCTACGCTCATAAGTAGGGTACCAGGTCCATCATTATTTCTTAGAGGAGGCACATAAAATGTTATGATTTCATCAACATTACGCACTTATCAGGAATGATATCTTTGAAATGTTGTGGGGGAACACACATGACTACACATTCATTATCTAAAATTCACATATTATCTATTATTTTTTAGAGTACATGTTTCCCATTTTTCATGTAGGTAGACTCATAGTTGTAGTCATCATTTGAATAATTTGCTTTCTTTTCCCCCCTAGTTTTTAATTGGCATATTTCAATAGATTTAATAGGGATGGCCTTCTCCTCATCTTTATCACTCCCTTGGTGAGGAACATTTTTTTCTTGATTTTAGAGTGATCATTACTTTGGGTAGAGTCGATGTTGTCTTCTTTCTCCCCATTTGCTTCATCTCATCTTCTTATTTGGGCTGCTTTATTGCATTTAAATTTGTTGTCTTACTCTCCTGAGAACTTAATGACTTTGGTTCTTTAGGAATGAAGTACCTAGTATCTTCATATATTTTCACCTCATGAATCCCAAAGTGTTGAATATCACCAGAGAATCTAAACTCCTCTCCATCTCTGATATACTTCATACTTTGATGTAGTGTTGGCAGGATATTATTATAATCATGCAACCACAGTTGACCCATAGGTGGCTTAAATGTGGTGTCTTCATCAATCACATGGAATTTTAACTCAATATAGACTTCTCTAAATAATAAGGAGATCATGTATGATCCTAGGGTCTTTTGCCCTAGCTCACTGAAGTTTTGCACCATTAAGTTGTCTTGCCCAAGGTGTTGCACATCGAGGAAAATTTATCTAGGTGCTTTCAAGCTTATAAGGTTTATAGAGGACCCAAGATCAATCAGAATTTGGCTGAATAACCTTCCATCACTCTCAGCAGTAACATATAGAGGGCAATTATTGTTGGCCATTCTAAGCATCATGTTATCCTTGGAGAAAGTAAAGATGGGCTCATTTCGAGCTTGCAAGACTTTAATCATATTACACTCAACAAAATATGAGTTATATCTTTTGAGGTCCTTGAGAGCCTTAATCAAGATTTTTTTAAGGTCTTTAGACATTCTAAGAGCATCATATATGATAAGTTGTGCTAGGATTTTCCTTAGATGAGATAGAATATCATAATCTATCCCTTTTGTTGGAGTATCTTTCTTTTTTGGATCCTTTGGGATAATATCTTCATTTATAACTACCTCCTTTCCTTCATCTCTGTTAGGGATCTCTTTCTTTGGTAGAGATGGTAATTCTTATCACTTTTCAATTGTACTTGGATGATCTCCTCCTTCTTAGACTCATTTATCAGTGCATTTTCTTTGGAGTCAACCATCATTATATCTAGAGATTCATTTGTTGATTCAGAGTTACTACCCAAGTTCACCTGCTCCATCCATGAAGAGAAATCAAGATCTGATTCATTATCTTCTAGAAAATACAGATCCTCCTACAAACCGTAATCCATTTGTGCCACAATCATACAAGATTTAGAGGATACTTCTTTTTCCTTTTTGGTAGGAGTCACCAACGTTTTCGAAACAACCTAAAAAGTTTCCATGAGTAGTGGATCTTCATCAACCTTTTTTTCCTCATTAATTTTGAGCTATAAAAACAAATTAGCAAGCTTAATGGGGCATCTCATAGTCTGGTAGTATTCATCCAAACTATTGATAACCCTTTAATTTGATGTCTTTTTCTCCCTAGGCTTCTTCAATTCAAACTTTTTCTTGGATGATTTCACACCCCCAAACTTTTAGGTATTAACTTGGTCAAAAAAATTTTTAGAAGTAGAAGCTCTCACCACAAGCAGAGCCTTAGGATCTATCATTGACTTAGTAGGAGACTACCATTTCACACTCATAACTCCTTCCAACTTTCTTAGCATTTTCATAATTTTCTTAGAGACTATAGTCTCGCACTGTTCTTCTTGAATTAGCTTTTTTACTTTCTTCTTAATTCAATTGAGGTACGAAAGAAGCCATAACTACTCGAGTTGATTCCTTTCTAGGGTTAGTCAACACGTTATTTGATAGTGAGAGCTCTCCCTTCTATTACTTTCCTTCGAGCCAATCTTTAAAGATATGACAATCTTCAATGGGATGGCCGAACACGCGGTGATTTGGGAAGTAATTTGAGTCGCTAGCTTCTTTTGACTCCTTCAGCCTTTTGCACTCCTGTAATTCTAGGCCTATTTTTAATGACTATCAAAATAACTTAGTGATACTCTTCCTTTTAAATGAATACTCTTTATTCATCTTATCTTTGAGATATGGGAAAGTTCTATCACTAGTTTCCATTGCTTACCTCACGCGTTCCCCTCCACCTTATAAAGTTTGTGACCTATCATTTCCACCAAGAATCAGTTTCAACCGAGGGTTAGGGTTGGAGACTTATTTTGGCATTTCTTCATACTATATTGGTTACTTACCTTTATCTACATTATAAACCACCTACTTCTCCTTATTGGACCTAAGAGATGATGTAGAGTAGGTTTTGCCATTTTTGGCATCTTAGGCTTTAACTTTCTTAAGCTTGATAGAGTGACCTTCTGATCTCGACAAGTTTAGCTTCTCAAACTTGGCCACTCTACCAAGTAGATCCTAAAATGTAGTAATTATAGGCATGTATAAAAATTATTACATCTTATCATTGATGTTTCTAATTAATAGTTGCATGATATGTTCTTCCTTGAGCTACTGTTCACATTTCATGCTTATGTTATGCCAGAGAGTATATATTTAAATACCGACTCCTCTTGCTTCCATTTTTCTAAAGAAAGGTCGGAGATTTTGATCTTCTCGGTCAACCTGGACAACTACTTAGCCAACATAGCTTCTAACTCTGCAAAGGTCTTCACAGAGTCATTTTATAATTCACTGTACCATTCAAAAGCAATTACTATCAAATTGATGATGAATTATCAAAGAGTAGGGCATCATTTCCCCCTTTATTCCCACAGATAGCCTTGAATTATGCTAAGTGCTATGTAGGGTTGTTATTACCATTAAAGGTATGGAACTTCAGCACAGAGTACCCTTTTAGGTGCCGCATTTGGTCGTATTTTGCCTGATATGGATGATTTTTGCCCACCATCTTCTCTACTTAATCAATGACTATGATAGCCTTGATCCTCTCGGTGATAATTCCCTCCAACTGTGTAGCTTTCATAGGTTTGGAGGTACTTGCAATATTTTGTGGGGTGGGTTGGCAAGTAATGTTATTGGCTTTATTACTATATTCATGAATGTCATATACTCTTGAGACCCATGGCATTTTGAGGTTTAGGGGATTGGTGGGAGGATTGGACATGGTGCTTTTGGAAGCATTTCTCTACATCATCTACATCATCATCGCCATTTGAGCCATCATCTTTGTTATTTTTTTATTTAATTGAGAGATATCTCTATCCTTGGTTCTCACCTGACGCCTCATTTTCCACCGCGTATCGGTGAGTGTGTCATTTTAAACATCATAAGGATTATCCTCTACTTCCTCCACTTTAACTTCTCCTTAGGAGTGGCCACCTCTTTCAGTGGTGGACCCAACTTCATCTTGATGATGGTATACTTGTCCGGACCTAGGCTACCAATCTTCATCGTCCTCACCATCATCAACATTTACATGTCTCACCATGTAGAGAACCTCGATGTTTATGGTATTATTTATTTCTTTCAATCCTTCTTCTTCTATATATTCATCCCCTTCGATGTCTTCTTCCCTTTCTACATCTTTTTCCCCTTTCTCCTCAAGTACTCAGTTCCCTAAGGGGCAGTGCCATTAAATGTTTGGCTCTTGATTTGGCAAGAAGATTTTTGAACTTGCAAATTGTAGTCATAGTTAGTTTCTTCTTTTAAAGGGGTCAGTGAGGGTTGGGATCCCCCAAAGAATTCTCCAAGGTGTTGACTATCAGGAAGGACGTCATCGTGGGTCTTCTTTTGAGCCCATTTATAAGATTATTTGTTAACAAGGGTTGATCTCTTAGAAGCTACACCGGATGTCACACCTAAATCCATTCTTCTATATTTTTTATGAGGCTTTTTCCACAAGATTTTCTTTCATTTCTATAGCATTGGATAGGCACTTCCTTAGTGGGGATCTCTTGGACTCGATCAGCAAAGGCCATTGCAACTTCTTTTCCTTTAACCCCTTATCCTTTACAGTCTTTAGGACCTTATAAACTTGGAATGATAGAGTTTCAGGCCCCTTTTTTTATGAGGAGCTGAGGCTTAATGTTGTTGGTCCTAAAAAGACCAGTTCAGCTTGCTAGATGATTTTTTTTTCACACAATTTAAGTCACTGAACTTGTTCTAGGTGGGAACACTAGCTTTAGGATCTAGAGTAGGCAAGTTTGATGGGTGGACAAGCACCAATTGTTGTTGAGCTCAGAGCTTATTATTCATCTTCCTTCTTTGTCTTCTTATTAGCTTTCCTTCAGATGAGGAAGCTTCAACCTTTTTTTTCATGGGTAAAGATAACCTGATTGAATGAGATGTGGTGATTATAGTCACCAAAAAAATTCATCCACTAGTCACAACTCTTTTTGTTACTAAGGCCTTTAACTGTGAAAGCTGTTGAAATGCAAAAACCCTCTTATAAGGATTTCAGTAGCCCGTGACACTGGCAGATTCATCTGACATGTAGTAGTAGTTTCAATATTAGTTCATTGCACTAGGAGATGTGCACAACAAGTAGGAGCTCTAAAAGGATGAATATACAGATAAGACACTACCCAAATATATACACAATGAGTGAACTTTTTCTACTGTTAACCTTACAGTCTTTTCATTGTTCACGCCATTGCTAGGAATTGCAGCAGTCCTTATAACAATTGCATGGAAGTTGAAACTACCAAAATTAATGTTAGCTCTAAAATTCCAAGTCTCAATGATATCATTTTCTCGATAGATCCTGGAACCTTATTCCAATTGGACAATCATTAGGGTGTTTTGTAGATCTATATGCAATAAATGAAAGGTAAGGGTTAGCAATCAGTATTTGATACATCACTTCACACTTTCAAGATGTAGAGACTTGAACAGAATCGAAAATAAAACTAGATAATATTAGCAAGCAATTAAAATAAAATAAATTTAAAAATAATGCTAAATATGTTATCTCAAAAAATTTGCTAAATGATAATTTTAAAAATTTTTGAAACTTTGATTTGATAAATGATCATATTATGAAATTCTAGTATTTTAACCCTGTAGTGATTAGCTACTACTATAGTGTTAAGATGATTAGGCAAAGATGAAAATAGAATCCAATCCCTAGTGGAGTCATCAGTAATCTGTTGGCTCAAAAAATTTAGCCCGGCCTACCCTGCTACTTTTTAAGGGGAGCTCTAATGGATTAAGTTTTGAGGTAAATTTTAGGAAAGTAGATGAATATACATATAAGACACTACCCATAGATTTCTCTCTCATTTTGAGAGGACTTTCTGATATGTGTTTTAGTTAAATATAAGTGTAAGCCCCTATAGTTAAGTACTTCTCTCGATAACGAAAGAGAACTTTCAATTAAGGCTAGTTATCAATCTGATAGGTAGAACTATGTTTATCTTGCATATAGTAGCATAATGCAAATTTAGAATTGGTAGTTCAAGGTTTGATATTTAAAATTATAAAATTTTCCATTTTGCACTTATATCGAATAGTGGGTAAATGGATGATGGACACGATTAAGATCCCATGATTCCATCATCACGGGTCATCGTAGTCCCTGGTCTACATAGTCAGAGGAGGTAGTTAACCCATCATGATAGAAGGATCCTTGTTGGCAGCCATGGGTTGCTTCATCCAAGGGTACCTTATAAACCTAGGGTGGGTATTTATCTAAGGGGACAAATTAGAATTCACCTTAAATGCAAAAATAATCATTTTTTTGAAAGAGAAAACCTAAATTTATTATATATTTCTTACACTCATAAATAATGTTCTATAATAGATCTACTTGGAATGATTGAAGTTTTTTCTTATAAAATAAGATTATAATAAATATTTTTTATTGCATTCATTAGCGATCTTGCACCTATCTTATAAGTTGTTCGACAGAACTCTAGACCTCAAGTGATGGTCTGGTTGAACACTGGGCCTCAAGTGGTGGTTCGGCAAAATTTTGGCATCAATTGGTGGTCCAGCAAAACTAAGAACCTCAAGTGGTGGTTTGATAGAACTTCGAGCCTCAAGTGGCGGTCTGGTAGAACTCTGGCGTCAGGTGGTGGTCCGGAGGAACTCCGAGCCTCAAGTGGTTTTCTAACAAAGCTCTAACGTCAAGTGTTGGTCAAGCACAACTCCAGGCCTCAAGTGGTGTTCTGGTAAAGCTCCTACATGATTTGGTGTTCCGATGGAACTCCGGGCCTCAAGTAGTGGTGTAGTATAACTATGGGCGATGGTCGAAGAGGCAAGGAGGAAAGTGCGATCTCTAATTTCTCTTATATTTCCTTAGGTTTAGCTTTCCCTTTTCTAGAGGAAGCTAGCATTTATTTATAGATTTTTTAGAGTGTCATGGACCATAAATAGGAGGAAGATCAAGGGTAAATGGGGAGTGGTTTGGATCGACGACCGATATTATATCCCTTCATCGTAAACCATTTTTTAGACATTAAAAGTTCCTAATAATGTTAGAATTTTGTGATCTTGGGCTCGTTGGATTTATCTTGTCAAGCCACTCAATTTGAGTATAAGCATGTCACATTTTGAAACAATTTTGTAATCCAATTTGTGTTTCAAACCTTCTAATAGTTCTTCAACCCTTTATTTGGACCCATTTGGCCTTAAATTTGGTCAAATTTGACATATTGTGTTTATATTTTAATGACAATCAGTTCAACTATAATTTTGCTAAAATTGAAGTTCGAATGGTCCAAATTTGAATTTTGGACGTTTCAAATTTAATTTTACCTCGAGATTTATGGCCGATCATGTTAATTTTTTTATGATGTATTACTTGCCTCTTATTTTCAAACATCAAAGCTCCAGAAGTCTAAAAATATGTGTCACATCCTTTTGGGAAATTTTTATATGATTTGGAAACTTGAAATAATTTAAATTTAAGCGTAGGGGGCTCAAAAGGCCCTAAAAGTGCCAATATTGTGTCCAAAACATCAAAAAATGATCCCAGTAAGCCAAAAAATATTTTATTTAACCTTTATGGACAAAAAATTAGGCCAAAAAATGGGTTGGGATGGACTATCAGCCAGCACTACTGGCCGACAGCCCCGCTGGCTGGCCGGCAACCAACGACAACCATTGCCACCACTAGCATCACTTGCTTATGCATTGGATAGCCGCCAGCATTGCTTAGATGTTAAATAGCCGCCAGCATTACTTGGATGCACGGGCACTATCAAGGCATGTCTTAGCTTTCTTGTGATTTTCATGGCTTTTCCCCTGCTGACAAACTTAGGCCGGCATGCTGATGAGACCCACTAATCGCATAAATTGAGGCTGGTAGTTTAGCTAACCACTGGCAGTTGTCTAACTGTTAGCTAATCGCCAGCCAATTTTTTTTATATAATTGTAATATATATATAACATGGGCTAATGTATGTAAAAACTCAACATTTATTTTGCATTGGAAAATAAGTAATTAATATGGCATATCCAGTAGCCCATGTTAAAATACGACAACATGCCTACAAATAACATTGTCATATGTATTGCAAGGATGATGGGTCCTTAATGAATAGATCGAAGTTAATATATGAAATGATATATTTGAACTGGCAACCCATAATAACAAATCAATAGACACATTTGACCTACTTGCAAATGATATTAAGCCCTACAAATAAACAAATGCAGAATAAAGGAAATATCCTTCAAGTTTTTATGTTGTTGTGGGGTATGTATCTTCACTGGTCATTCCATTTCTGCTATTTCTGCTCAGTCTGGCTCATGTGGTTTAGACCCATGGAATGGTTTTCTTTGGTTTGATGGTGGTTATTTTTCTCGAGTTGGTACTTTCTCCTTCAGGTGATGTCCTAGTGACCTTTTGATGTTTCAGGCTTTTGTGCTCTACATTATGTTAGCTAGGAGTGCTATTTCTTGTGGTCTTGGATTTATTCACTTTATCTCGGTTGGGGATGGTTACTTCTCTTTATCCAGATTGTCTTATGGTGGGTGTGAGGCTATGTGTTGGTTTTCTGTCATTATCCCTGAGAATTAGAGAATGTGGATTCTGAATGAGTATTGTAATTATTTTACTAATTATTATATGGTTACTTGTTTGGATTATCTTTATACTTTATTTGGCTCTCCTTTGTGCACTCTTTTCTTTCATTGCAAACTTTTTCTGCAGGTGCATTTTTGTGAATGCACCAGCTCCCCATTTTTGCTGGATGGGAAGATGGAGCATCATACTAGTTTTTGTCTCTTCTCCTTTTTGTGGGTGCCCTCTCTTGTGCATCGTAGATTGTACCTAGACTATTTTATAATATTTCTTAGTAGGGAACTTGAGTTCTTAGGAATTTTTTCTATTTCTTTTCTTGCTCATTGGAGAATTAGTGTGCTTGAGTTTCCTTTAAGGATCTAGTATTTTTTTCCTGATATTAATGCGTAGGCCTGTTGGTGGGTTTCCCCTAAAAAAATTTTTTAAAAGAAAAGAAAATGCCTAGGCATTCTTATATTATAATAGCAATTCAGTATCTTGAAAAATGCATGTATACTCTGTAGAGAAAAGCCACCTGTATGCAACAAATGTGGGCTCCTACAAAGCATTGTAAGAGACCTATCTTGTTCACATATGCTACCGACGAGAAAACATTGTGGTGTGGTTGCGATTTAAAATGTCTATAAAAAGCATTAGAAGATTTGTATGTGATGCAACATGAACATAGAGGAAAGCATCAAGCCTGTGGTGAATAAAATTACCAAAAAATAAGTGCAGGAGACTCATTAGTGCATAACAATCTACTTATATAATAGGCAAATGACCCAAAGTGCAATACCATGCCACTGAATTTGCACCAAGCATACGAGTGGATATAAGGAATTTATAAATTCCAAGGTGGATCCCTGCACATTTCTCAGCAAAAATTCATATGCAAGAAGTAGAAAATAATCATTATGAAATGCTACGACACTAGATCCACAACATGTAAACGAGCGGGCCGAAGGAGTTTAAAAACTCCTAAATGGAGCCTTATGCATTTCTCAATGACAACTCATATGTAAGAAGCTAGAGATAACCAGTGTAAAACCATGCCACTGGATTGATAACATGTATATAAGTGATAGAAGGCATCTACAAATTCCAAACAAAATCGTGCATACTTATCAATAAGAGTAATTTTTATAGATGACTATAACAGATTGTTTCAAAACTACCCTTATATATTGCTACGTGTAGTGATGCATTCATGTCATCCACATACATATTGTAAAAAAATACCCACATGCTCCAGACAAAGCGTGTTATAAATACATATCTGATTGTTGACCCTTAGGCTAAAAAATACACAAAATAAAGAAATAATAATGCATGGTGCATCACTCAAAGGGTCAAAATAAATGTTCAAGGAGGTTGTGAGACCTCTAAAAATAAGCTCGAGGCTAACCAAAGGGGGGGGGGGGGGGGGGGGGGGGGGGTGATTCATAATTTTATTTTTTTTAATAAAAAAATATTTTTATAACCTTTTCAATATCTAAATATTAACAATTTAATCCCCTAATATGGAAGTAGATTAATTTCACAATAGCTGAAAATTAAAGTTTGTCAACCACACAATAAATCACATAAAAATAAAAGTGCAAAAAAAAAAAAAAAAAATAACACACCAGATTTTATAGTGGTTTTGTCCAACTTGGTTTAAGTCCACTCCTCAGAACCCTTCATTCCTGGTACTGCACTAAAAGTAACGTCTCTCCTTTTTCCCCCACAGTATGACAGAGAAGCCCTTACAAAATATCTTCCACCAACCTAGTATGGTAGAGGACTTTTCTCTCCTTGTCACCCTCCTAGTGAAGGAAGGGAACCTAGAATTCTTTTTCTCCCTCACGAAGATGGCAGAGAACTAAGAACTAGTGTTATAGAGTGTCTTCCCAGAGCCTCCAAGATATCTAGGTAGAAATTTGAAGAAGATGATAACGAACCTTGCTTTGAGAAACTTTGTGAATCCCTCACAAATCTCTCTCTCAAAAACTCTCCCTTTCTTCTCTCTCCCAAAGCTATTCTAAGAACCTCTTTGCTCCCACTCATAACAACTTAACAACAAAATTCTTTTAGCAAAGGATTTTTGAAATATTTAACAGAAAGCCCATCATAAAGCCTTAAATTTCAATCTGTTGACTCTGATTGACCAATATGATCCAAGATTATCCGTTATGATTGGTTCAAAGTACTCTTGGTAGTAGTGTACAAGGAGACGGGCTCTGTATGATCAGTTCAAAGAGATGAATAGAACATCTAGGATGATTTAGAACATCATCTAGTATGACTATAACAAAGCAACCTCTTTAGATAGTATGAAACGTATTGGCCAGTATGATCAGTTCAATAGATATACTGATCGTTCTGTATGATAGGCGATGATATAACTATCTTCCAATGTTGTGATCAGTTCGTTTAGTACAAAATTAGGGGTTCATCTTATATGATCAGTAAAAAAACATAGCATTTCATCTTGGATGATAGGAGATGATGTAATTATCATCCCATGCATAGCTCGGATCATACAATACAATTATCACCAATCATCTAGTATAATTTAATTGAACAAATTAACAATAATTGTTCCACAAATCACAAGATAAATTTAGGCATGATTATCATGTATCATACAATACGATGCATACCGTACAATCCGAAGCATATCTTATGGTATGATTAGACACAAATTTTGAAAATTTAAATTAACTAAATTGTGATTGATGGCTATTTTGTTGATTATAACATATTATTTTGTATGATAGGGATCATAAAATACGATGAGTTTAATCAACCTTTTTTTTAGGGAAAACCCTCGGAGGGGCCAATGTCTTAATACAAGAATAAATTTACAAAGTCCTTAAAAGGACCTCAAGATCACAAATGCTCAGAAGAGCTACAAAAAGAAAGAAAAAAAATCCTAAGAGCTCAAGTTCCCTACTAAGCAAAAGTACAAACTAACCTAGGTATAATTTACAGAGCACAAGAAAGAGCACCCAAATAGGAGTAAGAATCCAAAAACTAGCATTCAGCTCTAGCTAGCCATCTAAAATGGCACCACAATAAAAACCTACACTAAGAACATTATGTAAAAAACGATGATTCCCAAGATAGAAATAGCACAAATAAACATAAAATATAGTAGGTTGATAGTTCCAATAGATATTCATAAGACATTAAAAGGAGGGAAAAAGATGCAATAACAATGTAAAATCACTATCAGCTAAGCAACCATAATAAGAAACATCAACCCCATAATCCACATTAGTAATGATAGAAGAAAAGCTTGATGGGTCACAACACATGATCACCTCAAAATTAGCATAGATAACCCTACAATCAAACAACCAATGGCACCAAACCTAATACAACAATAATAAAACTGAATAAACAGAGCACGGGAAGTTATAGGAGGAAAACCAAACCAGCTAAAGAAATTAGAAAGGCAGTCCTAGTAGACCAGTTTAGAGGCTCCCCCAATAAATCATAAGGGGTCCAGGACCTAAATACAATACAAATTAACCAGATTATAAAGCAAGAAAGTGAATCTTTACAATAAGGTATACACAAGAGCCCCAAAAACATTGAGGAAAAAGCTACAAAATTAAAAGACACAAAACCATGCCTACTAAAGAACCAAGAGGCTCCAGGAAACACCCACCAACCAATCCACAAAAACTTCCATAAAAGAAAACAGTAATAAAAAACTCTAGGCAACCAAGAACAACGCATATATGTATTCCTAGCACCCAAGCATAAATAAAATAGCAAAAATAAATAGAAAAGTAGGAAAAAAACCTCCATGACACCAACCAAAAGGTCCCCCTAAACTAACTGAGAGGCTCCAGGAAATGCCCACCATCCAAACTCCAAAAATACCCATAAACACCTAGATAAATTTTGGGAATCATAAAGCATCACAAAGAACTACAACTAGCACCCAAACAGAAATAGAACAACAAAAAGGAACAATATAATAGATATAACCTCCAACACACCAACCAGGAGGCAGACCCCAAACCAAAGAAAATTAAAACAACAAGCATCAGCCTACCTTAAAATCTAACATAGGGTATACCAATTTTATCACATCTTAAAAACCCTTTTTAAAGGAGCAGGGAGGTTAGAAGCAAAAAAATCAGTAAAACCATCCAATCCACACCCTAGGGTTGCAAGCCACTTGGCATAAGCATTCCCCTCATAAACATGGGATAAGGAGAAGTTCATAAAGATCAACCAATCCTTAATATCCCTCTCTAGGTAAAAAAAAGATGGATTACACATTGTGTCAATAACAATGTTTAAACATTGAATAATATAATTGGAATGAGCTTCAATGTCAATGTTAGAAATGTTAAGAGAAATGGATATTCTAATCCCATGAAGAGTATCCGAGAGGAAAACAAGGTTCACCTCAAAATTATGTTAGAGACTCGCAAAAGCCATAATATTACTCCCATGACTGCCCCTAATAACCCAACCACACCCTGTGGTGGAACCCATAACAACACCATCCACATTCAACTTATAAAATTTATTAAGAGGTTTGATCCAGTAAATAAACCTAAGTTTGGTAGAAGGACGATCATCCTCCAACTTGATACCTAAATCAGACGCCATAAAGAGATAATTCTAAAAATTCTTGACAGAGAGCAAATTAATAGAAAAAAGCTCCATGAAATTGTCTTTTACATTCTTAATAATCCTATGATGATTCATACCAACACCATAAAATAGGAATTTATTTCTATCCAACCTTAAGTACAACAAAATGAGTGAAATAATAACATTTATGATATGTCCTTTAGACTTAATAAATAAAGAATTAAGCATAGCATTAATAGATAATTTAGTATTAAAATAATTATGTTTTAAGATGTTATCAAAATAAGACCAAGTTTTAACAGCTATAGGACAAGAAATGAAAACATGATGCATATTCTCCATATAGTAGCAACATTGGCACTTGGACTGCAAAATAAAGCCTCTTTTAATTAAGTTATCCTCAGTAGCAATGAACTTATGCATAATTCATCAAATGAAAATAGCCATAGTAGATGGAATGCTTTTAAGCCAAATCATAGAAAATATAATAGTAACATCATTACTAGATCTAAAGGAATGTCAAGCATCCTTTAATCTAAAACTCCGATCATTGGACAAATTGCATAATAATAAATCATTATTGTTTGTGTTCAATGGGAGGTTTAAAGTTTTTTTAATAATAGAGATAGGAATAACATTAGCAAATTTATCATAATCCAAATAGTAAAAAAAATGAAATCATTCACCTTGACCACAATAATATAAGAGGAGTTAATAGTGGAATTAATAGATTGAGCACCCAACTAATGATCTTGATAAAAGAAAATGTACAAACCACCAAGACCCCATGAAAGGACGGGCTCAATAAGCCCTTTAACCTTACAAAGTCTTTGCCACACTTTAGAGTCACGTTTGTTAAAAAATAAGTAGTCAGGTGCTTACCTGCACAATATTTAACAAACAAAAACTTATCCCAGAGGCTCACTTTAGCAAAAAAGTTGTACCACAACTTGAAAGAAAAAACATAGGCTAAATCATACATACTCTTACACCCCAACAAACCCTCATCTAAAGCACCACAACATTTGTCCCAAGAAGACCAAATAATTTTAAAATTACTATTAGCCCCTTTCCAAATGAATTTATTGAAAAGTTTATTAATTATATTACAAACCGCCTGAGTAGGTTGAAGAGTTTGGAAAATATAAATAGGAAAAGAGCAAAGAATACTTCTAATAAGGGTTAATCTACCTCAAAAACGTTGAAAATTAGAATCCCAAGACAAAAGCTTGTTTTGCACAAAAGTAATTAAATCATCAAAGAGAAAAGTTTTCTTTCTAACTTTAAAAAGAGGAGAGGAGAGAGTGAGAAGAGAGAGAAGCTCCACAAATCAAGGAAGGAATTGTAAGAAGATTTTTAAGATTTTGGGTTTCATTTTTGGAGAAGGAAGATGGTGGCCGGTCATCCAAGGATGACCGGAACACCAAAAATCTACTTTCTACCGCGAGTCCAATCATGTTGGATTCAAAAGGTAGATTCTCCTTCAATCGATTTTCTTCTTTTCAGATTTTGGAATCTCCTTTAGTCATAAAAGAAGGAGGTTTAAATGCTATGAAGAAACCTTTGCCGATTTCAGGCAAAGGGAAGGAAATAATTTCGTTTATGAATGATAAGCCAAATCCTTTGTCGGCTATCATTGCTGGAACAAATGATAAAGAAGCATCTTCATCTGGAGGAAGCTTTGCTGATATTTTGAAGAAGGATCCTATTACTTCTTCAAAATCGAATTCCACTAATGTGTGGATTAAAAAACCACACATTAAAATAAATCTTAGTGAAATTCATGATGATATTGGAGATGAAAATGTTGTCATTCTTGACAAAGAGAAGGAAAAGTCTAATGTTCAAATTTTGAACAATTCTTTGGTTGTTAAAATTCTTAGGAAAAACTATCCTTTTTCTAAGTGTTCATTTGAATTAAGAAAGCAATGGTCAATGTTTGGAAGTTTTCATATTACAATGCTTGGTCTAGATTGGCTCCTTTGTTCATTTCAATCTCATGTTGCCTTGGAGGATGTCCTTAACGGGGGTCCTTGGCTTGTTGCGGGTTTTGTGGTAGGCTTAGACATTTGGTCTCCTACCTTCTCTCCTTATTCTTTGAATGGAATTTCTTCTCCAATTTGGGTTCATCTTCCTTATTTTCCATTACATTGTTGGGATGAATCCAATATCACTAGAATTGTTTCTAGAATTGGAACTCCACTTTTATTGGATGGTAACATGTTTAGATGGGGGAGAAGGGAATTTGCTAGATCTTGTATCTGAGTTAAATTGAATTCTAAACTCCCCTATAAAATTTGGGTGGAAGGGAGCCATGGTAGATTTTTTCAAAAATTTGAGTATGAAAATCTATCATCTTTTTGCTTCAAATGTGGGAAAATCGGTCATATTGATTATGTGTCCTAATTCATCACAAAATCAAAACCATATTGTTAAAGAGGTCACTCTCATTCAATCTGATAATTCTTTGGGACCCTGGATGCATGTGAAGTTCAAAAACAAGAGGAGATTTATTCCTGAAAAAAAGATTTTTAAAAATGTCTCAACCATGGTCAAATCAAATGTTGTTTGTGGTAATATCAATATTACTGCCTTGGAAGACATTGAAGGAGACGGGAATCCAGGTTCAGATTTTTTTGAAGTTCAAGCTAAAGAGGTTGCTGAAAACAAGGAAGAAGAAGGAAAGGCAGTTAGACAAGGAGGTTCAACAATACATCATGTTAATTCTGAAAATTTTCGAATTCAAATCCCTCAAAGGGAGGAGAATTTTCCTGCATAACAATATCAGAAAAATCAGAATTTAAATCCTGAATTTTAATTAGATGATCCCGTAGAAGTTGTTAGCTGTACCCTGAAGCTCAACAATAGTTTGAATTCAATTTCTGAATTCAAAATTTCAGTAATTGTGGAGGAAGGAGTGGAGGATAGAGCTGTTACTGTTGCTGAAAATCAGGGAGCTAAACTTCTGGCTCCCGTGAGAGAGAACTGCTCCAGCTGTAACTTGAAGCTCAACAATAGTTTGAATTATAATTCTGAATTCAAAATTTTGAAAATTGTGGAGGATGGAATGGAGGATACAGATGATGTTGTTGATTCAACTCAATATGCTGAAAATCACGGAGCTAAACTCCTGGCTGAACCCGTGAGAGAGAACTGCTCCAGTCCTTTTGTTTTATCGGGAGACTATGGATCAGTTAGTAATTTGAATTCAAATCATGAATTCAAAATACCTGATAATGTGGGAGCTAATAAGGAAGGAGGTGATGCTGTCCCAAACGAACCAAATCAAGTTGCTGAAATTCAAGGGGCTTACAATTCTGAATTTGAATTAAAAAATTCAAATTTTCAGGAGGAAGTTTTGGAGGCTATTTCCAGTATTAGTAGTGTTTTTATTTCAGCTACTAAACCTGAATTAAAGAACAATATTGGATTATTAAGAGAATCTTCCCCAATATCGGCTATTAGTTTGAATTTTAAGAAAACATCTCTTAAAAAAGTAGCCAAAGAGAGTAAGTCCCCGAGATCTAAACACACATTGTTCAAAGAACTTCAAGCATTAGGAATGGTGAAATATCTACCTAGAAGAAAGATGGCTGAAATCAAAGTGAAGAACAGCATAAGAGGTTCTTCATCCTTTTTATCCAATTAATATGCTTGATGGTTATACAGGTGACAACAATAAAGTGGATAGTTACTTGAAGTTGAAGCAAATTCTCAAAAGGTTTGGAATAATGATATCATCAATTTCTGACTTTGGAAGTTGGAGAAGGCATATAGAATATTTATCAAAAATATTCTTAAGTGATTTTTGGAATTCTCTGTTGAATTGTAATTTTCTTTTTAGCTTTTATTGCTTCTTATTTCTTCAAATTTGTCATTTTAAACTTCTTATATTTGATTATGGGATCATTACTAAGTCTTATTCTCTAACTGGATGGGAACTCTGGGATACTAATCAACCATCGAGTTCTTTATTTCTTTGGTATCCCCTGCATTTCAACAGTTTCAAAATAAGAAATAGTGGGTTTCATTTCATTTATATTAAGTTTAAATTAACAATTTTTTATTCAATAAAGTCCCTTTTTTATGTTAAAAAGGAACCATTAGTTTCTTTTACCAAGTTTGTATTAGGTCCTTTCTTTTATAATTAAAGCAATTTTGCATCTTCTCAAAAAAAAAAGAGGAACCCCAAGGTACTTAATAGGTAATTAACCTTGCACAAAACCAGTCAGATCTTTGATAGCCAAAATACTATCTTTAGGCAGTTTGTTGGAGGCAATAAAATTGCACTTGCTCTTGTTAAGAGAATAACTAGTAACAATTTAAAAATTATGAAAGAAATCCATAATTCTATTTAAAGAGGCATTTGTAAAAATAATAAAATCATCAACACAACATAAATTAGAAATACAAAAACCTCCCAAGGATCTAATGTTGAGGCTAGAGTGATTCTCAAAGAGGTTTGCAAGGCCTCTAGATAAATACTAAGAAACAATAATGAAAATAGCAGTGGTAGAATAAACCATGAGAGAATTTAAAAAAACTAGTTCTTTTGCCATTAATAATAAAAGGTAAACAATATCCTTCAATACAATTGCTAATAAGACTGATAAAAACTGAATTAAAAGTAAACAATTAAAGAATATTGTATAGAAAGTTCCAATCAAGGTTATCATAAGCCTTAGAGATATCAAGTTTCATGATAATTTTTCCCCCTCTCACCTGTACAACCAGGTCATGACAAAATTGTTGGGCCAAAAGAATATTATCAGCAATAGCACATCCCTTGATTAACCACATTTAAAAAGGATAAATAATTTTTGGATGAATAGATGTTAAACTACTCATAAGAATTTTAGAATGAAGCTTCTTAAAAAAAGTACAAAAGACTAATAGGTCTAAAATCATTCCAATTACTAAGTAAGTTGCTTTTAGGAATAAGAACTAGAAGTAGAGGAAAACATTTTGGAATAGTGTGACCAGCAAAAAAATCCAAAACAATAGAAAAAAGATCATTACTAGTAATGTGCCAAGCTTTCGGGAAAAACTTAGTGGTAGAATCATCAGGTCTAACACAGAGTCACCATTCTAGCTATGAATAATCTCTTTAATTTCCTCTAAAGAAGGGATTTAGAGAGGACCTCATTATCATCTTAAGACATAAGATTAGGGATAATAGAATGGTTATCAAAATGGTTAGTAGTAAACTCCTTATTGAGACAATTTTGAAAATGTTGAACGACAAAATTAGGAATTTCCTTAGTATCCTATATAACAATGCCATCATCAAGATTGATTTTATTAATAGAGTTTTTGGCATGTTTCCTTTTAACCAAAGCATGAAAAAATTTGGTGTTACTGTCGCCTTCAACAAGGTGCTTCGCAACCATTTTTTTTTCAAAAGTCTTCCTCTTTAGCTTGTAATTTAAAGATAGAATCTTAGCATCCCTCAACAAACTAAAATTCTCATCATAGGGAAATAATTGAAAGTTGAGCTCAAAACTATTTACTTGATCTTCAACAATCAAGATATTAGTAAAAATATTTTTAAAAATATTATGGTTCCACCAATTAATAACTTAAGCCTTTTTTGTTTAAACCAAATTCTCTTTGTACCATAGATGGAGTTAACCGGATGGAAGTTGGCATGCCAATTTTCCTGAATCAAGTTCAAGAACGAATCATGAAGCTTCCACATGTTTTGAAATCTAAATTGAGGCAAAGAGCTCATATACCTAGTATTGAGGCTCATAACCATAGGGGAGTGATCAGAAAGAGTCCTACTAAGATGCTCAATATAAGTCAAATTAAAAGAGTGAAGGGAAAAAGCATTAAATAAAACTTGATCGAAATCTTGGCATAAATGGCCATATTTCAAAGTAAATTTATTGCAAGAGAATCCAATGTCAACTAATTTACAATCCAAAATCATATTATTAACATCATCCATAGAATATTAGCTAAGAATAAAACCCCAAATACATTCAGAGGGATTACAAATAGTATTAAAATCACCACCAATAAGCCAGGGCAAGTTACAAATAATCAAATCTTTTCTAGTAATAATATAAGAGGTTGCATAGGTAAAAGAGGCACATCAATTTATATTTAAAACTTCAATATTATAATACATAACTTGAGTAAAATCTCCAATAACATCTATTCTAACATGATCCTTCCATAACACCTAAATCTTATTAGTAGAATTTGAAATAGAATGCTTAAAGCCCAATGTTCTAGTAGTACTAAGTAATTTAGCAGAAGTAATAAGAGTTTCAAGCAACACAATAATAAAAATATTATAAATACGACATAAGCTCTTAACCCTTAAACCAGAAGAGGGGAAACCAATGCCCTTAACATTCCAAATGATAGCTTTAAACATAAAAATGATGTTAATGACTAGTATGCAAACGGTTAGCCCTACCTCTTCTACTATGAAACTTGGTATAACTAGTGTCATTATCATGTTTGGCAAAACATTTAGCCACAATATCTATATCCTCTGTATATGTAAAAGCATCACTATGTTAATGAGAGTTTAAAGAAAGCTTACAATCAATGTGCAAACCCTCGTGCCTTACCTCCTGAGCCAGTTCACCCTCCTCTAAGGAATAACCTTCCTCCATATTTTATTTCCTACACATGTCAATACCAAATTACCTTCAACTAAAATGAGTTAAGCATCCTCCTGATCATTCACAATATCATGAGAAGACACAGTATTAGAATAATTATTAATGAGCATCATAAAATTCATATTAAGCAAATTTTTATTAAGAACGCAAGGTCTAAAAGAAGATGATGTAAAAATATTTTGATTTGTAGTGATATCCTACATTTGCTCATCCACATTTTCACAACTAGTAGATAAGATAGAGTTAGAGTTAATATTGTCTCCCTGTAAATGCGTAGGGACATCATCATTGATTGAAGGTGGTTCAATATGAGCACTCGATAAATGTATTGGTTCCTCAATATTATCAAGCAGCATAGGAATATTACCCTCAACCTCTCTAAGATTAGGAATTTCATGAACCTGAGAAGCTGAAAGAACAACATTTCCTTGTGATTGTTTAGAATAATCCTTCTCCTTATGAAGATGAGGATGTAACCTGTAATATTCATTAAACAATGGCCATTCATTTTACAGTGAGAACAAAAAATGGGCTCGTTTTCAATATCAACTTTTTGGAAATAACCATTCAACTCTGATCCAATCCAAATCTCTTTAGGATGTCTCTTAGAAATATATAACTTGACTAAAACATGAGCCATAGATTGGCCAGAGGTAGAGGAAGTTGATTGGTCCAATTAGAGGGGAGTACAAAAAAATTGATGCCAAACCAAATAAAATTTGTGAATTAAAAAAATAAAGTATCAAATTCGGGAAGGAGATCCACACAGGAGCAATAAGAGATTCCTCTCGAACATCAAAAACCATTATTCATTTAAGTTACCACACTTAGCAAGCTTGAATATAGTAGGATCTCCTAGAAACAATGTGGCTATAATCAAGATCATTAGAAAGTTGAATAGCATTGTGCCTCTGATCTACAAAATTGATATGAAAAGAACCAGTTAGTTTCATATTAACAAAAAAATTATGTATCGCATCTAGATTTGGTCACCGAAGAAGGAACTTGCCAATGAAATTTAAAGCAAAAGGAGTGGCTAACTAAGAAACAACGGAATTATCAAACATCAAAGCAAGGCATACTTTAAATGAAGTTTGAACAAACTGATGTTTAGTAGCCGAAGAAGAAGATCTAGCTAAAACATACTTAACAAACCAAGATTTACCATCAGGAAATGAAGAGGACGAGGGGATGGATGATGACAAAGTTGTCATCTCCCAGAGCTAATTAAACTAGAAAAAAACCTCAAAACAAAGCATGACATGATATTAAAAAACAAATGGACAAATGTTAGAGACAAAAATGTAAAGAAATAATGCTAGGATAGGAGAACTAGAATCACGCGAGAGGAAACCCTAAATAGCTAATGAGTCACTAGAGAGCATGAGGTTTATTAAAATTTCATTTAGGTCACTTTTAAAATCGATAACAATGAGTTTAAGCAATGTAACTTAGCATAATTTCCCTAATTAGGATTTTTTAGTTAATTGATCATCCAGTATGATAAAAATCATACTACGTGATTAGTTCAAAAAACATATATTTTTCAAACTCACCAACTCAATCTCTTAAGTGTGTGCATGCAATGTTAGCTTTAGGATCAAGCACAGTACATGTTTGACTAAAAAAATGGTAAAAAGTATAAAAAGACTATAAAATAGAGACTATTCCTAATCTACTCAGTCTCGAGCTAATTGAGGTTGGAAGTGAGTTGTGATCTTGAAATGTTAATGAGTAGGGAAAAATAGATATGTAGTAGATTCAAATAGCATAGTAGAAAACCTAATTGTATTTTTTATCATCAAAAACACAAAACTTGGGTCTAGATTTACAACAATCTCCTCCTTCTTTATCATGACAAACATTATTTGTTTATAATTCAAGAGTGTTTTGTTATTCCCTAAGTTCCCCTTATTAAGTGAATTTTTTTTCAAAAATAGGGGCATTGAAAGTAATTTTCTTATTTATTTTTAATAAAATACATAATAGGAGAACATAAAAAGTTAAAAGACAAATAAGGAATTAAATATTTCAAAGCAAATTTCAAGCTACTAACACACATTACTCCCCCTTTTGAAATCTTAAAAGAAGAGGAAACTACATCAAATAAATAAGAAACTAAAATAAAAAAGAAAAGTACATAGATCACTAATCAGAAAAGAAACTAAAATAAAGAGGGATCCTAATCAGATGGAGGTGGAGGAGGTGGTGGTTTAAAGTACTAGTGGATTGAGGCAAACTAGTTTTCAAAACTATGCCATATCCTAATCATGTTACTTCTGTTGCTGGGTTGCTTACTAATTGAAGTGCCATAAGTCATTTTCATGTTGTTATTATTGCTCATCTATATAGGCATCAAAATGGAGCTCCAATTAATGAAACCTATTGACCAACTAATCAAACGTAGATTGCTAGGAAATAGGAGCAGGTGTTGGAATAGGTTCTACCTCTTCTGCTGTAGGCTCATTGCCCACATAGTGAATATTATAATTTAGAGCAATGCGAAGGTCATGGAATAAGTTATTTGAGTTGTAAATTTGGAGTCAATCAAGTGGAGTAGGATATTGGAAGTTGTATTTCATTTTAAGGATGAAGGAAATTATATGTCCTAAGGCTTGATTGATCATTATCTTATGGTGGGGGTCTATAATAATAGTTAGATGTTCAAGATAATAGATGATAAATTCAGTTACATTGAAGTAAATTTGAGCCATTATGAAATAAGATGCAAGAGAAACTAGTGCAACTCAGGAATAAAGATTGAGATTGTGATTTTTGATGATAAGAAAATATTATAGTTATGATGATTTTATTATTTCTCCTAGCATATATTAGATATTTTTTTTTTATTTTTATGTATACTAACCTTTCATAGAAATCATATACTACTCCAAATTGCTAAAGACTTCAAGACATGGTAGAATAGGATTTAATGTAATAGAGTATGAATATTACTTTTTTTATTTCTTAAATATTTCTTGAGTCTGATCAATTGTGATTATTATTAGATAACTATGCACACACACAGGGGGAGAGAGATAAAATTTAAATTTATATTTTTTAGATTAATCATATTATATAATATCTAATCATACTGTATGATTTTATATAATTTTTCTTTAGAATGCAGTTAATCAAACCTTGGCTTGATGTTTTTTTAAACTATTTGTACTAAATTAATTCAAGTCATATAGATGACTGGTAGAATATGAAATAAGGATTATTTAATATTGTATTAAATGAACACAATTATTTTTAAACTATTCGTACGGTACGATCTACATTCGTATAGATGATTGAATGTATATGAGAGTGAGTTCATCCTAGTACATACCAAACGAAGCCCTAATTTTTTTTTTGATTAATCATATCGGACCATACATAATAGTATAGTACAAATTTTGGACCATTCTTTTGAAAATTTCAATTTTTGGATAGTTTTTGAAGTATTTTCTATATAAAGAGTCCTAAAAACTGTCTCAAGTATCTTTTTGCTATGAATTTCTCTTGAGAGTGACCATTGAGAGTATATTTGGAAGAAATTTTGTGAGTGAAGAGTGAGAGATCTAGTGAAGAGGAGTTATGAAGGATTCACAAGGTTGCACAAATTAAGGATCTCTTTGTCTTCTTTATGTTTCTACAAAACTTCTTTGGAGGCTCTTGAGAGAAGATGTTTACCATTAGAAGGTGCTCTGCCTTCATCAGGATGATGAAAAAAGACATGAAGGAACACTGCAATCACTTGAAGTGTAAAAGGAGAAGGTTCTCTGCCTCACCGGGTTTGTGGAATAGTGTTTGTATGGGCTTCTCTGACTTATAGTGGGGGCAAAAGAAGAGTCACTATTGTTTAGTGCAATACTTAGAGGAGTCTCCAGAGAGTGAATGTAGGTCAAGTTGAACCAGACCACTATAAAATTTGAAGTTCTTTTATTGTTTTTAATTTTTCCAACATTTTTATTTATGCATTTAAATTTTTTTTTGGTTAAAAAAACATCTATGATAATCATTTTTATAAAAAACTTCATATTTCAGGATTAGTGATTTAATTTTTTAAAAGATTTAAAAAGGTTTAAAAAAATCTAAGAAATTTTTTTAATAACCAATTGAATCCTCCCCCCCTGTGGTTAGCATTGGGATAGTTCTATAAGGTCTAGGAACCTACACAATCTATAAAGTGGTATTAGAGAAAATTTTAAATATTAAGGTTTAGACTACTTTTTAAAAAATGATCATGGCTAATTTGAAAACTGTAATAATCCTGAAAGGTATTTGATCACTAAATCACCTTTATTTGATACCATTTCTTTTTATTTTTGAAAAACCTTCCTGTCAACTTTTCTACAATGACTTTACTAACGCAAGTGGATATTTGTACTAAGAGGTTATATAAGACCAACTAGAATTAACGATGGTATTAGTATTGAAACACCATTTACTAAATGAACCTTAGAAGAAAGAGAATTAGCATAGTTAAATTCTAAATATTTAAACAATTTTTTCTATGCTTTGAAATATGAGGATTAAATGTTTATTCCTACATACAAAACTAGAAAAGAAATCTGGGATAAACATTGCATAACATGTGAAGGAATAAATGAGGTAAAATAATCTAGGTTGAATAATTTATTATATGACTATGAACTATTTTACGTGAAATGATATGAGTCAATTTCTAATTTTTATGCAAGGTTTACTTAGGTTATTACGTCATTGTATGCTTTAGGTAGAGAACTTACAAATTCAAAAATATTTAATAAAATTTTATGTTTTTTACCTACTACTTATGATGTGAAGATATATGCTATAACAGAGTCTAAAGATTTGAATGCATATTATATTGTTAATATGCTTCAATAACTTATTGCTTACGAGCAAGGAGTGAATCAAAGATAAATTGACTCGGGTAACAAAAGGAAAGAGAGAAATATAGCTTTGAAAGTTAATGATTCAGAGAGTGATCAATTAATGCAAGAGGATGAAGAAGATATTGCAATTACAACTAAGCAATTCAAAATTTTTTTAAAGAACAAACAATGATGACATCATTATTAGAATAAAGGTAAGTTCAATAAGAATCCAAAAGTTTCTAATGAAGTTATTTGTTATGAATGCACAAAACTTAGACATATAAAGATTTAATGCCCAAATCTCAAAGTTAATATTAACAAGGACTAAGTTGAGGAGAAAACTAATGTTAGGATGGGCAAGCAAAGATTGCAAAGAGCTTTCTTGGTTGACTCAGCTTCCGACTCTTTAGAAATAGAAATAGAAGAGGAGGTTACATATTTAAGCTTAATGGCTAATAAACTTAATCATTTAGATCAAAAGGAGGTATGAGACCTTTCCTACTATGAATTATTTGAGGTTTCTGAGAAAATTTATAATGACATAGGAAATTTAGAAAATTGCATGCTAATCTTAGTATTGAGTATTTGAATTTACCAAAAGAGGATGAAAATCTTAGGACTAATCATGCAGACATAGATAGCAATCATATGGCTTTGTTAGATGAATTTGATTATTTAAATAAGAAGCATGGACTATTGAAAACATCTTATATTGAGAATGAAAATTGTTTTAAGGAATTTTTGGACAAATCTGATCATAGGGAATATGATTTGAAGATTGAAAATTTAATTTTGGAAAGAGCAAACTCATATCTTCAAATAAAATTGAATGTTTTTAAGGAAAATAAACTAGGTCCCACATTTGAAAAATTTCACAATCCTAATCAAATGTGTATAAGTTCAAAACCTAGGAAAAGATATTATAACTCACATAGAATAATAAATAATTTTTTTTGGTGTTAAATGTTTTTCATGTGGCATGTTGGGGCAAATTTTCCACACTTGCATTACTCATAGTAGAAAACATTTAGTGTGGAGACCTAAGATGCGTCAATCATAACATATCAAACATTTATCTGGATTATCATTATTAAGAGGTGAACTCAAATTTATATGGGTTCCCAAGTCTAATGTTTGATAATTTCATAGAATAGCTCTCATGTAAGCCTCATGATACCATTTGGTATCTGCACAGTAGATATGCAAAATACATGGCTGAAGATGTAAATTAATTTATATCCCTAGAAGCCAGGACTGGAGGTAAAATGTCACTTTGAGATAACATCATTAAGAGAGTGGAAGGTTCAGATATGATTGGAAACACAAAGAATTTTCTTATTAAAAATGTTTTATTGGTAGATGGATTAAAACATAACTTTTTAAGTATTAGTCAGCCTTATAATAAAGGTTTTAACATAAACCTTTTTCCTATAGGCTGTATTATAAGCCAAATTGGAGTTGATGTGTTGCATGGAGATAGGGAGCTATTGGTGATGAATCTTTGTTATGGCAAAGTAGACTTTGTCATTCAAGCATGAGAAATTTTAGGGAGATTACCCAAAAGGAATTGGTTAGAGGCATACTAAAATTAGACTTCATTAAAGATCGCCTATGTGATTCCTGTCAATTATGGAAACAAGTGAAGTCTGAAAGTTCATTAAGGATGTTAAGCCCTTAAGAACTAGCCCGAGGCTAACAAAGAGGGGGGGGAGGTGAATTGGTATTTAAAAAATTTTCCTTAGAAAGCACAACAATCATAAACCAAAATCACCACAAAAATCAAAGTGCAAAAAATAAATAAATGCGAAAGCAAAACAAAGAAAGATCACACCAGATTTATAGTGGTTCGGTCAATCCTTGACCTACGTCCACTCCGCGGAGGCACCCTCCGAGTATTGCACTAAGTGTCACTCCTTTATCTCTCACAGCTAGGCGGAGAAGCCTTTACAACAATCTCCATTTCACCAACCCCGGTGTGGCAGAGAATCGACTCCTTTTGCTTCCTCCTGAAATGGGTAGAGAACCCAGACCTTTTGCTAAAGTGGACCTCCCAAGAACCTCCCAAGGACGAAGAATGGAGCAGCTATCCAGGATGATTTGCTTAATGATGGCTGCTTAACCAGAACGCCCTAATTAGGATTTCTATTTTTAGTTAAATCGTCCTGGCCGATATGAACATCGTCCAACCCGATGTATTCAAAACAGAAAAATTTGGAAAACCCCTCAAGTGTATGCGTGCAAGGTTACTTAGCATCAGGAACCACTTTTACAATTGACTCAAAAAAGGAAAAAATACAGACTTGACTCAACCTTAATCTACCCGATCCTGAGCTGGCTTAAGTTGCATTCGATCTTGTGGACCTGAAAAGTTAGTAGGCAAGCCAATCATAGGAAATCATGAATATTTTATATCATCAAAATTCTAATCCATAATCTCATATTTGCAACAATCTCCCACTTTTTGATGATGGCAAACACACCCAAAAAATTTCAAGTAGTTATGGAAGTTTAGTAAAAAAAATTGTGACGAAAAAATAGTTCACTAAGTTCCAGAATTCAAAGTACAAGAGACATCAAACTACTCCTCTTTTGACATCACAAAAAGGAGGGAAACACAATAAAACACAAATAAAAAACATAATAGAAACTAAAATAAAACATAATTAAATAAATTACATAAAATGGAAACTAAAACTAGAAAAATGAGGGATCCTGATCATCAGATGGAGGTGGTGGTGGTGGTGGTTGCTGAAAGTAATTGGAGAGCGTAGCAAACTGTGCCCCAAACCAGGCCATGTACTGGTCATGCTGCTGCTACTGGTGTGCAACATAGGCATCGAAATGGGTCTCCCACTGATCAAATCTCTCCACCAACTGATCCAGCTGAGAGTACTGGTGGAGAGGAACAGTTCAGGAACAGGAGCGGGAGCCTCCTCCTCAGCCCCCTGAGCTTCCCCATCCCCTAGGTGGAGACGAGTACTGTGAAGGGCATTGAAGGAACTGTTTGAGTAGACGGGTAGCTGAAGGTCGGGAGGAGCAGGATATTGAAGCTGATATTTAGATTCTAGAATATAGGCAATGAGGTGTGTCCTAGACCAAGATTGGGTTTCCTCTTATGACCTGGATCACGGATTGTAGTTAAATGCTCAATGTAGCAAAAAAATAGGTCAGTAGCATTGAACTCTTTATGGGCTAGAATGTAAAAGGTAGTAAGTGAAAGTAGTGGAGTGATGTGGACTCGGTCCCTGGCTTTTGGAATAAAAGATATGCGAAGGACATGCTGGATTGTCCTAGCATCTTTGAGTAAAGAGCTAGTCTCTTCAACATGAAAGTGAATTGGTTTGGAGAAGAAACTGATTTGAAGTGGAACAATCAAAGTCAGGATCAGAGACAAGGGTATGCAGCTTATCCCCAGTGGTGGACAGCTGCAACAGTTCAGCACAATCCTGATATGTGATCTCGACAGGACGTCGATTCACATAAGAGGTGAGAGCAATATATGAAGAATTTTTGTGGAGGTTTGAGTAAAATTCAAAAAGAAGTTCAGAACTAAAAGGGATTGTAAGGGTGAGAATAAAGCAAAGAGAAGTGTGAATGAAAAGATCTTGTACCAGATAGGGGAGATAGGCTAGATTGATTGTTCTGGAGAGAGTAATGCCGCACTCTTTATAATGATAGTAGGCAGCTTGATCATCTACCGCCTAAAAATGAGGGTCTAGCGTGCCCCTCGAGGAGCTACCAGACATCTAACGAGCATGCTTTTCGCCAGCCATTTGGAAGAAAAAAGTAAGGATACAGTAAGAAACAGCAAGTAGAAAGCCCAAGAGAAGGTGTGAAGAAAAAATGGCTGAATTCAGACTCTATTTAAAGAATCGGCCATATCATCCAGGCCAATCGCAAGATCGTCTAGGATGATCCGGTGCAATTATTGTGAATAGTTTGATTGGTCAAAAAGGCGGTCCAATCGTCCGAGATGATCAGATATCATCCGGTACTATTAAACACATGCGATCATCCCGAGGAGTCAGATCGGAAGACCGTTGAAAAAGCATATCGTTCAGGCCGATTAGGTGGATCAACTCGGCCAAATTTTAAATGTTTTAAATCATGCGCCACGTGTATCGACCATGACGAACAGTGGATTGTCCAGGATGATTGTCCAAAAAAGGATCGTCCTAAGCGATTTTAAATATTTTAAAGGTACTGACACGTGTATCGTCTAGGACGAACAGGTGTATCGGACGGGACGATAACCTATAAATGCATCATCTAGGATGAAAAAAACTATCAACCATGATGATCACGATGATTTTAACAAAGGTTGATAATATTGTAGAGGACGATAAAGGATCGCCTAGGATGATGAGAGCAGAAAAGTTAGAATATTCAGTAGATGGTGTTTTTTGAAGCAAGAAAAGTCGATCATCCAGGATGATATAAATATCAACCAGGATGATGTGAAAAAAAATTTAAATCAAAGGAGGGATGGAGATGATCAGAGAAGGCCCAAAAATAATAGGATCAACAAAAAATAATAATGATAAAATAAAATCCAAAAAAAAATTTTATTTTTTTATTTTTTATTTTTTTATTTTTTATATTTTTATTTTCTTTAATCAAGGCATGAATATGATATAGTGTCCATGTGATTGATTTTAAAAATTTGTAAGTTAATGAGCTAACAACTTCAAAAATCCAAAAAATGATAAAATATCCGATCATGTTAACCCTAGGCTTGAACTTCTTTTAGGACAAAATTTTCTTTTAAAATCAAAAGGTCTAACTCAGAAAAAATATTTGGATAAGAAAACGAGATCCGATCAAGACTTTGTTTCAGAAAAATATCTTATAAAATAATATATCAAAGTAGTTTGTTAAATCGCAAAAATCAAAATCAAGTCCTTGAAAATGTCAAGTGATATATGAAATCTTCTAAGTTTTAAGAGTTGGAAGAAAGGAAGATATCTTGCATTTTGATGGGCTCATTTTGTTCCTCTTGTCCATTGAATGGCATCATTTTGATTTTTGATATACTTTGTGTATATTTTTTCAATTTAGCGTCATTGCGCGTCTTTTATTTTTTTGCATCATTGGCCACTTTTTTTCATTATTTTAGCAAGCTAGATTCTTTTCCAAAAACTCTTAAATATTCTTAGTTGTGAGATATCTTCTAGATATTAGAGAAGAAAAACTCACTCTCTAATATAGGGAAGAACAATCCACAAAATAGAATCATAAAATCTTGTGAGAGATGCATTGACAGGATAATGAGAAATCTTGAAGTAACATAAAAACTTTGACTATTATGGTATAAGCTAGATTACTGTAGCAAGGTAGAAAAAATCTCAATTGCAAAATCCAATTATTAATTTGAGATAGACTTTTGGTTATAAAAGAAAATTTTACCACCAAAATAGGTTAGAGAAAGAGACACAATTAACGGTGTTTTTACCCTTCACCAAATTAAGAGATGTAAAACATTAACTCCAAGTTTTCAAAATAAAAAATAAGGCATAAGATATCAATTCAGCGATGATTTGAAAAGGAAAAACAAAGCAAGGCATATGAAAAAATAAAGTACCAAAAATAAAATAAAAACTAACTAACAAAAAAAAAAGAAATAAACAATAGAAACTAGAAAAATACGGCAAAGTAATCAGCAGTCAAAACACCAGTAGAAATCAAGTTCATGCATTGATGCCAATCACACCCAATCTGATCCTTAAATTGCTGAAAGTGTCCTAGGCCAGTGGTTTAGTAAAAATGTCAGCCAGTTGATTCTCAGTCGCCACATGATGTTACTCAATGTCTCCCTTAGTCACATGGTCTCTAATAAAGTGATGCCTATTATCAATGTGCTTAGTCCTTCAATATTAGATAGGATTCTTAGAAATGCAGATGGCACTAGTGCTGTAACAAAGAATTGAGATGGTGCCTACATGTAATCTTAAATCCAATACTTGCTATTTTAGCCAAAGGACTTGGGCCACACAACTTCCTAAAGCAATGTACTCAGCTTCAGCAGTGGAAAGAGCAACAGAGTTTTGCTTTCTACTAAACCAGGAGACTAAAGTTTGTCCTATGAATTGACAAGTTCCAGAAGTGCTTTTTGTAATCACCATACATCCTGCAAAATCAGAATAAAAAAATCCAATAATCTCAAAAGAAGTGTTGTGCCTAGGGTACCAGATTCCTTGGTTTTGGGTCCCTAAAAGATATCTAAGAATTCTCTTAACTGCAGTTAGGTGGAATTCCTTAGGGTTAGCTTAAAATCTAGCACAAAGATAAATGCTAAATATTATATCAGGTCGGCTAGCAGTCAAGTAAAGTAAAGATCTAATCATCCCTCTGTACTTCTTCTGATCAACTTATTTTCCATTTGGGTCCTTATCTAATTGAATTCCTGAGGTCATGGGAGCACTAATTGGATTGACTTTGTTCATTTCATATTTTTTCATGATGTCCTATATGTATTTTCTTTGGCTTAGAAAAAGTTCCGTCATCTATTTGTATAGTGATAAAACCCAAAAAGTAGGATAATGCTCCCATCATACTCATCTCAAACGCCTTACTCATTATTTTAGAAAAATTATCACATAACCTTTTATCAGAAGATCCAAAATTATATCATCGACATAGATCTGAATAATGAGTAAATCATCTTCTATTTTCCTTAGGAAAAGGGTGGTGTCTACACTCCCCTTAACAAACTCCCTTTTTAATAAGAATGTGCAAGCCTCTTATACTAAGCTCTGGGTGCCTGCTTTAATTCATATAAGGCCTTTTTTTAATTTGAAAACATGATTTGGAAATTGGGATATCTTAAAACCTGGGGGTTGTTCTACAAACACGTCCTCTTTTATTTCCCCATTTAAAAAGGCACTCTAAACGTCCATTTGCAAAAGCTTAAATCCCTTATAACATGCAAAGGATAATAGCACTCTAATGGCTTCCAATTTAGCTACAGGGGCAAAAGTCTCCTCAAAATCTATCCCTTCTATTTGGTTATACTCCTTAGCCACTAATCTTGCCTTATTCCTAACCACCACTCTAGAATCATTCACCTTATCCCTTAGGTCTTTCTACAAGCTCCCAAACATCATTCCTAACAAATTGGTTCAACTCCTCCTGCATGGCTAAGATCCAAAACTCATCAAAAAGGGCTTGATTTATGTTTGTGGGTTTACTCATTAAGATAAAGACAGAATGGTTCACTTCCTTCCTAAGTCCATATGTAGTCCTAACTCCATCAAAAGTCTTTCCTAAGATCAGATGTTTAGGGTGACTCAAAGAGTATCTCCAATCTCTAGGCAAAGTGTGTGAAGGTTCAACCCTTTCCTCCATATCTACATTTTTTACTCCTTGGGTAACCTCTCCCACTCCTTCAGTGTTCTGGTGTTCTACCCTCTTCTTTAAATTTTCTACTCCAGTGGTAATCTCTCCAACATGATCATCATCCTCAACTCTATGCTTTCTAGGATTAGACTCATTAAACACTACATGGGTAGTCTCTTCCACCACCAAAGTCCTCTTATTAAACACCCTAAAGGATTTCCCAACACTAGAATATCCTAAGAACACTCTTTCATCAGATTTTGGGTCAAATTTTCCTAAGTGAGACTTCTCATTATTGTGAATGTAAACCTTACAACTAAAGACATGAAGGTGGGAAAGATTGGGTATCCTTCCCTTAAGGATCTCATAGGGTGTCTTATCTAATTTGGCTCTAACATTCTCCCTATTCAACACATAACAAGTTGTGTTAACCGCTTCAGCCCAAAAGTATTTTGGAAGTGAATATTCAGCAAGCATGGCTCTAGCGGCTTCCACTAAGGTCCGATTGTTCCTTTCAGCTACCCCGTTCTACTGAGGGGTCCTAGGAGCTGAGAAGTTGTGGCTAATCCCCTTGTCCTCATAAAAATCTTCAAATCTCTCATTTTCAAACTCTCTCCCATGGTCACTATCGATGGTCAAGATCTCACAACCTACCTTTTTCTGAATCCATGTAAAGAAGGCTCTAAACTCATCAAATGACTCATTTTTATGTGGAAGAAATCTAATCCAATTAAACCTTGAGTAGTAATCGATAATCACAAAACCATAGACTTTCCCTCTTAAGTTGGCAGTGCTAATGGGTCCAAAAAAATTCATGTTAGGACTTCTAAAGGTCTAGAGGTGCTAATGTCCTTAATGGAGTGAAAAGTGGAGTGGAATTGCTTTTCTAATTGGCAGGCATCACATAGGTGGTCTTTTGAAAACTTAAGCTTTGGGACACCTCTAATTAGGTCTTTTGGGTCACTTTCCTAAGGGTTTTCATACTGGCACAACATAATCTCCTGTGCCACAACCATGAATTATCAATAGCAGTTTTTACGCAAAATGAATCAGCACATTCAATATTATTTAAATCAAGCATGTAAACATTGTTAATATGCTTTCCCTGTAAAATAGTGTTATTATTTATGTTCATAGTGCATGAATTTGCCAAAAATTTTATGACGAAGCCCTTGTCGCAAAGCTAACTGATGCTGATCAAGTCGTGCTTCAGTCCACTACAACCAAAAAATTTTCAATCAAAATGTTCTTGGAATTACCAATTATACCTGAGCCTACCACCTTCCTGGTGGTGTTGTCTCCAAGAGTCACCTTGCCTCCTCTCCTGTTCTCCAGCAATATGAATTTATTGGCATCGCCAGTCATATGTCGAGAGCATCCGCTGTCTAGGTACCACATGCTCTCACGAGGATTTTTATGAGAGCTTGCCTACAAAATTATCAAATGATAGATTTAGGAACCCAAATATGTTTGGTTTCCTTCTTATGGAAAGTAGAATGTAATGCATGTTGTGGATCATGTAACTTGGGTCTCCAGACCGAATGTGAGATATGGTGAATGGTGCAAGTGTGTGCTAGGTCCTAACATGCCATATGAAAAATATCTAACTCCAAGAGAAGTATGCACTAATCTACTCCTATGGTGATGCATTTTATGTGATGCATGAAATGAAGATTTTTTATTTTCAAAGGTTTTTAAATTTTCTAATTTTTTATATTCTTTTTCTAACTCAGAATGGGACAATTTTAAAGAATCATGAGAATCAAATAACTCAGCATGCTTTTTGATTAACGCATCAAACTCATCATGTAAAGCCATGTGATTTGAATCAATTGTTAAATGATCTTTGAGAAGAATTTCATGCTATTTTTGTAAATTAAAATATTCCAATTTCAGACTAGCATGAGTTTTCTTAAGTTTCCTATATGATGCATGTATTTTTTCAGAAATTTCAAGGAGTTGCTCATAGGTTAGTTCATATACCTCTTCCTTGTCACTTTGACAAAGATTATTGTCTACCATTAAGCATAAGTTTGTTGTCTCCTCCTCAGGTTCAGTTTTAGAGGAATCTGATGCAGAATCTGCCCAGAACGCATTTTGGAATCGCTTCTTGCTCTTGTCCTTTTTTATGTTTGGTTTCTCCTCACCTCTTCTCCTTACTTGGGTGTGCCTTAAGTGTAGGACAATCAGCTTTAACGTGCCCAAGCTTCCGACATTCAAAGCAAATTATATCATTAGAATTCTTAAAATTTTTGATGCCCTTACCTTTATTCCACTTTTGATGATTCTTGTGCTTCTTCCTTAGAAAGCTCTTAAATTGCCTTGTGATTAAAGCAACATCATCACTTTCAGACCCGGAAGAGTCAATGTCCGAATCATTCGCCTTAAGTGCTGCCATTTTCTCCTTCTTCCTTTCACCTGCATAAAGATTTCTTTGGTTCACCCCTTGCTCTTAAGCAACGAGTGAACCACGTATGTTATCGATCGAATATGTATTCAAATCTTTAGATTTAGAAATTGTAGTAATTTTTTCATCAAAAGAGGAAGGCAAACATCTTAAAATTTTATTTACTTTTTCATAATTAGAAAATTCTCTTCCTAATGCATTCAATGTAGTAACAATCTAAGTAAACCTTGTATACTTGTTAGAAATCAATTCAGAAAGTTTCATACAAAAAAGTTCATAATCATGGAAGAGAATATTCAAACGGGATTGCTTAACTTCATTAGTACCTTCATAGGTGATACACATTTTATCCTGAATTTCTTTACGAGTAGAGCAAGTGAAAACACACATGTAATCCTCTGATTTCAAAGCACAAAAAAATAGTTCAAACATTTTACATTTAATTGTGCTAAATCCCTATCATCTAGAGTCCATTCAGTAAAAGGAAGTGGAATAGTAACGCCAATCAATTTTCTAGTTGGAGGTGTATGGCCTTAACAAGCATCCACATACGATAATTCAATTGATTGTAAAAATATAGACATGCGAGTTTTCCAAAAATCACAAGGAATATTATCAAACAAAGGTGGTCGGGTAATAGAATACCCCATGGCAATATTACGATTTCTGTTGTTAGCCATGGATCAAAAATTTAAAAAGTTTTCAAATTTAGTTGTTATGAATCCCACTCTAATACCACTTGAAAGTTTGTTAGGGATGTTAAGCCCTTAAGAACTAGCCCGAGGCTAACCAAGAGGGGGGTGAATTGGTATTTAAAATTTTTTCCTTAGTAAAGCACAACAATCATAAACCAAAATCACCATAGAAATTAGAGTGGAAAAAATAAATAAACGTGGAAGCAAAACAAAGAAAGATCACACCAGATTTATAGTGGTTCGTTCAATCCTTGACCTACGTCCACTCCTCGAAGGAACCCTCCGAGTATTGTACTAACTAAGTGTCTCTCATTTAGCTCTCACAGCTAGGCAGAGAAGCCTTTACAACATACTCCTTTTCACCAACCCCGGTGCGGTAGAGAACCAACTCCTTTTGCTTCCTCCTAAAGCAGGCAGAGAACCCGGACATTTTGCTGAAGTAAACCTCCCAAGAACCTCCCAAGGATGAAGGACGAAGAATAGAGATGACGACTTGGAACCTTGCTTAGAGAAACCTTTGTGAACCCTCTCACAAACTCCCCCTCACTAGTTCCTCCCTCTCTCTCTCTCTCTCTCTCTCTCTCTCTCTCTCTATCTCTCTCTCTCTCTCTCTCTCTCTCTCTCTCTCTCTCTCTCTCTCTCCCTCTCCCAAGACTCTCTCAGGTCAAGATAGTAGCACTCCAGGTCTTATGCAAGAGAAAATTCAGGTCCTTTAAATTAACTTTTAAGAACTGAAATTATCATCCAGGATGATAGCAATATCATCCTGACCGATATCATCCTGACCGATCAATACGAATTAAGCTCAATCAGCCGGGATGATTTGGGACGATCATAAGAAAATTTGGTTACATCGTCCAGGCCGATACAATATCGTCCGGGCTGATTAGTTCAAATTTGAGTACAATCATCCTAAATATCGACCAGAATAGATGTTGGCCGATGTCAATCTTCCAGGACATCATCTCGATCGATTTTACTATCAGCCCTGCCGATGTGATCGTATCAATCAGCCTTAATTGCTTTCCAGAATTATTAGATTAATTTTGGCATAATTGTGCTGCATCGTCCAGGCCGATAGGGATATCATCCTGGTCAATATTTTAAAATAAAGAATACATAAATTGATCATGGAGGCTGATTTTTCTTATTTGAGCCTATCGTCCTGACCGATATAAGTATCGTCCAAGATGATTTGCTTATTGATGGCTGCTTAACCAGGATACCCTTTTTAGGGTTTCTATTTTTAGTTGAATCATCCTGGCCAATATAAACATCATCCAGGTTGATGTATTCAAAATAGAAAAACTCAAAAAAACCCTCAAGTGTGTGTGTGCAAGGTTACTTAGCATTTGGAACCAATTTTATAATTGACTCAAGAAAGGAAAAAATATAGACTTTAATCAACCTAAATCTACCCGATCTTGAGCTGGCTTGAGTTCCATTCGATCTTGTGGACCTAAAAAGTTAGTAGGCAAGGCAGTCGTAGGAAATCATGAATGTTTGCTATCATCAAAAGTCTAATCCATAAACTCAAATTTGTAAAAAAAGTCCTCCTTTCATTTAATTAAATATCTTAGAGCTATAAAACCCTTAGAAGTCATTCACATGGATCTCTTTGGACCTATTAGAATTGTAAGTCTATGAGGGAAAGTTTTTGCATATGTGATTATTGATGATTATTTTAGGTTCACTTGGATTAGATTCTTATCACATAAGAGTGAATCATTTGATGAGTTTAGAAAATTTTCTATTTGGATACAAAGGAAGCTAGGTTGTGAAATTCTTGTAATTCGTTGTAACCATGGTGGAGAATTTAAAAATGAAAATTTGAAGTTTTCTATAAAGAGAAAGGGATAGATCACAACATTTAAGCTCCTAGGACACCTAAGCAAAATGGGATTATTAAAAAAAAAAGAACAAAACTTTGGTAGAAGCTTCTAGAGTAATGTTTGTTGAATATTTACTTCCTAAATATTTTTGGGCTAAAGCAATTAATACTTATTACGTTCATAATAGGGTAAACAATAGATCTAAGTTGAATAAGGCACCCTATGAACTTCTTAAGGGTAGGACACCCAACATCTCACATCTATGTTTGTTTGGATGTAAAATGTACATTCATAATAAAAGTAAAACTCCTTTAGGAAAATTTAATCTTATATTTGATGAGAAAATTTTTCTAGGATATTCAACTGTTGGAAAATCCTATAGATTTTTTAACAAAAGGACTTTGGTAGTAGAAGAGACCACTCATATATTTTTTGATAAATCTAATATTTCTGAAGGTTAGAGATTTGAAGAAGATGTTGACAAAATGGTTGGAATAAAAAATATATTGTCTAGAGAATGCAAATATTTTGAAAGCCATTCTAAATAACTTATTTTAAGAGACACAAGTGATGGTGTTAGAACTAGGCATGGAGTTAACAAAGAAGTGAACCACTCATCATTTATTTCAATGATTTAATGCATTAATATAAATAAAACACTTTCTAATAAATTTTGGATTCTAGGTATGCAAGAAGAGTTGAATCAGTTTGTTACAAATGATGTTTAGGAGTTGGTAGAGAGACCTAAAAATCAAAGTATTATTGGAATGAAGTGGGTTTTAAAAAATAAGATAAATGAATTAGGTGTAGTGGTTAGAAATAAGATAAGATTAGTGGCCATGGGGAACAATCAAATATACGAAATTTATGTTGAAGAGAGTTTTACCCCTCTAGCTAGACTTGAAGAAATAAGGGAGCTTCTAGCCTTTGCTTATCTTAAAGGATTTAAATTATTTTAAATAGATGTTAAAAATCCCTTTCTTAATGGGTTGATAAAATAAGATGTTTATGTTTAGAAACCTCTAAGTTTTGAAAATTCACAATTTCTTAATAATCTGTTTAATTTGAAGAAGGCACCATAAGGACTAAAATAAGCACTTAGGGCATAGTATTAAAGGCTAAGCACATTCCTACTTGAATGATCTTCTATGAGTATATGTTGAAACTTGTTAAATATGAAATTGGTTGTCAAACCTAAGCTTATGTCCCAAAGGCTAACCAAGAGGGGGTGAATCAGTAATTTAAAAACTTGTCCCTTTCTTGGATTTTAAAAATTTGAAACCATTTTATTAAATTGAGCAGGTCGATTTAGAATTTTTTAAAAACATATTTTCAACCACAGAAAAATAAAATGCAGAAATTGAAGCTATAGAAATAAAAGATACAAATATTTATAGTGGTTCGATCAAACATGACCTACATCCACTCCCTGAAGTCTCCCACTTTAGGTATTGCACTTTTTCCATAAGTGTCTCTCCTTTGGCTCCCATAGGAAAGAGGAGAAGCCTTCAAAAAACTCTCTTCCACCACTACCCAGTGCGGTAGAGAACCATCAGCCTTTTATACCATCCAAGTGTCTGTAGGGAATCGTCGGCTGTTCTCACTCTCCAAGTGTAGGTAGAGAACTTTCATCCTTTCATATTCTCCAAGTGTAGGAAAAGAACCTTTGGCTATTCACACTCTCCAAGTGTAGGTAGAGAACCCTCATCCTTTTATACCCTCCAAGTCTAGGCAGAGAACCTTCATCCTTTCACACCCTCCAATTGTAGGCAGAGTACCTTCGACTGTTCACACTCTATAAGTGTAGGTAGAGAACCATCATCCTTTCACACCCTCCAAGTGTAGGTAGAAAACATTCGGCTATTCAAACTCCCCAAGTGTTGGCAGAGAATTGAATCTTCTTGACTGATCTTCATGCTAGAAATCATGAAGGACAAGAGAAAAGAGTGAAGTAAACACAAAGTACACATAAAGTTCCTTACCCTTGAGTAACCAAGTGAACCCTTCATTCTCCAATAGAAAGAAGTCTACTTCAAACAATCATTCTCACTCTCTCCTTCAATTTCCCTTTACCATTGACAAAGACCAAGTGACAGAAAGATTAAATAACAATCTTAAGTGGACCATATATAGAAAAGATATGAAAAACCATCCAAAAAACTATATTATTCAAATTTAACCATCCACAATCATCCTGTATGATCAAATTTTATATGTATGCATAGTTCAAAAACTATTATGTACGAACACATTGTGAATAGGTACAAACTATATTCATACCCGATCATCCTCTGTACGAAATATGTTCATCTGGTACGAACAAAAATTTTAAAACACGTATGTACGAACATCTGGATGAAAACTCAACGGAGCCCATCATCCCAGTATGATCGAAAAATATCATCCATGCGAATAGCTTTAGAAGACAAAATAGAGAAGAACATCCCGGTACAAATGAAAATATCGTCCGTACGATCTTCACATTCGTCAAAAAAATAGAGAAGTTCATCCCAACATGAATGAAAAATATCATCTATACGATCTTCACATTCGTAAAAAATAAAGAAGATCATCCTGATATGAATGAAAAATATCGTTCGTACGATCTTCACATTTGTCAAAAATAGAGAAGATCGTTCCAGTATAAAAGAAAAATATCATCCATAAGATCTTCACATTCATAAAAAATAGAGAAGATCATCCCAGTATGAATGAAAAATATTGTCTGTACGATCTTCACATTCGTCAAAAATAGAGAAGAT
This sequence comes from Dendrobium nobile, assembly GCA_022539455.1. Classification (NCBI taxonomy): domain Eukaryota; kingdom Viridiplantae; phylum Streptophyta; class Magnoliopsida; order Asparagales; family Orchidaceae; genus Dendrobium; species Dendrobium nobile. The sequence goes on from CM039722.1 coordinate 25,022,244, forward strand.
CGTCCTGGTACGAACAAAAAATATCATCCGTATGATCTTCACATTCATCAAAAATAGAGAAGATCATCCTAGTACAAACATAAAATATCGTCACTACAATCTATACTTAGAAAAAAATTTTGCCATTCTGTTCGTTCCATTGCTCATTGGGGAAAATAACTGACCAAATCATCACATATAAAATGGTATCATACCATACGATCAGTTTAAAAATTACAAATTTTAAAAACTCTCCCCCAGTGTGTGTGTACTCAATTAGTCAATTATAATCTCACTCTCTCAGACTCATTAAAATGAAAAATGCAGACTTCAATTTACAAAACATTCTAAGATGATCTTGATTTGAAGTCTTCAATAATCTATAGTATGATTCCCTAAAATGTTAGTACATACAAGAGCAAAAATAATACTTCCAAAATATGTTAGGAGAAATAATAATCAAAACAATAATATTTGGAACAAAAAAAAACATATAAGTTGCAAGAATATCAAACATATAATGCTTAGTAGCAACTATCTCAGCAATCTCCCCCATCTTGATGATGGAAAAACAACTATTATTTGAGTATAATTGAAAATTCTAAATTTCTCCTTAACTCCCCCTGAATGAATAAGCATGTGAATATAAGGAATTTTCTATTATGAACAGTTTAAAAATTTTGAAATTTTTAAGTCTTTTTATCACACAAAGCACGAACAATATTTCTCCCCTAAACACGAACAAAAAAATACAAAAGTATACAAAAGTTCAAATAACATGTCTCCCCCTTTTTGACAACAGCAAAAAGAGAAGAAGAAAAAGACAATAAAAATGTAAGAAGTCATATGAGAAGCCTTTGATAATTGATCCTGAAAGAGATGGAGTTATAATTGCAATAATAAGATTAATGTTCATTAAAGAAAAATAAAGGTTCATATCATTTAAATTAAGATATAACAAAGACAAGATAAATATATCAAGGTCATGAATAAGTCTAGGCAATTGGATAAGAAAAATAATTGCAAAAGCGATGAAATGAAAATTAATATAAGTCAATTTTTAATACAAAATATAATTGAACATTAGATTGATTTGAAATTGAAGATTAAAAGATAAAGGAAAGAACATATACTAATGGCGGCATTGTGCATCTTTTCAATATTTATGGCACCCTTTGTGCATCTTTTTATATTTGGGCTAATTTTGTGCCTCTTTTTAAGTTACGAACCATTACGCATTCTTTTGATTTTGTACACTTGTACATTTTTTAATTTTTCAAATTGATCTTTCCAAAATCAATAATCTAAAAGTTTAAATTTCTCTAAATACATAGATAATTATATTGAAAAGAGAAATAAATATTAATAAGACATCAGGATTGAAATAATAATATTAAAAATTTTGTATGCCCAAAAAAGAATACGAGATTGATATCCCTAACTTGGTCGAGTTATAAGGTAACTTAAATTTATGAAAAATTAGATTTTCTAATGAAGTTAATTTTTGTATTGCTTGTCAAATTATACCACTTTAAGATCAATTAAGTTAAGATTATCATATAGGCAAATAATATTTCAACCAACAAATAAAATCAAGTAAATAAAAACAATACATCTTTTATTGATATCAAAATAAAGGATAATACATTGGAGCACTGTTGATATCAGTATAACTCAAAAATAAAAACAAAAGACATAAAAGCACAAACAAATGACAAAGACATGAACAGAAAAGCTCTGGAATCATCACATAATATCACTAAGTATGGCAGAAGACAATCACAGAGAAGTTCATCCATCATTCTGAGGGGCCCTGGTCTAGAGGAGGTGGCTGGTTAAAGAGGTTAAAGAACTATTCATCTTAGCCATGTTAGTGTTAATCAATTCAAACTGACCTCGGATCCAGCCCATATCCTGCTGATATTGATAATCCTGCTGTTGTACATGAGTCTCAATTTGATCAAAGCATCGATTAAAGTGTCTCTCAAGATGATTAAAGCGCTGGACCATTTTTCTAAAAGGCTGTCCCTTGAGCAGGCACAGGTGCAAGTGTAGGTCCTCCCCCTTCTTCCTCATATTCCTTATGTCCTTCTCCTCTCGTAAACATTACTCAAAAAAAAGCATCAGCAAATTAGGTAGGAGTTTCCAAATGATGATCAGGGTGGGCTAGGTCGTACTTCTTCTCAAGCATGTATGTCACAAGGTGTCCTAAGGCTATGTTCTTCTTTCTCTTATGAGAGACATGGCCAATTTCAGAAAGCCCATGAATACAGTCAAGGATGAGTTGGGCTTCATCTATATGTTGACCAGTCATAATAGGAAGGAGTGATTTTTGCTGAGACAAAGCAAGGAAAAGTTACTTTGCTTGTTTTGGATAGGAAATTTGTTGACCTCATTTTTGTATGAGGTCACTAAGGCCCTTCCAAACTCCAGATCAATTCTAGATCCTAGGATCCACTATAGACTTTAAGATCCTCTCCTAGATCCAGACCTTAGGGCCTACTCTAGAGCTTAAGATTCTTTTCTAGATCCAAGACCTTAGGGCCTACTCTAGAGCTTAGGATTCTCTTATATCCCAAATTCTAGAGCCCCTCTAGATCCTAGATCTTAGAACCCCTCTAGATCTTAGGACCAATCTAGATTCAAATCAATCCTTACCTTTGATATATTCCAACCTCAAATCAATCCCTATCTTTGATCAACTCCAACTTCAAGTTAATCCTTACCCTTGATTAATTAAAATCTCAAACTTCATTCAATTCAAATCTAAATTAATTCAAGTTTCAAACATATTCAAACTTTGATCCAATCCATTTGAGAATCCAAATTTCAATCTAGACTTTGATCCTACCTTTGATCTAGCTTTGACTCTATCTATTCATTAACAATCACCACATGATTGTAAATGATTTGGATACTCCAATATTAATCATTCAAACTTAAAATCCATTCCAAATCCAGAAATCCAGACTCAAATCCAAAGTCTTAAGGCCCTGTCCTAAAGATCTTTTTCAAAGACTTTTCAAACATTTCAAAACCCAGTCAAATGGCCTCTGATTCAGGGTCTATCACTTACAAAGTGATAAGACATGTCTCTAGAGGTTACCCTCCAATTGTGAGCCCATTCTGAGGTCTCTAACTCCATAATCTGAATTAAAATCCAAAGGCTGTAAAACCTTCAAATATTTACATCCTATGCCATTGGACTTAACATCTTGAAGATTTTGATCTTGGAGCCCTTATGAAGGCCTCCAATCACTTCTAGACCCTTGATTATAACCCATTGAGCAATAAACTGCATTTTTCAGACCCATTTTTTACCCTAGTTGACTAATGGGTCAAAATTGACCAAAATACCCCTATGGGATTTCAAAAGCCCATTTCAACTCAAATCAATTCCAATTTGTTTGAAACCACTTTCAACAAGTTTCAAACATCAAACCCAACTTGTTGAGCCCAAACCTACACCTTGGGTCAGTCTGGTTGACCAAGTCAACCAAGTTTGACCCATTAACCCATACACCCCTTCTCTTTCAAATCTTTGAATCAAGTCCATTCCAAGTTTTTTTGAATGCAAGGGTGACCCCTTGGGTACCCAAGAGACCTCTCTTGGAGGCCCAAGCCTTGGGCTCACTTGGGACAGCCATATAGCTTGACCCAAGTGACCAAAGGGAGGCCTCCCTTGAGCCATCTCTTAATCTTAATCAAATTGAATCCAAATCAAGGTATCATTGGGTTCCTATTGACCCAATGCACCTTCCTTGACCAGCCCAACCCTTGGGCTAACTTGGGTCAAGAGTTAGGCTAACCCAAAGTGCCCAAGATCACTTGGGATTGAGCCAATTCTTTACCTAAGCCCAATTGAACTTGATCAACACCTCCCATAGGTGGCCCTAGGCCCAACAACCTCCTCCAGCCAGCCCATGCCTTGGGTTAACCAGGGTCAGGTTTTAGGCTAACCCAAAGTAGCAAAAAACACTTAGACCTGAGCCATCTTCCAACTCAGATCAAATTGGACCCAATTGCCACTTGCATTGGGTCCACCAGACCCAGACCCACTTCCCACCTCAAGCCCAAGGCCTGACCTGACTTGGGTTGAGCCCAAATCGACCAGAACCGAGCAGATTTGGATCAACCCGAGCCATCATTTAACCCAGACCAAATTGGATCCAATTGCCACTTGCATTAGGTGCACCAGACCCAGATCTATCTCCCATACCAAGTCCAGGGTTTGACCTGACCTGGATCGAGTTCAATTCGACTCGAACCGAGCAGGTTTGGGTCCAACCCAGCCACCAGTTCAATCCAGACATTCCCAAGCCAAATTTACTCCATTCTCGACTCCAGCATGTCCACATCGGCCTCCCCCAGTCAACCCGACCCAGACCATGGCCGGCGGTAGTCGGAACCAATGGAAAATGAGTTCTGGTGGTCCCCCCCCCAGATAACTTCTGGTTCAAATCTGCTGCCCACCGGTTTGATCCCCACGACCTCCCTAGGACGTCGCTATCTTCCACCTGGCAGTAATCCGAGCCCCCTCCAGCTCAATCTCGACCGTCCGAGCTCGCGAAAGGTGGCCGAATAGGCTCGAGCTCCCCAGACAGAGAGATCAATCCTCATTCGCTCAAAATCACTTCCCAGAGCTGCTTCGACCTCTCAGACGCTCCCTTCGAGCTCCCAGATCGATCCCTTCGTTCGTTCGAGCAAGCGCCCATGAAATTTTTCGACGTCCGGCTCGAAGTCACACCTCCGGCCATCCTCCGGTCCCGACGTCTGAAGGAGATCAATTCGCCATCATCCCCTGAAGCTTCTTGATGGAGAAGCTCATTCGTTGAGGCCTTCTCTGCGGTAATCCCTCCATCCCGAGCTCCCTAGCTAGGTAGTCCAGTCAAGTGTGAAGGAAACCTTCACCCCAACGGATCTCCACCGTTGGATTGAAGGTTTCCACTGCCCTGATCCTCCCTATGAAATTTCATCGGAGTTCGCCGGCGGGATCGCCCGGATCACGCCGGAGAAGCTTTGCGGTCTCGGATACGCACGGGAGGTTGAAGATGAAATCTCAGCCGTTGATTTCGATCAACGGCTCGGATTAGATCCCGAGGTATCGGAGTGCATTTGATCCTAGCCGTCCGATCCTCCATCCGACGGCTGTGGTTAATCCGACCGTTAATAGTTAGTTCCAATGATTGCCCGGCCAATCAGTGCGCGGCGCGTGTAAAGGGCTACTGACTGTGTAATGGCCGAGTTATTAATTCTAGAAATTCAAGGGAACTTCAGAAATTCATAACTCCCTCCACACTTGTCCAAATTAGGTGTTCTTAGGCTCATTGGAAAGGTCTCAGGGAGATCTACAAAAGCCTTATGGTCCCAGGCCCTGGTTAGGTCAGTGTTAGGCTTAATTTTAATTTTAGATATTTATTTATTTCTTTAATTACTCTTTAAATACAAGTCCACCAGGTCTAGAATTTTGGGAGATTGAAATTGAACATGTTTTTGACATGTCCAAATTTTATCTCTCCATTTTAAGATGTTCAAGGGCACTTTCCCTAAATTTTAAATTTAAGGGTCATGGTTTGACCCGTAAATTCAAAATGGGGTATAGACCTATCCAATGGGATTTATGGTGAGATTTTGTGTGTGCTGATGATGTGTAGGATAAGGAATGTAGAGCCACTGATTTTACCCCAATCCAAGCTTAGGATAGACCCCCATAGTGATTTGAAGGTGACTTAGAGCTCACCTTGGGTGGTTTAGTTAACCACCTTAGAGTACTCCATTTGACCTCAAATTTGGTGGGTTTAGTCCTTTGGGTTAGGTGATCCTATGGTCCAAATTTCATCAAATTTGGAGTTCATTTGGTTCCCCAAGTAGGAGCCTCAAAAAAATCCTTCTTAGAAATGGCCTATTAACCCTGATCAATTGATAACGAACTGCCCTTAACTTATAAAATCCATTAAAATTTTCATATTTGTCCCTAATTAATCCCCTAATCAATAAGAATTGAAACTCTTTCAAATTGATTTCTAGATTTGTCTTAGTTTAATCCATAGGTAAAATCAAGGGTTAACCAGTTTTAACTAATCCCAAAAACATTAAAAATCCCAAAAGGGCTTTAAACACTTGTTGATCTGTCCTTAGGTCATTTATGACCTTTGGAATTGATCCCAATGAGTTTAGGACTCATTTGGGTTCAAATCTATAAACAGCCCCCTTAGTTATAATAATTTGGTAATTCCTACGAATATGTATAATTTCTAAAATTCACTATTAATTATAGGAAAATTTAGACTAATCAAACTCAATGGCTAATGACGTCAATTAGAATCTATTACTCTCTAAAAATATTAAACCTCCATAATTTGGTCAAAATCAAGGACTCAACATCTTAGGTGACCTTAGGTCAAAACGGGCCAAAACTTCTAAAAATCATAACTTTTCATAGAAAACTCCAAATTGAGTGTGCTACCTGTCTAACAACTCATAATTAGGTCTAGTATTTATTAAAAATCTGAAACCCTTAATATTAACTCTAATTTTGAAAGTCAAATTTTGACCCCTTAGTTAGCATATCCGGATAATCCTTTAAAATCTATTAACCCCTCAAAATTCTAGAATTCTCTTAATAGGTTATTAAAATTCGCAACCAACCTATTAAAATCAGTAACCAACTCCCTTTAATATCAATCCACTCCTTTAATTCCAACCAATTTAAATAACTTAATTAACCCCGATTGCTACTAGGTAACCCAGGCCTACGAGGCTATTAGCTTAGCCACAAGGAAGGTGAAATAAACTTCACGGCCTCGGTGTGAAACAAAGGTATTAATCAATCAACTTTTAAAATATATTTAATTAAAATTCCTAATTCATTAATACTTAAAGTTTAACTTAAGTTCCCCTTTTAAGCCTTAATAAACCCATACTTTTAGACAACTTTGATTAATCACCCAACTTAGGATTTACCCCAGCCACACGACCTTTTACACACACTTTAGATGATGTGCTAGGATAACCAACTCTAGATCTAGGTTAGGCCGGTGTTTACTTTACTGCTGTGTGCTGGATTTTTCGTAGTTTTCACTGCATGTTGTGGATGAAACTGCTTTGTTGTGTCTGCTTACTTTTTTACACTCTGTGGATGGATTGATGTGTTTGGCGACTAAATTACCCTTAGGTTAGGTACGATCTGGATGTTCACATAGTTTTCTGCAGGTGGCCACGCTCATGCAGGGCAGTAAAAGGGGGCAAAATCCATAAAAAAATATCAATTGTTATAAATGCTTGCATAGGTGCTTCAGCTGCTAAAGCCCCCAAATAAAAAGAGCGTGGCCAGAATGTTTACTTTCTTTTCTGCACATATAACTGCTTGGGAATAACTGCTTCTTATTTATTAACTGCTTAGGATAACACTGCAAGTGAGTCTAGATTTTATTTTTAATATAAATGTAATTTGTACAATTATCAAGTGTTGTGAAAGTTAATTTTGAGTTGGGATACATAGGTCCAAAGCTTGGATTCCAAAGAGGAAAGGATGCTCTTTTGGAAGTTTTCCTTTTTCCATTTGGAAATCCAAATTTGGATCACACTTTTCCTATACCCAATGATAAAAGAGTGGCCTTCCCCTTAAAAGGGAAGTGCCCTCTTATCCATTTGGGTAGTTCACCACGAAGAATCCAAGGAGTTTGAAGAAAAGGAGTCCAAAGAAGAACAAGATTGAAGACTTAAAGATTGAGAGTATCCCACTCAAAATTACTTGCGTCATTACTAGGCTTAGAATCTGGGTTGTTGTCAGTGGTGCCCGGTCACTTTACTTTCTGCAAAATTCTGGTTTATAATAAGCAAGGCAACTTTGCCTATGGACATTTATTAATTAGTTAATTTATATTTGATATGATGAATTGATTGCTTTAGGATTGCTTGCTTTTCTTAGTTTTTTGGCGATTGTGTGCCACTTTTGTTTTCGCCTGGATATGTGAGACTCGTAAGGGTGTGAAAGTTTTCTACTCAAAATCTTAAATATTTAAAATTTTAGTGAGTCTAAATAATATAGAAAGATAACGAATCTAGGGAATTAGCGAGGGATCGACCCCAGGGTCGCATGCATATTTCTGCATTACTCTCTCCTTGCTTTAGACCCTTCCCCGCCTACGGGTAGAGTCTGGATAGTCTGACCTATGATGACGAGGTACCGGACCTGGGGAAGTCCAGTCTTCTAAAAAATTATTTTCTAAGCCTGTTTTTAAAATTTCAAGCATACTTGATTTGAGGTTGTTAACTAGCATGCATTGCACTAGAAACAAATTAAAAGTGTCAAAATTTTAATTACATTAGTCCTTAGCATTTTGCACCCAACATAAGTCGAAGGGGCCAATTAGGAAAATTTCTAGATGTCGGCCCCGACTCTCCAAAACTTTAAGTACAACGTCCCTACCACTCTTTCATAAAAGACCAGACTAATCTCTTTTAAATAGATTAGGTGGTTAGCTGGCTCCCCAATCCAGACCGGGGTAAGTCCAGGCATTGCACTGCATTAGTTAGGATCAGACGACTGTGGTCCAGTGTCCAAAATAGATTTAGGATCCGAGGCAGATCTTTGATTATAAGACCCCAAATTTCGGGAATATAGTCCCAAATTTCTAATAAAATGTTCAACTTCAATTAAAGTTTCCTTTCAATCCTAAAACATAAAGTCCAACACTTAGATTAAGTCGGGACACTTCCGGATGGTTCTGGAATCTCAAGGTGTCCCCTACTTCTCTTCTCTCAATTCTGTTAATAAATATTCAATCTTGATCCAATCCCTTTTGATTTTCCAAAAAATTCTATTCGTCTTTGATATCACTCCTAGAAAATCTAACAAAATTTCATTCTTATTTTAATCGAGAGTTTTCGTAGGGGACTCTGTCTCCCTACGATATAATTAACTACGAGGGCTTACGCTCGTAGGAGATTTGGAACCACACGCACTTGATTTCAAGATTAATTTTTTTTTAAAACCTTCCTAGATTTCTTTGGGAAATGTTAAAGAATGATTGTCGTTGTCATATTAGAAGAATTATCATTGAAAGGTGTTATCTCCCTTTGGGGAGATACATTCTTCTTTGATAAGGCTTTAGATATGAATTCGACAATCATATTCCTTGAATATCATAACTGGATATTTAGTTGAACTTTACCTCGTCCCCTCGGGGTCGTGTGAAGTTCTCTTTAGAATCTAGCCATGATATTCAAGATGAATTACATAATTCTAAGTCTGAACACCGTTGCGGAATTTTATTTTCGTCCTTCGGGGCAATATACTTTTTCGAACGAGTTGATTCGACTTCTAGAATTAGAATTCAATCTCAATTTTAAAAATTCCCAAAAGAAACTAATGTTTTTCAAAACCTGTTTTCAAAATTCCACCAACAAAAAATGGCACGCCCGGTGGGACAAATCTCTCTCTCCATCTTTAATAAGAATGAAATTTTGTTTCATCAATAGTCTTAACTACCTTCCTTCTGTTGGTCCCTCAACCCATTTCTTCCTTGGGCGAGTGTGGCCAACATCTGAAAAACAATTTTAAAACATTAAAAGAGAGGTTCTACCTCCCAAAATTTGTCATAATCGTCCTGATTTTGACCTTCTGCCTTGGGATTTCCTATGAGGCGACAGTGTCAAATCAGGCAATTTACTTTACTTGGGTTTTTCTTACAATTCCATAAGCCTTCGGGCAAGGGGAAACTCTGTCCGTTGTGTTTTGGATTCTATAGAAAAAACCCCATCTTAAGTCATTTAAAATTCAAATTCCCTTCAAAATATGGAAAGCAAGATAATAACAATTTTCTCCAACTTCCAAACCTTCATATGTTACCCCATACAACCATCTTATGGGCTAACTTATGTTGACCTTTTGAGAAAACCTTCCTTTCGGCATGTATTTAGTCTCTTTATCTTCCTAACGTGTGTTGAGTGTTTTTTTTTTTACCACTCAACATGTGTTGGAAGGTTGAGACTATTCTACAAGCCTTAGGTTTCAAAATAACAAACTTTTTTCCACTTCTCTTAAAATGAAATCTAATTTCAATCCTCTCTTTAACTTTCAGAAAATTCAAATGGCTGGCCAATTGATCTTCTCTTTCGACCGAGAGTTGTCCTCAACTGTTAATGACCAAGGGAGCACTATCATCTTTGGAATGGGATTCAATACCCTTGAGCTCTCTATAGATGGACACCAGATTGTTAGTTTGGATGCCAGTAAGGAAGTTCCTCCAGTGGTTGAGTTGATTGTGGGATCTGCACCTACCTTGCCAGTGATTAGTGATGACCAGAAATAGTCTGAGCCAGTTGTTGAGCCTCCCACAGAAGTCAAATCTGTTTTTGAGGAAGGATCTAGTTCTGGACTTAACTTTTCTACTAAGAATCAAAAGAAGAACTATTTGAGGAGACTTAAAAAGAAAATCTCTAAGGCAAAGAGAGTTGTGCCTTTTAATACTTTAGCTCAAGTAGGGCCGGAGGCTGACGAGGAGCTACCTATTCCTACTTCCTCTCCCCTTCTGAAAGGGAGCCGCTTCTACCCCTTAGCTTCTGCTCAAGGGGAGGATAGGATAGCTAGGATAGCCCATTCCCCACCATGCCCGGTCGACTACTCGACTAAAAAGACTCCAAAAGAAAAGCATTTGCAGAAAACAAGGGCTTTGAGAAATATAATTCATACCTGTGCTGCACAATCTGGGCAAACAAAGGAACAGTACATGAAATAGTTGAAGGGAGTGATCTCTCATCGCTTCCAGAAAGAAGTGTTAAAAGAAGAGGCGTCTGAGGCGAAGAATATGACTCCACAACCTGTTAGGAGAAATAAGAAGTATGTTAGACAGCCCGCCACTTCAGTACTAGTTGATGGATACCACTGGGCGCCATGCCATCCTTTTTCCAAGACGGAGGGTATTGTGTTGACTGGGTCCGAGAGAGGCCGCCATTCTGTTGGTAGACCCCCGGTACCCCCTTCCAAAGTTGTAAGGTTGGCCTCAGTAGTTGTCAAACCAAAGGGGAATAAAACTCTAAAACATCTGGATATCAAGGGCAAGAGGCCCAAATCCCCTGAGAAGAAGTTTGTCCCAAAAAGGACTAAGTTGGAGAATTTACCACCGCCTCCAAGAACCCCAAAGTTCATTCTCCAACTCCAACGAGTCCCAGTTAAACCTCCTCCAGTTTTGATTGAGTCGATGGATGTTCAACCTAGTGCCCCAGTTGTTGCAGTAGATAGTTCTCTTGCAGCCAGTCCAGTTCCAGATTTAGATATGATTCCAGTTGATGATCCGGTGGTTGATAGCATAGATTTATGTGTCATTCCTAGGCTTCCTACACAGGAGTCTGAGGACCTTACCTTACCTGATGTAGGAGCTATTTCTCTACAAGCTCTTCCTTCACCTCCTAAGGTATGTGCCCCTCTCCTTGTAGAGAATGCCACTCCTCCGACTACCTATCTTGGGATAGTCAAGAAGGAAGGAATTGACCTAGATCTTGAGATAGAAGAAGAGCTAGTTACAGAGTCTCAATCAGATCCTAACCCGAAACTTATAGAAATCATTGCCCTCCTGGATTCTGAAGAATTATTTGATATGGTTGAGTATAAAGGATACTTACCCCTCGATCCTAAGTCAATTGGGGATAGACCGGTCGAGGAGGTAGTTCAAGAAATAAGAAATATTCTATTAAATAAAGAGGGAATGGCTTCTTTTGATCCAGACCTGGATGACCTCCTTGGAGAGGAAGATGACTATGTTGGTAGCATCTCCATGGTCGAAACTAGAGGTTCCAACAAGGAGGCCGAACCTGGTAGGCGTCGGCTTGCTAGAGATGATGATCCACATGTTGCTGGGTCCGATTCGGATGAGTCCGTAAGGGCTAAGGGTGAGGAGCATATTAAAGATTTGGAGAATCAGTTGACAACTATGATGTCACAAGTCAAAGAAATGCATGAAAGATTTGACAAGTCAGAGCAGGATTCACTTAAGATTCAACAAATGGCTCGAGAGATTGTTGAAAGGGTTAGGAAGATAGAGTCTGGTCCCAAGCCTCCCGAGTCAACACCAGTGATTCCTCCTTGCCTATTAGAGGCATCTCCAGCAGCACCTACAGTTCCCCCTGTTCCTCCAACTCTACCTCAGAAGGATATTAAGCAACTGATTGAGGACCAGGTAAGGGAGACCTTAGCCTTTTCGCAAGGAACCGCATCTATTCCAAAGGGTATACCCTACCCCAAAGAATATGATTCAGTTCCTTACCCAAAAGGCTTTGTGCCACTAACTTTTAAAATTTTTACTAGAATAGAAAACCCGAGACAGCATCTGGCCCACTTCAGAGCAAGTTGTTGCAATGCGGGAGGGTTGGATGCTCTACTATTTTGCCAATTTGTAAGTAGTCTATCCGGCATTGCTTTTGAGTTGTACGCCGATCTGCCCAATGGTTCAGTAAAAACCTTTAGCGATCTAGAAAACCTTTTCCTTAAAAGATTTTCTGGAGCGCAACAGCGAACTACTGTGGGCGATCTTATTGTTGAGAAACAAAAGTCAGGAGAGTCTCTGGTTGAGTACATCTTGAGGTGGCGAAACCTCTCGATGAAGTGTGAACCCCAGTTGCAAGAGCAACATGCGGTGGAGATCCTCCTTAAGAATTTCCACGGCCCTGTTGCTTTTCTCCCGAAGGGTTTCACCATTAAAACTTTTGAAAAACTTCTTAATAAGGCTAGCAATTTGCAGGAAGAGGCTCATAAGATGCCATTCCTACGAGAGCAGTCTGAAGACAAGAAAGGTCCTAGATTGGTTAAGACTTTTGAGAAAAAGGCAATAGTGTCGACAGTCGACAAGGGAAAAAGGCCAATGGCTAGTCAGCCCAGTGTTCCTCCACCACCGCCACCACAGCCAGCTCAAAGACAGCCCTTTTAGGTCACTCCTCAGTACACCAGAGACCCTAACTTTGTCCCTTTTAGAGAGAGATTGGCAAAACCATATCCATTTAAGAGGGAATCAGTTAAGAGGATTTTCAAGAGTTTGTTAAAGAAACCAGATTTTCAACTGCCAGAGGCCAGGAGGCCTGAAGATGAAAGTAAGAAAGATGATCCCAAGTATTGTCCATACCACTGGATGCTTAGTCACCCTCTTGGAGATTGTGTTGTGTTCAAAGATTGGCTTGAGAGGAACTACACCCAAGGTAACATCATAATTCCTAAGGAATACTTGGTCGATCCAGATAAAGCTTCCATTAAAACCATTTCAGGTAACCCTCTTAACTCTCCTTGTTTTGTTGAAGATGGTTAGGACATTACTTTGTCTCGGGCACTTAAAAAGTCGATTAACAAGTCTTTTCGTCTTTCTCATCAGCTGACTACGATAGCCCAGGCTTCGACGTGGAAGGTTGACCTGGACGCCTCGCAGGAGGATGTTGAGCCACTTTCCTCTTCAGTAGTCACAGGAACTACTATCAAATGTTTAAAAGAAAAGGAAGTTGATTTTGTAGAGAGGAAGTGTGTAGATGAGAGATGTATTAGGATGGCGGATGGGGGTGTTAAAATCCTCTCCCCTCTTTTGTTATCTAACTTTTACTTTGCCCCATCAAAGGAGAAGGGTCAGAAGATGAATAAAAAACATCCTTCTGCTTCTGCCTTGATGATTAACCATGGAAATGAAATGCAAGTTGATGACTCTCTTATATTAAATCAAAGTTCTGGTGAAGAAAGCCTCAATATCAAAGAAATTGACCTTCCCGAATCAGCTATTCAAGAAGAGGTTGAATGTGAAGCTTTATTAGAAAGTGATTTCCCTCAAATCAATTTTCAAGGAAATCCTATCTTGATAGAACTTTCAGATTTTTACTCGCTTTCGAGAAATGATGATCCAACGCCTATGGTGTGCGTAGACACTGCCCTAGTTTGCCCTCCCGAAGATATCGAGCAGGTGCAACTCCGTGGCGGTAAAGTCTTACCCCCTAGGCTTCCCCCTCAGGAGAAAGGCAAGCAAATTCCCTTCGAAGATTTAAATCCAAATTCCCCTCAGCAACCAGAATTTCCTTTAATTCCTCCGGGTTTTGAGTCCGTCATTCCTAAGGTTGATTACAACGTTTTGGCCCACTTTAGGAAGTTTCCAGCAAAATTAAGTATTTACGATGCCCTCCTTCTTTCCAAAGAAATGAGGGTGTCTTTAATTAAAGCGCTTCTCGACCCCGAGATTTGCTTAACCCAGTTGGCTGCAACGTCAAAAGGTGAGGCATTCTACTTCAAAGAGGTTCCTGGAGTTACCTTTTCAGATGAAGATTTTCTCTTGAGAACTGTTGACCATAATCGTCCCCTTTACATTACTGTAGATGTGGGAAATTTTAAGTTATTAAGAGTCCTCGTTGATCTGGGTGCATCGGTCAACATAATGAACATAAAAACCCTCGTGTACCTCAGAGTTGATACTAGCAAGCTCTCAAACGATAGGTTGGTGCTTCGTGGGTTCAATGAAAAGGGCGAGAGGGCTTTAGGTTCAATCACCTTGCTCTTACAAATAGGAGACTTGAAAACTGAAGCTAAGTTTCATATAATTTATTCGGCGCGTCCTTTAATGCCCTTTTAGGTAGACCTTGGATTTCTGAATATAGAATGATTCCATCTACCCTTCACCAATGCATCAAGTACCAACGAGATGGCATTGAACACGTGATTAAGGGTGATCTGCAACCATTTTCGATTCAAGAAATCGGGATCTACGAAGATGCTACATATTTTGTTCCAAAAGGGTCCTCGTCCCGCTCCAAGTTAGAGATCAAGATTAAGGAGAAGTTGGTTGGACAAAAGTCCAATCAAGAGAAAGAAAAAGAAAAGTTTGTTGATCAAGAAATGATACAATTAAGTGGTGAAGACGACTCTGACATCGTTGTCCTTAGGCCTCCAAACACATTACCTCAAAGAAGTGGGAGGATGGCCTTAAGGGCACGAGGTCGAGGCCGTGCTTCATCAGAGAAAAGAACAACACCTGTTTATATTGATTTGGAATAGATTCCGACATTGAGTCCAAGGACCAAGGTGCTGCCTTCTCCCTCAATTATAAAAATACAAATACTTCTCCAAAATTTGATCTCACCTTAGAGGAGGACAGTGACATTGAGGAAGATATTGCAAAGGTGAAAAGTGATGAGCCTGAATTAACAATGTAAGAAAAGCTCAGTAGGAGGATTGAGGCCCTTTCTCTAACCCCACTGTCAGATGGCAGGATTGCAGGGTTAGAAGTTAAAGTGGCCCCCAACTTGAACAGCGAAGTAAAGAAAGTCCAGAAATTCTTTTCTGGCTCCTCGTCCGCAAGGGATGAAAGTGATGTAACCCTTGAGGAGGCAGATTTTAATGAATTAATGGAATTACCTTTCGACTACTTCCCTGTTTGTGTGAAAAATACTTTCTCTAAAGGTCCTGTACCATACCGATGGACTAAGGGTCAGGCCAGATACCACGAAAATATTTGGCAAGCAAAAATTAAGGATAATCCCACAAGTGGTATCGACTTTGGAACTGTTAGTTCATTCGATGCCGATGAGTATTGCCTAATGATAACTTACCATCTTGAATTGCCAAATGTCCCTACAGATCCTTTCTATGCTCTTGATGGGCTTTGTTTGGAGACTTTAGATGATCCCGATGACCTTCAAGTTCGAGATGCACTCCCTGAATTAGAAGAAGAATTTAAATCAACAGTCGATGAATTAAAAGAAATTAACCTGGGAACCGATGATGACCCCCGTCCAATCTTTATAAGTGCCCTACTGAGCGAGGGTGAAACCAAAGATTTGATTCAACTTTTGTCTGAGTTTAGGAATTGCTTTGCCTGGACATATGATGAAATGCCAGGCTTACCTGCTGAGGTAGCGGTTCATAAACTTGGAGTTCGGCACGATGCCATTCCTGTCAAACAAGCTCCTCGACGCATGCGCTTGGAAATTGAGCAACAAGTCGTTTCTGAAGTTAAGAAATTGGCCGAAGCTGGGTTTATTCGAGAGGAACAATACCCCTCTTGGATGGCCAGCGTCGTGCCGGTCCGAAAGAAAAATGGTCAAATTCGGATTTGTGTCGATTATAGGGATCTGAATAAGGCATGTCCTAAGGACGAGTTCCCTCTACCAATACCAGAACTCATGGTGGACATTGCCTCCTCACATGCCATTTTCTCATTCATGGATGGCTCGTCGGGTTATAAACAAATCAAGATGGCCCCAGAAGATGAGAGAAATACTGCGTTCAGAACCCCTATTGGAATCTTTTGTTACAAGGTGATGACATTTGGCTTAAAGAATGCCGGGGCAACCTACCAGCGGGCCATGACCCGTATCTTTGACGACTTAATTCACAATCAAGTTGAGTGTTATATTGACGATTTAGTTGTCAAGAGCAAGGTTAAAAAGGCTCACTTGTATGACTTAAGAGTTGTATTTGAGCGGTTGCGCCGCTAGGATTTAAAAATGAACCCCTTGAAGTGTGCCTTCGGCGTCACCTCAGGGAAATTCTTAGGATTCGTAGTGAGATACCGCAGAATTGAGATCGACACTACTAAAATTGAAGCCATCTTAGATATTCCATCTCCTAAGAGTCTTACCCAGTTAACGTCTCTACAAGGTAGATTGGCGTATATAAGGAGGTTTATTTCTAATCTTTTCGGGAGATGTCAACCCTTTTCTGTCCTTGCAAAAAAAGATACTAAATTCGTATGAAACTAGAAGTGCCAAAATGCTTTCGATAACATTAAACAATACCTTTCTAATCCACCAGTTTTGGCAGCCCCAATTCCGGGAAAGACGTTAATTCTCTACACTGCAGCCTTAGATGAGTCTTTAGGCGCCCTTTTGGCTCAATTCAACGACGAAGGGAAGGAGAATGCTCTCTATTACCTTAGCCAAAGACTTCTTCCTACTAAAATTTGATACCCATCAATTGAGAAGCATTGCCTTGCTTTAGTCTTTGCAGCTCAGAAACTGAGGCACTACATGCTTTCCCACTTAATCAGTTTGATTTCAAGGGTTAATCCGTTGCAATATCTTATGACCCGACCTATATTGTCAGGATATTTAGCCCGTTGGTCTATGATATTACTGCAATTTGAGATTACTTTCACTCCTCTTCGTGCTGTGAAAAGACAAGCCGTTGCCAATTTTATGGCAGCACACCCGCTGCCGGCAGATTCTCCTCTGGACGATGATCTACCCGACGAACAAATAATGAGTTTGAGGGAATCTGGCGAGGCCATCTGGGAATTGTATTTTGATGAAGCAGCATCCTCCCGTAGGAATGCGACCCAACAATCTATAATTCTTGGAAAGGCTGGAGTTGGTCTGATTTTTATAACGCTAGAAAAAGGAATGATGCATTTTTCCTACCATTTATCGGAACCCTGCACAAATAACGAAGCTGAATACGAAGCTCTGATAACCGGTTTGGAACTTGTAATTCTAATGGAAATTGAAGAGATTAAGATCTTTGGAGATTCCTAGTTGGTGATTAACCAAGTGGCCGGTATAAAGTCTTGAATCCTAATCTCCTAAGATACCCCACAGTACACACTTCACTTGTTGGAACAAATTCCTACTGCACTTTGTATAGGGTTCCCCATGGAAGTAACTCGCAGCGGATGCCTTAGCAAAACTTGCAAAGGATTTGCATGTCCTGAGGAGGGATTCCATCCCTATAAAGATTCAGGGTCGTAAAGCCCTCTCTCTATAGATTTGGAACACATTAGTAAGACTCCCCTTAAGATCTTTCTGCCTCTTCGACAGCCGACGAGAAGGCGATTGGAGACGACCCTTATCAACTACCTTTAAAGAAGGAAGCTTCCCCAGGATAAATCACTCTCCAACCAAATTAGAAACTGCCCTATCTATGCACTGGTCAAAAATTTGTTATACCGTCGGTCCTTCGATCACATGTGGCTGCGCTGTTTAGACCAGCGAGAAGCCCTGAAGATTGTTAATGAGGTTCATTCAGGACTATGCGGTGCACATCAATCGGGTCCAAAAATGAAATTGAAGACTAAAAGACCTTGATACTACAGGCCTACAATGATTGACGATTGCATGAATACTGCAAAGCACTGTCATCAATGTCAGGTCCATGGTGTGGTTTTGCATCAACCGCCTAATGTGTTACACCCTACGATAGCCTCGTGGCCCTTCGAGAGTTGGGGCACAGATATCATTGGGCCGATTGACCCGCCCTCCGCGAGAGGTCAACATTTCATAATAGCAGCGACCGATTACTTTTCAAAGTGGGCGGAAGCAATTCCCCTATGCAATGTAACATCACACCATGTCTTAAAATTCTTTCATGACCATATCGTATATTCGATTCGGCATACCCCGCAGAATCATATCCTGATAATGGGTCCGCATTCAATGTATG
>CM039722.1:25040719-25219578 GCA_022539455.1 Dendrobium nobile
GGATTCAATAAGATTACTAATTCTATTTTTAAATTTATAATGATCTTTCTAATTTAAGCTACCCACATCTTTTCCTTGAACTTAATTATATATTTTTTAATTCAATAGTCAATGTATTAGTATATAGCTTCTAAATTCAAATCAAGTCAATAGATTCAACGATCTATGTTAGTTAATTATTAAGCTTTTCAAATTATGAATTATTATGCATTACTCATTCAGACTATCATATAGTATTTTATTATTATCTTAATTTTACATAATTTATTATTATTATTATTATTTTGTCTAAAAATATTAATCAAATTGCAACTATCTATAGAGGATAGATTGCAATAGTGTAAGCAGAATCATGAATTTAAGTAAAATGTAAATAACATAACACATTGAAGTAGAATAAAAGAAATATAATATGAAATAAAACATGACTCTCATAGAAAGATATAAAGTGCTTGAAGCACCACTCCCATGATTAATCTCCATCACAATCCATAATGGCTCTCGTGGCCGTCACAAGACATCACAATACATCACCCCATCACATCATCATTGGGATCTCCCCCAAGAAAAAGAAATGAAAAGGAAGAAAAAAAAATCTATAAACACAAATAGCAAACTCCAACTTTCTCCTCTCAATCAAGCTAATAACAGCCAAAGAAAAATAACAAATAATAACTTCTAACCCTCATAGTCACAATTCTCATCCTCCTTCTCCTCCTCCTCATCATTTTCGTTACGCTAGGATCACACAAAGGACTAGTATTTTGGAGCAGTTAGGAACTACTTCTAGTCGAGATTCTTTATAAAAGGGCTCCTCCTAAACATCCCTAGCGAAGCCTCATTGAATTTAGCTTGGTAGTGATACTAATTTTCTTACATACCAAAGTAATGAGCTGACCACCCTCTACTCTCCTAATAAAAGTCAGTCACCAAGTTCATCCTCTCTCTAAATTTGGTTACATGGTCTCCTAATAATTAATGAGTCTTAAAACTCCTTCTTCCACTGTAGCTGTTGGGCCCACTAGATGATGTCGGCTCATTAGGACTTTGCTCATCATCACCTCCTCCTACATTTTTAAAACTCAAAAATTCCCTTTTGGTAAGGGTAGAAATAAGAAATTGTTGTTCCTCAATTCGGTCCCCCCTCACACCAATCTTAACATACAAGACATAAATCAGAAAAGGGTGCCCCAAACCCATAGAAGTAGTGCCCTTGATGATATAAGTCAAAGAAGAGTAAATGAGTTTTTCAACATCTATTGAGTAACCCACCTGAATAGCATTGTTAACCAGACTACAATACTAGATTATTTCACTAATATTTTTTTACTTGGCATAAGACATGAAAAAAAATAAAATAATGCAAAAGTTTAGAAGTTTGTGTAAGAAAGGGTGTAGGAAAATTAATAATTTCATTTTTTCTCTTCTTCCAACTCACTCCAATGTTGGGTCCCAAAACACTCTCAAGATTCCAACAAGATCAATGGGGGTTCCAAAAAAGTAGTATACTCATTAAACTCAAAATTTTTAAGTTATAAAGGTAATTGATAGAAATTAGAATAAAAGGTACACACTTACCCCTCATATAACACTTGTTTCAACCACTTCTTTTACATTGGAAACAAAATTATCTTATCAAATTCACAATAGGGACAAAGGGTTCCTCACAGAAATGATCCCAACCTAATTGACAATGGTTTGCATGACTGAGACACTTGGTTTTTGAAAGCCATACTATGGGATTAACTACTTGTTAACCAATAAGTCCCTAAATCATGATGAAGAGGAAGATTTCTTCTTTCCAAATATTTTATGAGCCATAACACATAAGAAAAGATAAAAAATGTAAAGATTAAGGTCAAAAGAAGAGTGGAAATGCATTAAAGCATGTGTAGTATTTATTGTTGATATCTTTCTTTTCATTTACATTTTATTAAAACCCCCCTTACGCTTATTATACGCTTCATAAATTTTTATATTTTGTTTAATTTATTAACATTATTAAAAATGATAAATAAAACTATATAAAAATAGGTTAATAATAAAATCATAGATCATAGTTTAAATGAACACAATTTATACTTCATTGAGTGGAAAAGAAACTAAGATTTATCTAATATAGATCATTTAAATTATAGTTTTAATTTGAAATTATAAGTTATAATTTTTATTTATTAATTTTTAAAATAAAGATGAATAACTAGAATGAATTATTTGGTATGAGTAGAATAAATTAGAAATCATAAGTAATTTAAATTGAGAATTGATAATTATTAAAACTTTACATAAAACTCATTAAGATTGTAAAATGGGTTCAAAGAAAAAAATGATATTTAAAATTATTAACTATGTAATCCATAAATTGAAAAAGAAAAAGAACTATGAAAATGGTTCTAAATAGAAAAAGAAAGAAATAAAAAAAAAGGTTGAGTACATTCAAAAATTAGTATAAGTTAAATTAGAGTTTGATTGTAATCATAAACTTGAATTCATAAAAGATAAAATAAGAAATCCAATATAAATGATGGTGAACTAATGAATTTTAATTTTAACTACAAACATATCTGAACATTAAACTATATTATTTACTTTAAAATTCAAAAAAATAATAGTTATGATTATAACTTGTAAATCCAAATTAAGCAACAATAGGAATAACAAATTAGAGTAATTAGCAATATCTTTTCTAAACTAATTATAAACTTAATCATTTTTACTACTTCTACATCATGAAGTATTGTACTATATTTTACTAAATTTAAATTATCAGTTTATGGAAGTAATTTTGTAAGTAAAAAAGGAGTGTAGAGGAGATCCATTGAATATATCTAGTGATATATATCTCTTGTATCTTCTTTTTATCATGCTTTTAATGAAAATGAGTTTACTTCAACTTTTCTCCATGTCATGTTAAATTATCTAGTTTTGAGTTGATGAAGTCAGTATCATATGAAGTTCTAATGAGCTATCATATTCCATAAATAATTAAAATGATATTTTCAATATTATCAAATCTTAATTTAATGCCCATAGTGGCCAGATTTGTAGTTAAAATTTGGTGTAATATGGATCCTCGATGGAGGGAAGCATGCATAATAAGGAATATTTAATTAGTATGTCTCATGCCTAGGCATAAGGTATGAAACATACTAAATTATTAGGGAGATTGAATAACTTTAGGAAGCTAATAGACATCCTTTGTTCCTACAAGCTCGACAAAGATCTAGGAATACATATGCTCTGAATAACATCATAATTAAAAGAGAATCATTAGGAAAAATATATTATTTATATTCATCAACCTAAAATATTATATCCATAAAATATATTCATTATCTTTATCTTGTTTTATTTAAGTGATTAAATCTCCATGATAATTATTTTTATGTGAGTAAGATAATTGTTGTAATTTTAGTAGACAATACTAGTGAATTACAAGTAAGCATATCTTCCTCACGAGATAGATACTATACTTTATCACGGGATTGATACTATACTCTATCGCTATATTTTTTATGTGATACATGTATGCTTATGTATATTAAGTGAGTTTTTTATAATTTTTATATCAAAGATAACCTAAGCATTGTTAGGGATTAATAGAGACTTAAAGTATTTCTCAATTCTATAGGTTACTCCACACCCATCAATAATTTAAGTCTGATAATTAAAGAAAACATAAGAAGTGAATTAATTATAGATCATACTATATTATGCATATATCATACAATCCAATTTATCCTAGAGCTCTCTAGATGAACTTTGGTTCGTCTTCTACGTTCGAATTTTTTATTATAACTACTTATATTGGATGATTTCCATTAATACAAAATGGTATTTAAAAATATTAAACTAATTATACTGTATGTTCTAACTATCATAATATATGATCAGATGTAATTTTATTTAAAATTAGATAGCCCTCTTTACAATTTTATTTGTGACTTGTTAAAACTAGTTTTTTAGCTTCCAGAGAAGTCTTCCTGTTATGAGAGAGCTTGGAGAGAGTCCACATATCAAAAGGAGAGAGAGGAGGTGAAGTTGGGATAGGAAGAAGAGCCTTGAGGGTGTTAAGGGAGTGTGAGGGGACTCACATGAATACTTTGGCTATCCTACACCTTGGGTCCTCCAATTTTATTTATGTGGAACTCTTGAAGGAGAGCTCTTGGAGGGAGAGTCTTTGGAGAAAAATACTCTTGCTACCTGAGGAGGCTAGGGGCGACATCTCTATCGGGCATGAAGGAGAAAAGACATTTTGACATCTCCATTAGGTGTGGAAGTGAAAAGAGGTCTCGGCTTCTCCACCACAATTGAGGATGAAAAGAGTTTTTGCATCTCCATCGGGAAGAGGAGGTGAGATGAGAGATTGACATCTCCATCAATCTTATAGGTGATAGGAGGGATGATTATTTTGTTGGGTCTGAGGAGGTGAGAGGAGTAGATTATTCTAGTTTAAAGAGTTTGTAAGGGTGATTTTTTGCTTGGTCAAGGGAGAAGGGCTTCTCTACCTAGATGTGTGATGAAGGAGAGACACATATGGTATAATTCTAGAAGAGGAGGGAGTGGACATAGGTAAATATGACCTAAACACTATAAAAAAAGTTAATAAAATCTTACATTACTTACCTGAATCATGGGATGCTAAAGTAACTAGAATATCTTAATCTAAAGATTTAAATGTCTACTTTATAGATAATCTTCTTATCTCTGTAATTGTTTAAGAGCAAAATGTGAGTAAAAAATATATAGATGCAGGTGAACGAAGGATGGACCGAACTGTAGTGTTGTAGGCCGGCAACAGAGACAGTAGTGATTCAATAGTTAATGGAAGTAATGTCATTGCATTAATGACATGAAAATTTAAAAACCTTCTGAAAATTCAAATAAAAGTGCCACTTTGATAAAAATAAAGATAAAATTATAAAATCTAACATTTTTTTCCTTCGACATGATTTGTTTCAAGTGCACGAAGCCTAGACATGTTTGATCCAATTGCCTTAACATTAGGAGCCACCTAACTAAAGATAATTGTGAGGACAAATCAAAAACAAAGAAGCAAAACAAAACCTTTAGAAGGCCTTTTGGGAAACATAAAATCATATTTATCTAAAACTAAAATAGAAGAGGAGGTAACCAACTTAAGCTTAATGGAAAAAGATAGCGTTGGCAACTCTTACACTAATGAGGTATGTGATTTAACATATCATGAATTATTCTCTTTATCTAAAAAATTACATGATTCATATAGAAAATTAAAAAGTAACACTCACAACTTAAAAGATAATATTCTATTTTAAAAGATGAGCATACCAACTTAACTGATAATTATTACAATCTATGAAATGATCATATCACAATAGATAAGAATTTGGAATCTTTAATGGAAAAGCATGCTGCACTAAAAAAGGAGCATAAAACATTAAATGAAAAACATACTGCATTAGGAAAAAAATGTGTGATTCCTTGGGTAAAGAGCATACTAAGCTAGAAAAAGCATTCACAGAGCTAGAAGAGTTAACTTTAGAAATGAATAGCAATGAGCATGAAGCATTAGTTCAACTAGATATTAACAAAGTGCAAGTGAACACTTAATTAAAAAGTTCATTGCACTTAAAGAAAATGCACTCGGGCTTACACACATTAGGAAGGCACAGCCTAGAACACAACATGCATCATCCTTCTCTAAAAGGATACCTTATCCCCAATTTAGGCTAGTAAATATATTTCCAAGGATTAGGTCCTATTCTTGTGCCATATTAGGACACATTGATCACACTTGCACACTCCAAATACACCTTAGAACACCTATGATCTAGAGGCCCAAAACTTCACCAGCATAATAGAACATTTATACATTAAAGCATAAGCAGGAACCCAAACTCTCTTAGGTTCCCAAACTCAACATGTATCTATTTTGCAGGTATGCTCTCATAAGAGGTCTAGTGAGAGCATGTGGAACTTGGATAGTGGATGCTTTGCTCATATGATTGAAAATCAAAAGTAATTTATTACATTGAAGACTAGGAGTGGAGGCAAAGTTACTTTGAAAACTAATACTACTAGGAAGGTTGTGGGTGTATGTATGATTAGTAAAACTAATAGCTTTATTATTGAAAGTGTTTTATTAGTTAAAGAATTAAAATATGCATTTTTAAGCTGTAGCTAATAGTGTGACAAAAGCTTTATTATAAAATTTCTTTATAATAAGTTCTTAATCATATTTAATGAAAAAATTATGTTGGAGGTAATAAAAATTAATAATATTTATATACTTGATTGGAGCTATTTTGGCAAATCATGTGATATTTCTTATTTTAAAACCACTGTTGATGAGTTATGGTTATCATACAGAAGGTTATAATATATATTTTTTAAATTCATTAGGACCATAGGGGTAAGTTTGAGTTATTTATCAAGAGTCAGAAAAAGAGCATAATTTCTCAGCCCTCAGAACCTCACAGCAAAATGGAGTAGCTAAAAGAAAAAAAAACTTTAGTGGTGGCTACTAGGGAAATGTTAAGTGGATATAGCTTACCTAATTATTTCTGGACAGTGATAGTTAGCACTACTTACTATCTGTTAAATCATGTAAACTTAAGAATCAAGCTTAATAAAACATCTTATGAACTACTAAAGGGTAGGACACAAAATTTATCACATCTACACATATTTGGTTGCAAATGATTTGTGATTGATAATGGAATATCTCACTTTGAACAGTTTGATTTTAAGGTAGATGAAGCTATTTTATTATGATATTCCTTAGCAGGAAAATCTTATTGGGTCTTCAAAAAAAGAACCTTAATTATAGTGGAATCTACCCACATGATGTTTGATGAATCAGATATAATTCCTGAAATTAAGATAGCTAATGATGAGAAAATTTATATAACTCGTGGATCCATTGCTTAGAGAATGGTCTCATCTAATCACTTTAGAGAGCTCATCTTAGTATATCCATCTATAGTGGTTAAAATTAGGTAAGTTCTAGGGAAGGAGTATAGCTACACAACATTTATTTTGATGTTAGTACCCACTACTGTAGATCAATCTTTGGCAGATTAATTTTAGATTTTTGCCAAATAATAAGAGCTTAACAAATTAAATAGACATTATGTGTGGGTGTTGGTTAGTAGATCCATGAATTAGAGTGTAGTTGATACCATATGAGTTTTTAAAAATAAATTAAATGACTTTGGATCAGTAGTTGGAAATAAAGCAAGATTAGTTACAAAGAGGTATAATTAAGTAGAATAAATTGATTTTGAGGAAAGTTTTTCCTCAGTAATAAGGTTAGAGGATGTAAGAGTGTTATTATCCTTTGCATGTTTTAAGGGCTTGAAGTTAAATCAAATGGATATGAAAAGTTCATTTCTAAATCGAGATATTAAAGAGGATATCTATATATGGCATCCACTTGGTTTAAAAAAACCTAACCCTTCCCAATCAAATGTATAAACTCAAAAGGAAACTTTATGGGCTTAAGCAAGAACCTTAGGGTTGGTATAGTAGACTCAACAATTTTCTCTTATAAAAATCATTTGTGAAGGACACTATAGACACCACCTTATTCCTTAAAAAGGTAAGAGAAGATTTACTGATAGTTTAAATTTATTTTGATGACAATCTATTTGGATCCACAACTGAAAAATTATGTAATGAATTATCTTCCACTATGAGTAGCAAATTGAAAGGAGCATGATGGCTGAGTTAACTTACTTTCATGGGTTTAGTGTCAAACAAATAGTACCTTCTTAAATGAATCTAAATATGTTTAAAAATTCTTGAAGAAATTTTTATATGAAAGATTATAAAAGCATGAATACACGAATGAGCCTGACCACCTAGTTAGACAAAGACCAAGATAGATATTTTGTAAATAAAAAGAAATATAGAGGCATCATAAATTCCTTACTCTACCTAACTGCCAATAGGTTTGACATTATATTTAGTATTTGTCTATGTGCTAGATTTTATGTTGACCCTAAGGAATCAGATTTGATTGAGATTAAAAGAAATTTAAGATATCTCATAGGAACATAAAACTTAGGCACATCCTAGGAATATTTCTACTTTTGACTTAATTGGATACTTAGACTTAGATTTTATTGGTTGTAGAGTTGATAAAAAAAAACACCTTAAGAGTATGCTAGTATATAGGACAATTAATAGTTTCTTGAATATTTATTTTTTTTTGCTACTAACCTTTTAGGTACAACATACATCGAGCAAATATTAAAGAATTAGCTTAAGATCATGTAGCATCAAGGTAAATGTCAATATGTATATTAGAGTATGTATTATTCATTTTTCTTAATTATATGTTTATATTTGGTGTATGTTGTCTTGTCAACTGTACAAACACATACAAGGGGGTTAAAATTAAATGATTTAATTTTTTATTAATATTACTTCATGATCCAGATCAAACTTTACATTTGTTCAATTGAAAATTAATTAAAATATTTACTTAAGTGAAATTAATTAAAATTGGTATACAACTAATCCTACTATATGATATATACATCCTACGAGATGATCATATATATTAAGAAACCCTACCATTAAATCCTGGATACTTAAAATAGATAAATTTGAAATTTAAACATTTAACTGATTATATTATATAAAATACTTTGTACTGTATAATATTTAATTATACTTTCTTATTTTATGTCTAATAATAAAGGAATCGAATCAGATCTGAACTATTTATAGATCATTGATGTGGGTTGTGAAGTGAACATTTGAATTGCATAAGTTCTAGGGCTTTATCAACCCTAAATAATACTAAGATTTTCTTTGATATACATAATAATAAACCCCACTTAATATACATAAGTATATGTGCTGAATCGCGAAATAAAGTGAAAGAGTAGAGTACCTAATCAATAATGAAGTATGCTTACTTGTAATAAACTACTGCTATTTACTTTAATTACATTAATTATGCTACTAAAATAAAATTTATATTTTTGAAGATTGTATCACTAAATAAAATAGTAAAATTTTTGATATAATGTTTAATTAAATTATTTATGATTGATGAGTATAAAATGTATATCTTTCCTAATGAGACTCTTCAATGTAATGTGATTCGGAACATTTGTATCTTTAGATCTCTGTCGAGCTGGTAGGAGTGAAAATGATATCTCCTAATCTCCTATAGTTATAATATCTCCATAAGAACCTAGAAAGTTTTACATCCTATATCCAGGCATATAAACATCATATCTTAATATTCCTTATTATTCTTACATTCCTCTAATGAGTCTATACATCAAACTATTTTTTAACTACATATTTGATCATTATGTGTATTAAATAAAGAGTAGGACAACATTAAAAATATTTTTAATTGTTATAGAATAAGAGATTATATTTGTACTCAACATGAATTTTACTTAATCAATCCAAAATAAGAGAGTTAGCCAGACATAAAATGAATAACTAGCAAATGCATTATCATTAAATTCATGAAAGAATGAAAATACAAGATATTGATATCACCTGCAAGGATTAAAGTATCTCCTCTAAACTCTTCCCTTTAACTTATAGAGTTTCTTCAAGAAATATAGGCTAAACATTCTAAATGACTGTATCTTATACTTTCCAAGCCTCTCTTTAATTTTACTCAAAGAGAAAACAAGAGTACTCTAAAAAGTACTGAATTTACATTAGTGATTAAACTCTTTACAAACATAACATCCCAACTATTTATAAAAAAAATACCAAAGTAACATGCACTACGATGATTAAAATAATGGAACTGCAGTGCCCTTGACATGAACTAGCACGTCAGTGATGAAGCTTTTGCACCGTAGCGATGCTTGTTGATGTGGATCGGTTCCTTAGTGAGTAGTCGCATCTCTTTATTGGTAGAACATGGCTCTTGGAAGTTGCAACTTCAATGCCGCAGGACTATGAATATTAGAGTGATGTGGCACCCAAGTGTAAAAATGATACCAAGGCCTAAGAATTGTGGCATCGCAATATTTGAAAATAGAGAATTTATCACATCCAAGCTAACTTTTTGACACCACAATATTGACAATGTTGCAACACTATGTGTGGTTCCGCCATATTGCTTCCAAATAGAGAACACGGTGCCACCTTGTCAAAATTAGAGTGCCTCGACATTATTCAAGGAAGCGGTGTGGCATTATTTCGTCGGATGTCATGACATTGTTGACTCTTAGGCTTTTCTACCATTTTTTTTGTATTTTCTACACAAAAAATTAAAACAACACATTTTCCCTGAAAATAAAACACATAAAATAATATTTAATTAACACTTATCAATCATACTATATAATACATATATAGTACAGTTTGATTCACCCGAGAGCTCTCAGGATGAACTCAGTTCATCCT
This sequence comes from Dendrobium nobile, assembly GCA_022539455.1. Lineage (NCBI taxonomy): Eukaryota > Viridiplantae > Streptophyta > Magnoliopsida > Asparagales > Orchidaceae > Dendrobium > Dendrobium nobile. Next base: position 25,051,094 of record CM039722.1, read on the forward strand.
GTTTTGTTCTGATTTTTTATTAGAACTAATTATACATGATGATATTTGAAGGTATTGAACTAATCACACTGTATGCTCTGATAATTGTACTATATAATTAGAGGATATTTAATTAAAAAAATAGGATTTTCGATAGCCTACTTTATAAATTATTTGTGGCCTAAGAGAACTTGTTTTTTTTGCATCCGGAGAATTCTTCTTTTAATGAGAGAGCTTAGAGAGAGTCCAAAAAACAAAAGGGGAGAGATGAGGTAAGGTTGAGAGAAGGAGAAGAGCCTTGAGGTTGTCAAGGGAGTGTGAGGGGTTCACATGATTATTCCTGCTAACCTGCATCTTGAGTCGTCTAATTTTATTTGTGTGGAGCTCTTGGAGGAGAGCTCAAAGAGGTATATTCTTTTGAGCAAAAGATTCTCGCTAGTCAAGGAGGCTAAGAGTGGCTTTTTTGTCTGGCATGGAAGTCAAAGTAGGTTTCAATATCTTCGTTGGTCTTGAGGGTAAAAAGAGTTTCAACATCTTTGTCGGGACTAGGAGGCGAGAGGCAGGATCAACATCTCCATCGGACTGGTGAGGAAAAGGAGGAATTATAGCTATGCCAAACTGAGGAGGCGAGAGGAGGAGATTCTTCGGGTGCGAAGAGTATGTTATGGTGATTCTCCGTTGATTTGTATATTGAAGGCTGACATGTATACTTAAAAAAACATGTATACTACAATTCCTAAAGAGGATGATCTCTGGAGAGTGGACGTAGGTTAATTTGATCAAATCACTATAAACCTCGATTTATATTGTCTTACTTTTCCACACTTTGCTTTTCCTATAATTTACTTTTATTGCACTCTTGTATTTTCTTGTGTTGGTTCGGTTATCTTAAAGAAAGATGCATTTTGGTGAATAATTGAATGTTATTTTAAAAATCAATACAGAAATGAAACAAAAAAAAAATTATTTGCCCACAATAAATTTATTTTTTTACAAAATTGTTTTCTACACAACTAAAATAAAAAAAAAATAGTTGCTTTTGATTTTTTTTTGAATGTTTTCAATTTCTTTAAAACTTTCGCATATCAAAATTAATTTTAAGAAAAATAATTTTTAAAGATTTTCAAAAGTTTTTAAAAACTAATTCACACCCCCACCTCGTGTAAATTCATTGGCCTGTAAATTCTCAACAAATGTTATCCTTTAGCATAATATTAGAGGACATGTAGAAAGCTATTTTTAGAGTTATTCCTCTCTCTTGAAGCATTGTGCAATAACCCTGGTAAATTGCAAGGATCAGACTCACCATCTCGATATCTAAGAAAATCAACCAACATGTTTTCCATTAAAAAAAAATTAAATCGATTAATGACACACATCTCTTGTGAATTACATTTGCATATCTTATAGTTTATTTTCAATTTATAGTCAAAATCACATAGAATGAAATATTTTCTTTCTTTTAACAGTAAATGTGACTTCTATGATGCTATATACAATTCATAATCTTGAATGTGGTTTTTTAAAGCTTTGAGAGAAAGAGCTTTTGGGGAGAACTTTTGGGAAACATGTTTTAAGGACACAATTATTGGAGATGAATTTTTAATATGTTTCATCTAAGACAATGCTATTTTCATTTTATGTTCAAAATTATATTTTTGAAAGACTTTATAAAATAATCGTGTATATGAAATAATGTAAATTTTGGTTTATGAGCACTTCACCTAATTTATTACTTATAGTTTGAATGAAGAGTTTCTCAAAATCAATTTGGATTCATGCCGGGTAGGTCGACTATGGAAGCCATACATTTATTAAGAGGTTTGATGGAGAAAAATAGAGAAAATAAAGAGGATCTACATATGATATTTATGATTTAGAAAAAGCATATGATAAAGTTCAAAGAGAAGTGCTATGGAGAGTTCTTGAAAAGAAAGAAGTTAATAACGCTTATATTCAAATCATTAAAGATATGTATGCAGGAGTTATTACTTGTGTTCAAACACATGATGGTTTGACCAAGTATTTCCCTATTTTTGTTGGGTTACATCAAGGATTAGCCTTAAGCTCATATCTTTTTGCTTTAGTCATGGATGTTCTCACTAGACATTTGCAAGAGGATGCACCTTGGTGTGCGGTTCTTGCTAATGATATTATTCTTGTTGATAAGACTAGAGAGGGAGTTGAAGGTAAACTTCAATTATGGAGGTCAACCTTAGAGTCTAAAAGTTTTCGCTTGAGTAAATCTAAAATAGAATATATGGAGTGTAATTTTAGTAGTAATAGACCTAGTGAGGAGATTGTGACTTTGGGCGATCAAGTCATTAATAAGAGTACACGTTTTAGATATCTTGGATCTATTGTTCAGAGTGATGGTGATATAGATGGGGATATTATCAGTAGAATTAAGTTGGATGGTTGAAGTGGTGGAATGCTTCGGGCTTGTTGTGTGATAAAAAAGTATCCCTCAAACTTAAGAGAAAAATCTATAAGATGGTAGTGAGAATTGCTATGCTTTATGGTGCCGAATGTTGGCCATTAAAAGAGAAGCATAATACTAAGTTAAGTGTTGCAGAGATGAGGATGCTCAGGTGGATGAGTAGCTTTACCCTTAGAGATAGGATACGAAATGAGCATATACATGAAAAGGTTGGAGTAACTCTAGTAGAAGATAAGATTAGAGAGAGTCACCTTAGATGGTTTGGTCACATAAAATGGCTGCCTTCCGATGACCCAGTTAGGAAAGTAGAGGTATTAAATTTGACTTATGTTAAAAAAGGTAGAGGCAAACCTAAAAAGACTTGGTTAGAAAATATTAGAAATGATCTTTCTCTATTAGATTTAAACGTGAATTTGACTTTTAATAAGACACAATGGAGAAAAAGGATTCATGTAGCCGACCGCACGTAGTGGGATAAAGACTTGATGTTGTTGTTATTGTTGTTGTTGTTTGAATGAAGAGTGTTCTCACTTTTTAAGTTTCATTTTTTGTTCTTAATAGCAAATTAAATCATGAGTACTACAGTTAGAATTAGTTCTGTCTTTTTTAATTCAATTTCAGTGGATTAAATTCTCAAATGAAGGAAGCACAAGATTTCAAAAGACATGTGATTATTATTTATGTGTAAAAAAAAAAAGATTAGTTATTTATATATTAAAATTATTTAAATTTATAATTATAAAAAACATTATGTGCATGAATTTTATTTATTTTTTATCATATATTTGCATTATGATATTATTATTGTAATATTATTATATCATTCATATCATATTTAAATAATTTAATATTTATTAAATCATTTAGTTTTACTCTCGCTCCAATCATTGAACTATGCACAGTCAATCTTCAAGTATTATATCTGTTATGGATTTACAACTTTACTTATAATATTTAAATTTGTTATAAGACGCAGCAAATTTTAGTTTATTGGTACAGAGTTTTTGCTATCAATCAAGATGTTTTGGGTTTGAGTTTTATGCAAGGTTGTGAAAATCAGATCAGACAACGAACCGGAAGAAGGAGATGTTTATGGTTCAACCAGTCGTACCGAGGTTGAACCGGATGACGTAATAAAAAATAATAATATTATAAAAATAATAAAATTAATGTAATAATGAAATATAATAACTATATACTTTAATGTAAATTATTTTTAATTTTTATTACATATTTAGATATAAAATATAAATATAAATTATATAAAAAATCTCGAATAAAAATCAGTTCTTTATCATATATAATTAAATATAAAAAATTAAATAGATTAAAAAAATTTATTAACTAAAAAAGAAAAATTTCCCAAGAAAATAAAAAAAAATAAAAATAATATTCATGTTATAAAATTTAATTTTTTATAATATATAATCAAAAATATAAAAAAATAAATGGATTAAAAATAAAAAAAATTTATCAACTAAGAAAATAAATATTATTTATATTATAAAAATTAATATTATGTAAACATTGGAAGTTTGGTTCGATCCGATTTTTAAAATGTTGATTTTATGTATATGATATATGTGAATTTATTTAAATTGACCTAAATGTAAAAAAAAATTCTATAAAAACATGTAAAAAGAAATAATATCTTATTATTTTTATTTTTTCAGTTGAGTTAATCCTTCCCCTTCTAATAATTTAGAATAGTTATTTACAATGAGATATGGACATTGTAACTTATCGTACACGTTTTGCAATGAAACGTAACTGATGTTCAGAATTCAAAAGAGGGCATTAAATGTGAGGGATGGAGATCTTTGAGGTTGAAAACGTTGGAAAGAGTAATTGTTTTAAATATGGCATTTGTTTAATGTAGCATAAATTTCAATTATGGCATTCATTGTCACCAATTAAGATAGGATACCAACGAATTACTAATAGTTATAACCAAAAAATTAATCTTACAGTCATCCAGTCAATCTCCGATTTCATTTGAAATAACTTTTTTATTAATTTTTAAAGCACTTTTTTAATATTATTTTTTATTATTAAAAACTATTATTCTACAAAATTATTTTAAAAAACAATAAGAAAATTATCTCAAATGAAATCTCACTTGATTTTGATTTTGAAAATTTTATTCAATAAATTTCAAATTATTTAATAATGTAATCATTAGAAAAAGTTGGCCATTGATCTTTTCATCACTTTTATTTTACTAATTTCTAGTGTTTCATACAAATTAATATCTTAGGATCCTTTGGAGATAAATTTCTTATTATTTTAATTTTCAAATTATAATCATAATTTTGCTTTACTATTACATTCTTGTTGGTTTCAAAAAACTTTTATACTAGAAAATTAATTTTTTTCAATTTTTAAAAAATTATTTTTCTCTTGATAAATTTACAATCAAGTTAAGCCATCTCAAATAGACATTCAATTTTAATTGTGCTTGTTTTTTTTATTGGAAAATAATTGTGCTTGTTAATTCTCATATATATATATATATATATATATATATATATATATATATATATATATATATATATATATATATATATATATATATATATATGACATTAATTTGATAGATTTAACTCTCCCAAGCCTATTCGTTAGCAGCTTAAACTTCCATTTGGAGTTTTCCTGGATTGCGTGCATAATTTATGATTATATTCACTCCAATTCGAACATAAAAAAAATTGATTGGTGGATTTAAATCTTACCATTTTGATAATAATTTTAAGATATTTTTTTGGGGGAAGTAATAATTTTTAAGATTTTTATCCTCTAAGAGTTTTAAAATCAACCATTATATTTTCCATTTTACTTGAAACAGATCTGTGGACTACAGAACTCTACTCGTTCAAATTTCCATAATTGCATATAAAATCTGCCTTCTCTTGCTATCTGTCATTCCTTACAGCTTCCTGCTTCTCAGTTCTTTCCACAGTTTCGTGATCTGAGAGGATCAGTCAATTCTCTCCGATTCTTGTAATCGCCGCAAAGTTCAAAACTGTAGCGCACGAGCAGCGAAAGATCTGAGTAAGCTTCTCCTAGTCCATGGATTTACATATTAAAGACCATTTTATTTACCCCTGTGATTCCTTTCTCTGCAGACCATCAACCAGAACGCAACAATGGGTCGAGCTACAAGATGGCTGACTAACTTATTGGGAGGCAAAAAAGAAGGCAGAGAAGACAAAGAAACAATGGCGTTCGCTGCCGCTTTAGCTCCAAGCATTGATAACCAAACGGAGAAGAAGAGGTGGAGTTACATGTCAGGGAGGATTTCCTGCGACATGGCGTGGCTCCGTTCACTGTATGCAGAGAAAGAGAAGGAGCAGAGAAAGCACGCTATTGCAGTCGCAGCCGCGACAGCTGCAGCTGCCGAAGCAGCGGTGACTGCGGCTCAGGCGGCAGTGGCGGTGGTACGTCTGACGAATCAAAGCCGTCGTGTCATTTTATGCGGCATTCATGAGCAGCTAGCAGCCCTTAAGATCCAAACAGTATTCAGAGGTTATCTAGTAAGTTTAACTCCCTTCTTATATGCCATTCATATACTTCTCTGCGGTGATTCTGAGCTTCTTCAGCCTAGCTATTCTTTTAAATTTCTCCTTTTGCTGGTTTCTCGGCGTCATTTGCAGGCAAAGAAGGCTTTGAGAGCTTTGAAAGCTCTGGTTAAGCTGCAAGCTTTAGTTCGAGGCTATATAGTTCGGAAAAAAGCGGCGGCCACTCTTCGTAGTATACAAGCTCTCATGAGAGCTCAGGCAACGGTTAGAACCAAAAAGTTCGGATCTCTTCCCCGCAAATCTCGTTCTTATAAGCCATTACAGGAAAGATTTGACGAGGCATCGTTCCGAAGCCAGAGACTCGGCATCGATACTTACCGTCTTAAATCGAGATCGTCTCGAAGAACAAGCCTTTCCGATATGGATGAGAGCTTCTTCAATTCAATGTCCTCTCCTATCCCCTGCCCTGTTGAGACGCGGAGGTGCTCCTCCACAGCACAGAACACACCGCGGTGGTTGAACTCAGGCCTAAGCTTTGCCCCGCCTTCTCCGACGAAGAGCGTCCTCGGTGCTTCTAATGGGGTTTTCCAGCGTTTATTGAACTCTGCGGATAATAGTCCGAGTTTCATGTCTAGTACAAAGTCATTTGAGGCGAAGGTGCGGTGGAATAAAGGATTAAAGCAGAGGGCAGAGGGCAATGGTTTGGGGAAGCGAGTTCCCCTCAGTGAGCTGGTCGTCGTCGAGCAGTCGAGAGGAAGACCAAGCTCTCCGGTGAGTGAGACCTTCAATTTCCGGAGTGCGATAATGGAAAAGCTTAATAGGCCTCCGGAGTTTAGCGGGGAAGTTGAGAAGCGCTTCTGTTTCAAATGAATTAAAGATCTTTCTTTTTTTTTTTTTTTTCTCTGTTGGTCGCTGTGACTGCAGGAACCTGTATTGAGAAAGGAAGCTTTTTCTTGTAAATTCTTCGAACCAATCAGAGCAGAAAGTCAAGTAGCTATCTTCTAATTGTTTTGACTTCTGAATATTTTCAAGCTATATTTTTTTTGTTCATGAGTTGATATAAAAGTTATAAGTACTTAATAAGAATTAAAAAGGGTGTGATGAGATTACAAAGAATTATTTTCAAGTAAAAAAATGTTGATGTGACCCAGAGTGAAAATCCTTTTTTTTTTTGGGTAAACCCGGGGCTTGGCGCCCATATATTAAAAAACAAAGTTTAAATTACAAAATCTGTAGGAAGAAATAACAACAACCAAAAAACTATCAAAATTACACAAAGACAGAAACATTGGCTAAATAAGAGAAAAAGACAATAAAAGACTCAGAAATAAGGACCAGTCCCATAAGGCAGCGGCACCGGTTGCCCCATAAACCCGAGAAAATATCATCTGATTTGTATTTGGTTGAAGTGGCCATCTCAGCACCACCCGCCTGCATATGGATAAAAACTCACTCGAACGAGTCAGGTTGCCACACAGGCCGTCCATAGCTCGTAAAGACTGGCCTTGCTCATCATTGTCTGCTTGCCGATCCTCCAACATAGCCAAGAATTGTCTTTGTAGTATACCCGAGAAATGATAGATAATAATCCACAAAAAACTGGGTTTAGCCATAATGTAAAATGGACAAAAACCCCAAAAAAGCCATCTTCCCAGGTCTGAACAGAGAAGCAAATCTAAAATTGTGGCAAATATAAAAACAGTCCAGTAAAATAAGTTTCCACCAGCCCGTAACACCAAAGAACCAGCTTCAAAGATCAGCCGAACAACCTCCAGTAATCCTGGTGAACAAATTCTAACTATATGCTCGGGAACCTCTGCAGAAGTGATAATGAGTTCTTCCATTTTGAAATTTTAAGTCTAATAGCCTCCTTAATATTGCAAATGATTTTGACCACATTATGCCTTTCTGAAGAGAAACGACGGGAATTTCTTTCTCTCCAAATGTAATAAATAGTACAGCTGATAATGAGGAAGCAAAAATCTCTTTCCAGATTAGTGTAGGCAGCATAGTTCTCATAAAAATCATATAGTTGAAGCAAAGTGGGTCTAAGAAGAAAGGTCTCAAGTTCTGGCAGAAGATTTTTAAGAATGTAAAAAGAGAAATCACAGTCAAAAAATAGGTGTGAATGTGTATCCAAATTCCCAGAGCACAGTGAACAATTAATGGGCACCTGAATACCTCTTAAAGTCAAGTTATCAGCAGTTTTCAGCTTTCCAATGACAGCCATCAAGGTAAAACAAGAAAATTTAATAGCATGCTTTTTGTGCCAAACAAAGGAATGCCACATGACTTTTAGTAGAGAAGAGTGATAAAACTCAGAAAAGTTTTTAAAAACCCATTTCGAAGATTTATTCCAAAGCAGTTCGTTTTTCTCTGAGACATTCACAGCTAAAATGGAATACGAAATGGCCTTAGGAATAAAGTTTGGTAAGCACCAGTTTCCATTGACAATGTAATCCCTAACAAGAGTGTCATCCAATCCATTGCAAATAAAAGCCCCAGATAAAGTGTTGCCATTTAGCCATGGGTCCCAAATAAAATTAAAATCACTGAATTTAGACACAGAGAAAGAAATGACCTCTTTAATCCTATTGGCAGTGTCCGAAATTCTACGCCAGAACTTGGAAGCATTAGAGGGAGGAGGTTTCCAAGGGGAAATATATTTGTCTTTATACCAGCAGCTTAAAAGGTTACTAGAGTTGTAGAATCTGCCAATGATAGAACAAAGAACACCAAAATATAAAGCATCAATAGACGGAATTCCCAGCCCACCAGCCTCCTTAGGAGTAGTAACATTGGACCAAGATATTAGATGCAACTTCTTCTCCACCAGGTTGTTGTGAAATAAAAATCTAGCACATAGCTTATTAATAGTCGCACAACAACCCTTAGGTATAATAGACCCACGAATCCAGTAAGCAAGTGTGTTGGAGATGGTGAATTTAAGGAATTGAACCCTACCTGCAAAAGAAAGAAACTTATTTTTCCAACCAGCAAGTAGAGCAGATATTTTGCTCAGAAGTGGTTGGAAGTGAGAAGCAAGAAGTCTTTTTGGAGAGATCGGAATTCCCAAGTAGGTAAGGAAATGATTGACTTGATGAATGCCCAGGGCATCACAAATATTTTGATTATCAGTGTCATTTTTTGAGAAGATAATGGCACTTTTAGTAGCATTAATGTAGAGACCTGATAGAGAGCCAAATAAGTTTAAGCTTCTTTTGAGATTATCAGCATTCTCTCTAGTAGATTCCCCAACCACCAAGAGATCATCCGCATACATTAAATGGTTAATGAAAGTGTCCTTGCATTTGATACCTTTGAAAGAGTTGTGACTGTTGATGAGAATATTGGAAAGACCGTCCATCACAATACAAAATAGCAAGGGAGACAGTGGACAACCCTGTCTAAGTCCAGTTGAAGATTTGAAGAAACCCTCAAGAGAGCCATTAAGGCATATGGAAAAATGAACATCAGTAATGCAACTTTTAATCCAAGTAACAAAAACATCAGGAAATCCTTTTTGAAGCAATCTAGCAATAAGAAAATCCCTAGAGACGGAGTCGAAAGCCTTCTTAATGTCCAATTTAGCACAAAAATTCTTATGAGAACCCTTGAAGTCTCTAAGAATTTCAGAAGCAAGGATGATGTTATCCGTGGAGCATCTATGAGTGATAAACCCAGATTGACTCTCATGAACAATAAATGGAAGAACGATTTTCATCATATTAGCAAGGATTTTAGCCACAATTTTGTATAGCACATTGCACAGAGATATCGGTCTAAAATCATTAATCTTTGAAGCATGAGAGCATTTAGGAATTAAAGCAATGGCCGTAGCCTTTACCCCTTTGGGAAGAGTGCCAGTAGTAAAGAAATTGTTAACCGCATTATATATTTGCATTCCAAGGAGATGCCAAGAATTCCTATAGAAAGCATAAGTAAACCCATCCGGACCAGGTGCAGTATTCACGTTTCCATCAAAAACCGCATCTTTAACTTCCCCAAAAGACAAAGGAGCAATCAACATATCTTTGAAGCTAGTAGGCACTAAGTTACCAGGTGGAATATTTAAAGGTAAGAGAAGCTTAGGAAGAGAATTGTTAAACAGACTATCAAAATGTTTAACAATTGCACTTGAAATGTTTCTGAAATCAGTAAAGTGCCCCTCAGAAGTGGATATCTCTTTAATGTTGTTTCTATTATTCCTGCTTCTAATTTTAGCAAATAAAAAGCCAAGATCGTCTTCCCCATGAGAAAGCCATGAGGCTTTTGCCCTTTGAGTGATCCAAGAAGTCCAATGAGATTGTAAGGAAGCAAGTTCATCATTGATATTCTTCAGGTTGCAGTTAATTTCAAAATCTAAAGGATTAGCTTGTATGTTCATCAAGCAAAGATACTGTTTGTTTTTGACATCTAACAAGGCTTTAGAAATGTAAGAAGAGGAAGCCCAATTCCTTTTCTTAATAGCTCTTTTGAGGATGTGAAGACTATGGCAAAAAAAGGCCATAGGACTTCTAGCAGACCTAGACGAAAAGGCATTAAGAACCTCATCCCAAAAACCCTCCATATTAATCCAAAAGTTTTTGAACATGAACCTTGAAGAGAGTGGCTTTTCATGTGAAGATTTGAAAATAAGCGGAGAATGATCCGAACCCAGAGGAGGCTCAACAGAGTAAAAGGCATTGGGCAAGAATTCTAATAGGGCATTATTAACCAGCACTCTGTCAAGTTTTATGTGAATCGGATTTTCCACCTGTTTATTGAACCATGTATAAAAAAGACCCGTGGAAGAAAGGTCCTGCAACCCACAGTTGAAGATCATACTATTAAGCTCACCCAATCTGCTAGCAGAAATAATAGAGCCTCCCACCTTTTCAGTTTCAAACCGACAGCAATTAAAGTCCCCCATAACAACCCAAGGTTAATCTGGAGGAGGGGAGGAAATCAACAATTGCTCCCAAAGCCTTTTCCAATCTTCAACCGAATTGTCAGCGTATATAACAGATAGAAAAAAAGGTGGGAAAGATCCCACCGAAACAGTACCATGAATCAATTGCGATGATGTGTGTAGTTGTTGAAAATTGAAGACGGTGTTATCCCATTTGATCCAAATTCTACCAGGCGTAGAATCATTAAAATTATTGCAACTTCCTTCGTGCTCAAAAAGACGATGAGAACGCAGAAACCAAGGGTCATCAACAGAATTGTTTGAAATTTTGGCTTCCAAGATGCTTAGAAGCTTTAGATCATGAGATTTGATCAAGGACTTACAGTGACTCACTTTATCCGGGTGATTAAAACCCCGAACGTTCCAACTTGCAAAAGTTGGCAAAGACATTACTGCATTTGAGGTTTGGCCTTCTTGGCCGATTTCCCTTTAGAGGGTTTTGACTTGTTTGGTGATTTTCCTTTATCAACATTAGATCTTGTGTTGTGCGCCACTTTCTCATGAATTGTGGTGGTAGGGGGCTCTTTGGCTGAGTTAGAGCAAGAAGCAGATTCAGATTCAGAAGTAAACTCCAAGGTGTCCTCAATGTTTTGGTCTTCAGTTTGAAGCGAAGCAAACTTGTTTAAAAGAGGAACTTTGGGAGGTTGCAAAAGGGTGGGAGAAGCAGGTTTACCAGAAGAAAAGGCATCTTCTGTAGGAGAATTAAGGTTGGGAAGAACAGGATTTTTCCCAGGTGAAGGTTGTTGGTTTTGCACTGAGTTAAACTGCTCAGTGTGAGTCTGCACAGTCGAAGACTGTCCAAGAACGATTGCAGTCGGTAAAAGGGCATTGGTGGGTTTGGGTATAACAGAGTTAATGATGGGTTTGGGCGGTAGAAGAGGCTGAGAATTAGTATCTTTGGGGGGAGGCTTGGTGGAAGGGGATCTGTGTGGACGCGAAGAATGGGGTCTGGAGCTACTACGGCCTCTGTTTTTGGGAGGCTGGGGAGGAATGAAAGGCTGGGGATTTGGATTTTTGGGACAAAGAGAAAAAGGGTGAATGAGAGAGCCACACCCTTCGCATTTTTCCGGTTTCCATTCGTATAACACTTTTAAAACAAGATCTTCCCCCTCTATTTCAATCGGAATTTCATCAGGAAGAACAGAGTCCTTAGTTATGAGAACACATACCCTTGCAAAAGTCAGCCTAGTGCGATTGGCAGTAAGATTGTCAACAGAGATCGGAATTCCAACAAAACTTGAAATTTTAGAGATACCAGTAGGAGTCCATAGCGCAAGGGGGAAGTCCACGATTTTGATCCAGATTGGAATCGGAGCATCCTCGTCGCGTTTTGGCTTGAATTTGGGTGACCATCTTTGCAAAATAAAAGGCTTTCCCAGGATGAACCACGGACCACCCGAGAGCACCATTTCGAGATCTTCGGAAGTGGAGAATTTCAGCAAGAAGAAGCCGTCGGCAAGAGATAGGAGCGTCATAGAACCCTTAATGTTCCATATCTTTTGCATAGCTTTGAGAAGCCTCTCGTAATACGGTCGAGGTCCAAGAGAATAGCCTATAAGAGTCGTTGTCCAGATAGACTTTCCTTCAGTGAGATCATCTGCTTTGAAGGATAGCTTTGAACTGGGAGAGAAGAAGGAGACCGGGAAATTAGGTGCTTTGTATGTGGAGGCCGACACATTTTCAGCATACGAAAGACCCCCAGGAGAGGGCCCAAGCACAGAGGAGTTGGGTAGACGAGGGAAATCGAGTTGGGATGTGGCCATCTAGGGAGGGGGCCCTCCCAGGCGCGGTGGCGAAGAAGGAGCTTCAGCCGCTAGAAACCCTAGCAGAGCAAGTTTCTCTATATGTTCAGGGATTGTTCTGAAAATCCTTTCATATTGATTTTAACTTTAATCTAAAAAGTATTTAATTGCTAAGTAATATATTAATTTGGGATTTGATTACTGTATAATTAGGAAATTTAATTGATACTTTTATAAGGAAATTTTCTTATTATATTTTATTTTCAAATCTATTTAAATGCTTGTGGGTTGTTATATAATTGTAGCTCAATTTTCTTTAATATAGTGAAATCATCCACTCTTTGTGGACGCAGACAATTGTTCGACGAACCATGTAAATTGTTGTGTTTGATTGTGTTTGTTTTGTTTGCTCCCACTATGATTTGCACAACAATTAGTATCAAAGTCGGATTTCAATGAGATTTTTTGTTAGTGAGTTGAAGAATGCTAGCCTGTTCATGTGGATCGTCCAGTAGGGGAAGGAAAAGCTTTGCACGTAAGCTCGATTGCGTGTGCAGGCCACTCAAGAGCAAGGGCCACCTGCACACACGTGACACTAGATAACTTTTTAATGAGCCTAATAGCTTAGAGATTAAAAAATAATTCTTTTTAATCTAAAAGATAAACAGTCTACTTTCCTACTTGATAGTCAATGCATAGGTGATTCCTAGATCAATCTAACTAAAGTAATCCAATAATTAAATGATGTTTAGATAATTTTGATAATTTGTGCACGCTAGAATGAAATAAATTCTTATGCTAAAACTATGGATCATTATAATATACTTTAAGTTTTTTAGGCTACTATAAGATAAATGATTTACTTCATATAAGTATATATTTGTATATATGACCTATAAAGTAAACTTCACCCATTAAATTAATTAAAAATTGAACATAAGGGAACTAAACCTCCTACTTATTTTCCTATAACTTTTTGACACCAATTGGATAATGCTTCTAATACTAAGACCTTCTTGATGGCGTAGGTGCCATATCTAAAGGTGACAACTTTAATTTTCTTCTTTTTGGTATAGTCTCCAAGTGATATGTACTTGCGATCTCCTTATTCTATTGAGAAAATAATACAAGTTCTTTTATCATGTATCTTGATATTTTCTATCTAAGTACAATTTGCCTTCACTAGTTCTAATTAAAGTGAAAGAATACTAACATAAGAATTCAACCAATCACATTAGGAACTCAAATTTCTTTGGGTAATTATGAAGGGATTGAGTATTAAAAGTGATCTAACAACATATATACATCTGTAAGCATAGGGATCCAAATATATTGAGGTACTTTATGTGCAATTATATCATTATAATATCTAAAATATGTCTTGAGCTATCACAAATATTGTATCGAACATTTTTGTGTGCATATGGTCAATAACGTGGAAAGCTTTTAGAGTTAGATAAATCACTAGATATAATTATGTTAGATTTATTCAAATATTATAGATATTCAATCTTGGCTTCAAATTAGATCATTCTCTAAGCACCTATCACATAAATATACCTCGGTAAATAAATGATCTTTTTATTTTTGAGAACATCGTAATTCATTTTGAAGCTCAATAAGTATTTGAATCATCTTTCTTTAAGATTATTCATTTTTAAGTTTGACTAAAATATTATTCATTTATCTTAAGGCATGTCATTTACCATCCAAAGAATCATCAATAACCATGAGACATATTTACTTCATGATTAGATGAATCTATTGGTGCCTTCTCATTGTCTGAGTCTACCAAAGTGACCTTTAATGCCTTCTTTTTCTTGTTTTATGTGTGCTTTACTTTTCAAACACTTTTATTTATAATATATTTTAGTTTGAAGTAGTCATGCTTTCTTTTTTTATCTGTAAGGTTAATTTTTAATATATTTTGAAAATACTGACTATGTTTCTTAAAATTTCTCTCATAGTCACAATCTCTTAGATTGCCTCATTTTGAAGAGTTCATGTTCTTACTTCAAGATGATAATTCTTATTTCTCTTATCACATAACTACCCTAGTATATTAATGACTAGGTTTTTCCATATATCCTTCCTTGCTCATAGATTGCATACTTTACATATTCATCATATGTTAAAGCATGGTATAACTCCATTACATTCAATAGTATCATATGTATTTTCAAAGGAGTTTATCTTTAATGGTCTTTGGGATTTCTTTATCATAAGTAGTCAAAATAATGTAACTTTTATAACAATTCAAATTTAGTTCCAAATTATCATGCTATAATATTATTAACACATCATCATTCTACTCCTTCATAAATTAAAAGGAATGTCATCAAATAAAGGTTGTATTGTTGTGGACGTCCCTTATCTAGTAGTAGCTATCTTCTTATTTTGGACTTTAATGCTTCGTTCACTTCTTCTTGTATTCGCATCTTGATAAGTATAATTAATGTTCTATTTTATATGATATATTTTTACTAAAAATGTGTTATTTTAGATGTATTGTGCAGGAAAAATATAAAAAAAAGACATAAAAGTCTGAGTTTCAAATAGCACTGTAGTGTCATAACAAACAATGTTACATCACCATCAAAGACACTGCCAGAGTGCAAGAATATTAACATTACAGCGCCAACTTCTCTGTCAGACAACACCGCAGAGTCAAAAGTTTAGCTTTGCAGTGACATTTTCTCTACCATTCAGCGGCGCAACGTCACACTCTATAGTGCCTCGGTGCCCAAATTGCTCTTTTTGTGCCACAACATTCAAAATTCAATAGCGCTATGGCATAGCAATTATAACTTTCCAAGGATACGATGTGTCAGCAAAATGGCGTGATAGTGCACTAAATAACTAATATACATCAACAAGTGCCACTACTGAGCCAGAGAAGTCGCACAACGACATTAATTCAATTATTGGGAGCAATGGCACCGATATTTCAAGCGTTACAACTGTAGCTATCTAATTTGTGTTTCAGTCATTTAGATCATTTCAGCATAATTCAGAGTGTTTCTCTGAATTTCTCTTAGGGTGATAAGTAAGGGAATTTAAATAAGTACTTGATATCATCAATAGAGTATTTGGCTTGTGTTTGTGGAAGCAATTCTGTAAGTAAAAGAAGAAATGTATAAGAGATTTATTGAACCTTTCTGGTGATATCTATATATCTCTTGTATTTTCTTTTTATCATGCTACTAATAAAAATGAGTTTGCTTCAGTTTTATTCTATGTTTGGTTAAATTCTCTAGTTTTGGATTGATGATGTTTATATCATATGTACTAATGAGTTATCTTATTTATCAAATGATTAAAATAATATTTTTAATATTACCATATCATAATTTAATGCACATAGTGACCATATGTGTAGTTAAAATTTGGTGTAATATGTCTTGACGGAGGGAAGTAAGCATAACCATGAATATTGAACTAGTATGCATCAAACCTAGCATAGGGTATGAAATGTATTAAATTCTTAAGTAGATGTTATAACTATAGGAAATCAATGGACATCATTTATTCCTATAAGCTCGATAGAGATCTAGGTATACATATGCTCTGAATAACTTCATAATTAAAAGAGATTTATTAAAAAAATATATTATTTATATTCATCAATCCAAAATGTTATATCCATATAGTGTATCCATTATCTATATCTAATTTTGTTTAAGTGATTATTCCCTCACAATATCCATTTTTATTGAGTATGATAATTATCATAATTAGAGTAAATAATAGTAGTTGATTGCTAAAGAGCATTTTTTTTGTGGGTTCGACACTCTACGTTATCACTTTATTTACTTGATTTGACACATATACTTCCATATTTTAAGTGGGATTTACTAATTTATATTAACGAAATATAAGTATTGTTTAAGGAGAGATCGAGCCTTAAGCATTCATTGTTATAATTCAAATTTACATTTATCCATAACCCCCATCACATCTTATGTCACATAAATTTAACTGCAAGAGAGAATATATTTATATGGTCCAAACATTCTTTTTGTTTGAACCCCTTTAGAAAGAAAGATTCACCTTATACCTTTTTTTTTTAATTTATTTTTCCTTCACTTTATGTATCCACTTATTATATAATGCCTTCATATATATGGCTAGCTTGGTTAGTGTATAGGTAGTTTTCTTATAATGATATTCCATATCTTTTTTCATGGCAACCTTGGACTTAACATAATTCTTCACGTTTATATCTTTGTTATAGCACTCAAGCTATCATGCATCTATAGGTAATACATAATAAAATGATGGAGAATAATGGTTAGTTGGCTTGTAAGTTCTTTAAAAACTCTTGACTTGAGTTACATGTGTATTAAGATCAAGTTGCTCTTGAGTTTTCTATTTGGAAAAATGATAGGGGTGTGACGGTATGGTGGGGTGTAATTTTGAATTATAAAGTAAATACTTAAGGATCTATCTCACCTAAATAATACATAGAATTTCTTTGGTATAAATTAACAAACCCCACTTAATATATGCAAGTATACTTGTCGTATCAAGTAATAAAGTGATAGAGTAGAGCGTCAAACTCACGAGAAAGTATGATTTTTAGTAATCAACTACTATTGTTTACTCTAATTACAAAATTATCCTAAATAAAAATGTTTGTTATGGAGTTTCAATCACTAAAAAAATAGTTAAATAATAGATACAATATTAAAAAAAATGTTTTGAACTAATGAATATAAATTATATATCTTTCCTAATGATATTCTTAATTATGATGTGATTCAGAGAATATGCATCCCTAGATCTCAGTGGAGCTTATAGTGGTGAAAAAGAAATCTCATGACCTCCTATAGTTATATCACCTCCTTACGAACCTAGCATATTTTATATCCTATGTCTAGATATGCAAATATATTATTTTAATTTTCTTGGTTATTCTAGCATTCCTCCATCGAGGTAATACATCATAGTATGTTTTAACTACACATATATCCAGTATGTGCATTAAATAAAGAGAGGGATGATATTAAAAATATATTTTAACTTTAGAGCATAAGAATTATTATTAGAACATAATATATTCTCTACATCATAATTCCAAAACTAAGGAATTTGCCAGACATTAAAGAAAATATACGAAACCTCTTTTCCATTAAAATTATAAAAGAATGAATATATAAGATAATGAAATAACCAGGAAGGTTCAATGTATCTCCTCTACACTCTTTCCTGAATGTGTGGAGTTGCTTAAAAAACATAGAGTAAATACTCTAATGATTGTACCAAGCACTTTCCTAAATTCCCTTAATTGCCACTCTAAGAAAGATTTATACAAGTACTCTGTGGGCTCCGAAAATTTGGCCCCATCCTCTGCCCACATTGCTTTTCTTTTTGGGGGGAGTTTTAACGGATTTAAGTTCTGGGGTAAATTTTAAGAAGGCAGATGGGTTTGTAGATAAGATATTACCTAGATATTTTACCCTCATTTTGCGAGGACTTTATGACCTCAGTTCAAGTTTCCCATAGGCAAAAACCCCTATAGTTAATTACCCCTCCCAGTAATAAGAGAGAACTTTCAATTAAGGCTAGAGATCAATTAGATATATTGTATCTATAGATATGTAGTATTAGGTGTATAGTAGAAGTAATGGGTATGGATATTTGGAATTTGAAAGGGTTTGATATTTAAAATGGAAATTTCATCTTGTATATAAAACGGATGGTGGTGAAATGGATGATAAACCTGATCAAGATCCCATGGTTCCATCATCCTGGGCCATCGTGGTCCTTGGTTTACTTAATCAGAAGAGGTAGTCGACCCAACTTGATAGAAGGATCCTTATCGGCAGCCATATGTTGCTTCATCTAAGGGGACCTTGTAGACCTAGGGTGAATATTTATCTAAGAGGACAAATTTGAATCCACCTTAGCTAATAAAGAGCTTTTTTCCCTATCGATTATATTCTATTGATTCATATATCAAGAATTTGATGTCACTAAGGAATGTATTGGCTCTGACAATAAATAGTATTTTGTGGTGCCATTTGACGATAAAATCACTTGGTTCAGAGGGCCCTGAGTCATAATTATTTATCATACAGTGTCATTTGATGACAAAATTATCGATTAGAGGACATGTATCACATCCTTATTGATAGATGATTATTTGAGAATAAATCCTAATGATATTTTCAACTATGCATTTGCCTCTATGTTAGTTAAAGTTTTATTTCAATTTATCCACCCGACAAACTATTGTGGAGGATGGATGAATTTTGCTTTAAGGGTATTATGGTTAAATTTTAGTTTTAAATATCTTGGAGTTTTGAGATTTTGTAATTTTTAGATTTTCTCGGTATTGGATAGAATTTGAAATATTTGAAATTAACCTCTCTGATTGATATTTGCATTCAATACAGCCATCATCAGGGTGCCTTTGAGGTCACTTCCATTTATGGATTGAATCATGTAGACTCCATCTAGTTATCAATAGAGGATTGGGTTTCACAGACTTCAGGCCTTTATTAGTGATTTTTCTTTGTTGAAGGCCTAATATGAATGTATAAAATAAATATCCCGGTCGACCTCGCGTCCGTATATTTATTTAATGGTTTGAGATGTGTTGACTCCTATCTACCTGCATATAAGTATCAAGCTCAAACTTGAGTTAATTTATTGACCAGTGCAGCATCCCTAGATGTCATATGTGTACCAATAACATGCTCGTCGGGGCCAATGAGGGTGTTGTAATTGCACTTATCACTTTTTTGTACCTATATGTATATAAATTATGGTGCATGTATGGGGGTATTTGGGGTATTTTTAAATGTCTTCCGTTCGCTTGCATGGATGTTACGAATCTGATGGTGTGGCATTGTATTGTGATTATTTGCCCCTTTATATACAGGTACACTATAGTGTACTACTTATATGATTTATGCAGGTAGATTTGTAGTGCACTAACTAATCTCATACTTTCACTAATAGGTATTTCTATCTACTATAGTTCCCATGCATTCTTCTTGTAGATGGCATGTTAAGTGTATAGTGGGTTTACTACAAAAGCTCGTGGGAACCTGTATTTGTTGCATTCTTTCTGTATTTTGCTATGATGTTTGGCCCATATAGTACATTCGTCATCACAATAGGTACGTAGGTAGATGTATTCCTTCACATGCTAAAGTTGACTTCAAGATACTACATTTATTGAATTCATTCTATATCTACCTGTTGCAATCCATGACCCCTAGCTTGAGTTTTTGATGATGCCAAATAATGTCAATTGAATTATCTCATTATTCATTAAATATTTTTGATATTGCTCTTATCTATGAGTACTAACATTTCAGAGATATCACATATTGCTCAAGACAACATAAGACTCGAGACTTGGTAGAATAGGATGTGAAGTCTGTAACTCTATATTTCCTTTTATTTTTTGTTTTTATTTTCATGAGTTTGGCCATAAAGTATATGCAAAATAAGCCATCATGCACATACAAGGGGAGAGTTTTTTTAAGTGAAACATTTTTTACTCTCTGTAGATCGTACTGTATAATTTTAAATCATACTGTACGAACTATTGTGGCTTAATAGCTAATCTCTATGAACTAATCATATTGTATGATCAACATCATACTGTATGATATATTTTTAATTTAAACCCGTAGCTGCCAGATAAATTTATGTAAGTTTTTAAATCTTAAATTTTGAACTAATTGTATTATATAATCTGATCGTACAATATGAATATTTGAATACTTAAATTAACTCCCATGATTAGTCAATTAAATCAAGGATTAATTTTTTATTGGTAATCATACTAGACAACATGGTTCATACTGTACGATGAATTGAGGCTATTTTTGATCATCCCGAACATCGTACTAGATGATCCCTTAATTTTTGAACTAATCGTACTAGACGATGTAAACATCATACCGGATGACCTTAAGCTTTTAACTAATCATACTGTATGAAGTGGATCATACCAGATGATGAATAGAGACGAGTTTTGGTTGTCCCAATATTTGTCCTATACGAATATAAGAAATATAACATATCATACTAGACGATATTTGTATCGTACTGTACAATAGTGTTAAGAAAAATTACATGTTTGTACTCCTTTGTACCAGGATAAAGGCTATTGAACTGATTGTACTATACAAACAAAAATGATTTAATTGAAAATTTAGGGTTTCTTAGAGCCTGATTTATATATGATACTTTTATCTTTTGAAATAACAAGAGAGAGGAATGTGACAAGAAGGGGACTTCTTGAGAGGGAGCTATATGATGAGATTTTGGGTTTGTGAGAGGAAGAAGAAGGTGAGTTTATGAGGGAGGGAGATCACATGGTTGCTCTAAGCTTAATGCACCCTTGCTCCTCATGTGGCCCGAGAAAATCTTGTGGAAGCTTTCTAAGGGGGAGATCCTTCAAGGTCCGTGACCTCAAAGGTACTCTGCTATCTTCTAGTGGGAGAAAAATGAGAAGGTTCATTGTCGTCACCTAGAGGGTGACATAGTGTTTGGTACTCCGCCACACCGGGGAAGGTGAAAGTGAGATTTTATAATAGCTTATTCGCCTTGCTGTGAGGGAAAAAGGAGAATTACTTTTGAGTAGTGGAATTATGAACTCCGGGGAGTGGACGTAGGTTAAGTGACCGAACCACTATAAATCTTCTAGAGTGATTTTTTTGTTTACCGAACTTTATTTATGCTTTGCATCTTATATTTGCTATAACTGCTTGGCAAAGATTATATTCTAGATCTTTGTTGTGTGATTTAAATTTTCACCAATTACATTGCAATTATGATTTAATCATTTACTTCCGCATCAAGTTAAGTTTTTGTTTAAAAGTTAAAAACAAAAAATTAGAACTTCTATTTAGGATTGTTTCTTTATTACAAAAACTTCCAATTCACCCCCCTCCTATTGGCATATCTCATACTTTCACTACCCACAAATGGCATATAGTACGTACATCCATGTTTGTATAGGGATTATATGTATTGTAGATATTTCACTATTACCCATAAGCATCATACTTCACAGAAGAGCTTCCTACAATGATTAGTAGGAGTTCAAATTCATCATTGATTTGCTGTTACGCTTTGAATACAGGTGATAGTATTTCTTTGTGTGCCTGATAATCCCTTAGTATTGGATGAAAACCACATGTTAATTGATTGCAAGAGGATTAGAGCATTCGTTGGCAAGCTAATTAATTATCGAGTATAGGGAGATCACTACACACATTGTATGTTAACTATTATTGTATGTGAGAAGGTCATCGCATTCTCTACAATCACTATTGAATGTAAATTACAAACGAAACGTGTTGAACATCATAAATCTTCCATTGTCATGTGGGGATGATTCAAATCTTGTGTGGTGAATTTAATTGATAAATTTGCATTCCAATCCATGTGACGATCTATATCTTAATGAAGTTTGGTATTTTGATTACAACCATATCATTGTGCTTTCCAATTAACCTTCGCTTGTGAATGGGTTGCACTCGTTGTATGTCTTTCTAGTCATCTCACCCAATTTGAGTCAACTGATTACATGAATTTTATTATTACTTATGAGTGAGTAGTATTTGCAAGCTCCTTATCTCCATTTTTGGTTTGTAGCATGTAGAACGATTTTTCACAAGTGTCTCATTTGCAATGAGCAAATCATGCTCATTTGAAGTCTTGACACAAATCCTTGCATATTTGCTTGGATTTGCTCCCCATCATTCATTTAAGTCCAAGCCCAATGTTTCTTTTGATCGTTCAAGCTAAGCTTGAATTTTAAAGTCTTTGTCATCAAATTTAGATTGAGCTTCAAATTATTTTAATTCAATTTGAGTTTATCATTCACCCAGTTCAAGTTGAGGTTCATGCTCCAAACTTCTTATACAATTTGTAAATTTAAGCCATTGTTATTTGATTTAAAGCCCTTGTTATTTGATTTAAACTTTTATTAATCATTCCAATTTCAAATTAAGTCCAAGTCCAAATTGTTTGAGTTCGAGTATAGTTCAGGCTCTTGATGAACCTCTTCCATTCATTCGGGTTCCCTGCCGTTTGAGTTTGATTCAAATTCTTCTTGGTTTAGCTTGATTCAAGTTCTTCTGCTTTGTTGTCCAAGCTAAAGTTCCACTTGGTCCAAATTCAAGTCCTTTGTTTATTTCTTGATTTGAGTTCAAGTTCTTTGGCATTATGATCAAATTTAAATTCAATTCATCATTCAAGTCATAGTCTTATAATTCATTTCATTCGCATTCTGATTTCATTTTATTTAGGTTCAAAATTCTTTGTTATTAGTCATTTGCATCTTGTCTAGGAGTCCAAGTACAAGTTCTTAATTATTCAAATGTCTACAGGTTTGGTGTTCAAGTTCAAATCCAAGTCCCTAATTTTACTAAAAATTTTGGTAGCCTCTCAAAGTCTCCCCCGTTTTAGAAAAACTACAAGAAACTGGGCCTCTCACCACGCTAGGGAAAATGGTGTATGGTAGGTGTCCTCAGACACCGTAGCCATGAAATCTTCAACCTCACCACGCTAGAGAAAGGCTTGTATGGGTCTTCGGTACCTATTTTAGAAGAAAAGTAGTTGTTCCCCCGTTGGTATAGAGCCGCGTATGGGTACTTAAGATTGTCCTCACCATGTTATAAAAAGCATGTATAGGGTTTACCCGCCTCGCTGAAGGAGTTACACTGGGTTTCCTTCCCACCACGCTAGAGAAAAGCATGTATGAGTGGTTTGCTGGCCCAACACGAACATCGATGATAGGATTTTTGATTCAGGAAGTCATACCTTGGCGATAGGTGAAGTGGAGGGCACATACATCGAGGCACAAGAGAAGTTCTCTTTAATTAATTATAATTATCCATAACTAATTATAGTTAACTATAATTAATTTTGATTAACAATAATTAACAATAGTTAATTATCATTTAATATCAACTAATTATAATTAATCATAATTAAATATAATTAATAATAATTAATTATTATTTATAATAATTAATTATCATTAATTATAATTAATCATAATTAACTTTTTTTTTGGTAAATAGGCGCATAACCCATTTTATTAAGACAAAAGGAACCAATTACAACAGTAAAGATAAAAGACTGGAAACAAACATAAAGGGACTGAATCCAAAACTAGAAAAGAACACCTAATACCAAACTGAAACAGACCCAGCCAACTAGACTTGACAATGAACAAAATAGAAATCAGTCCAGAATAAACAGAGAAACAGAAGAAAATAAAATCCTCAGACAGTCATCTCGGGAATTTGTCTTTAATCTGATTGTAATTCTTCCAGGTACAGGCTTTGACGTGAATAGCATTCTTAATAATGTTAATCACAGAATCCGGACTATTCCACTTGCTAGCAAATCTTCTATTATTTCTTTCTCTCCAAATTTGATAATCTGAGCAGCAAACCGTCAGAAAATTGAAAGATTTTTCACTAGTGGATAGCAGATTAGAGTTCTCCAAGTAGTCCAGAATCTGTAACAAATTTGGCCTAAATAAAAAAGCATTTAACTCAAGAAGAAGGTTAATAATAATATAAAATGAAACATCACAGAAAAAGAAAAGGTGATTATGATCTTCGGGAGCCTTATGACAAAGGAAGCAAGTAGGATTGATCTTAAAGGCTCTCTTAATCAGCAAATCTGTGGTTTTTAATTTCTACAAAATAGCCATCCAGGTATAAGTAGAATATCTAAGTGAATAATACTTGTGCCAAATATATTTATTCCAAGAAACCTCTTCCAGATGTGAGTAATAGGAGTCATAGAAATTTTTAAACTTAGGATTAGAAGAGCCATCCCAAGCTAAAGCCGGTTGCTCTTTAATGTTAATATTATTAATCTCGTGAACAACCAAATCAGGAAGTGAATCAGGAAGCATCCACTTATTATCTCTAATGCAATCTTTAATCAATAATCTGGTTAAATGCTTGGCTGCTGGAATGAAGGCACTCAATGCCTTCCCATTTAACCAAGAGTCCCAATAAAAAGAGAAGTTAGAGGTAGAAGAGACTTGAAAAGTTAAATGCTTCGTCATGTTGTGCGCAGTTCTATAAATACTCTTCCAGAATTTGGATGCTTTAACCGTAGGGGGTTTCCAGGGGGAGCAGTATTTGACTTTAAACCAAGCTGAAATTAAGGACTCTTGGGTAAGAAGTCGCCAAATAAAAGAACAATGAGCGCTGTAATAAAGGGACTCAATAGAAGCAATCCCTAAACCACCCTTCTGCTTTGGTATGACATTTTTATCCCAGGCAATCATGTGAACCTTTTTCCCATTAATATTACCGTGAAACAGAAATTTAGAACAAAGCTTAGAGATAGTTTTACAGATGGCTTTGGGTATAATGGATCCTCTGATCCAATAGGCTAAAGTGTTAGAAATGGTAAATTTTAAAAACTGAACTCTACCAGCAAGTGAAAGGAGACGAACCTTCCACCCATCAAGCAGAGAAATGATATTATCTAACAGATTCTGAAAATGAGAAGAATTTAGTCTCTCGGAGGAGATAGGAATGCCCAGATAAATAAAGGAGTTATTCATATGAGGAATACCCAAAATGTTACAAAATTGAATAGCATTTACCGAATTGTGAGAGAAAATAATAGAGCATTTGTCATAATTAATGAAAAGACCAGAGGCTTCAGCAAAATAATTAAGAATTTTATTCAAACCAGTAGCAATTTGAATCTTAGCATTACCAAAGATTAACAAATCATCTGCATACATGAGGTGGTTAAAGATGTTACCTTTAAAATTAAACCCAGCCGAATTATTCATCAAAATATCAGAGGAAAGGCTACAAGATAATGCATCCATAACAAAACAGAAGAGAGGGGGAGATAAAGGACAACCTTGTCTTAAGCCGGAGGAAGATTTAAAGAAACCTTCCAAAGAACCGTTCAGGCAAATAAAAAAATAAACATCAGAGATGCAACCTTGAACCCATTTAATAAACAGCTCAGGAAGGAAACCACGGGATACATTATCAAAAGCCTTCCTAATATCCAGTTTAGCACAAAACATATTGCTAGTAAAATTAAAATCTCTAAGCACTTCAGAAGCAAATAAAATATTATCAGTAGTGCTTCTGTTCTTAATAAAACCAGCCTGGCTCTCATGTATAATAAAGGGTAAAACAGAATTAAGTCTATTAGCAAGAATCTTGGCTATGATCTTATAAAAAACATTGCATAAAGATATAGGCCTAAAATCATTAATATTAGTAGCATGCGGTCTTTTAGGAATAAGTGTAATGGCCGTAGCTTTTATCCCTTTAGGGAGTTGGCCATAAATGAAGAAACTTTTAACAGCTTTACAAAGATAATAACCAATGACGTTCCAAATTTTCTTATAGAAGTCAAAAGTGTACCCATCCGAACCCGGGGCTGAAGAGGAAGAGCCATCAAAAATCACATTTTTAATCTTAGCCTCAGTAAAAGGAATAGTTAAAGAGCTAACCAAATGAGAAGGGATTTTGTTACCAACAGAAATATTGAAGTTATCCTCATTAATAGGCTTAGGAGAGTCAAAAGCCTCAGTAAAATGCTTAATTATTTCTTCAGCCATCTCCAAATGATTATCAAAATTACCTGCGGATGTGGAAATCTCTTTGATAACATTAATGTTATTTCTAGATCTAATTTGAGCATATAAAAAGCCCAAGTCATTCTCCCCATTCCTCAGCCATTTGGTCTTAGCTCTTTGAAAAAGCCAAGAGGACCAAGCTTTATTCATAGCGTTATAATTGTCACTAGCTTGCTTGTAGAGATAGTTTAAATTGCTATTCAACGGATCATTCTGAAGATCAGCCAAGTACTGATTATGCTTATTATTAAAATCATGTAAAGAGTTTAAAATATAGCACGAGGAGGACCAATTTCTATCCTTCATGGTTTTCTTCAAAATCTGTAAGAATTTTAAAAAGCAGCAATTGGACTGGAATTAATAGGTCTATCAAAAGCTTTGATAACATCCTCCCAAAACCCTTCCATGTGAATCCAGTAATTTTTAAACAGGAATCTAGAAGACCTCTTTTCCCTATTGGAGGTAAACAGAATTAAAGGGGAGTGATCTGAGCACTTCGCAGGTAAAACTTTATAGAAAGCAGAAGGGAACAAACTCAACAAAGCATCATTAGCAAGCATCCTATCTAATTTTATGTGAATAGGGGAATCCTGCCTTTGATTGTACCAAGTATAGAAAAGGCCAACAAAAGATAAATCAAGAATTCCACAGTCAAAAATAATTTTATTAAGCTCACCCAATTGGCTAGAGAAGGAGCAGTTCCCGCCAGCTTTCTCTTCCTCATATCTGTAATAGTTGAAATCTCCCATGATAACCCAAGAAAGAGAAGGATCTGGAACTAAGCTCCTCATTTGGTCCCATAACATTTTCCTGTCTACCACATTATTAGCAGCATAAATAACAGATAATAAAATAGGAGGATGCGAGCCCACCGAGAGGGAGCCATGAATAATTTGAGAAGAAATGAAAATGGGGGAGAGGGTAATTAAGTCAGGGTTCCACTTTAACCAAATCCTGTCAGGATTGGAACAACTAAATTTATTACTACTATTCTCATTGCTAAAAACCAAATGAGAATTAACATACCAAGGATTCGAGAAGGCCTCATTATTGGTCTTAGTTTCTAAAATACAAATCATACTAAGATCATAAGACTTGACAAACTCCCTACAAGCTTTAACTTTGTTAGGGTGATTGAATCCCCTAACATTCCAGCAAGCTATATGCGGAAAAAACATTAATTTTTTGAATTTTTTGCCTTCCTGGCAGATTTGGCTCTAGTTTGCACCGAGACGGGAAATGATTGAGATTTGTTAACAGAAGAGTTAGGGGAAGAAGGAGTATCATGCTTATTACAAATGTCATTCGAAATAGGATCATAACCGTTGTCATCCATCTCTTGATTTTGGGGGTCATCTAATTGAAGAGCAGCACATTTATTTGATAGTCTGACATTAGTTGGGGGATTAACCATAGGGGGAGGAATATGACTCGACGAGGAGGCTTCCTCAATAGGAATGTTAAGATTAGGTATATTAGCCTCATTAGGAGCGCAATTATTAGGGACCAGAGGAGCAGATTCCTTTTCAACCGAGGAAGTTAAATTAGGAAAGGGTTCAACGGTAGGATTTTTACTTTCGAAATTAGCCCGAGGAGTGGAGGGGTTTTCCGGCTGCGCCGGAATTCTAGATCTAGGGTTTCTGCTAGTACTCCTTCCTCTATTCCTGAGTTTAGGCGGAGGGAAGGCAACCAGTAAAGAATTGGGGTTGGTTTTGCAAGAGGAATATGAGTGAACCATAGATCCACAGCCTTCACAGCGGCTAGGTTTCCAATCGTAATTAACTATTTTTATAATAACTAATTATAACTAACCTTAATTATGAAATGATTTGAGTAGAATTACAAGATTTGAATAGGAATTATAATAAATCATGTTAATTAGCATGATTTCTGCTAAATGATGATCAGATTTGAGAGATTCAAGTAGAATTTACATAGGATTTGAGCAAGGCATATGCTAGATCCCGTGTTAAGTTTCACAGCACATTAAATCCCCACTTCCTTCTCTTACTTTCGGCATATTTATGTGACATGGCCGAAGAAGCGCGAGGAAGGAAGAAAGTTACCTTCAAAATGAGCGATCTCTCGTTCTTGCTTCCTGAAAAAATGTTGTGACTTTTGAACCGAATGGAGAAGGGAACATCGTCGACGGGGCAAAGTCGCTTAGCTTGAGGAGAAGAGCAAGCAAAAGGCTAGGCACGGGTGGGATAGCCGCTTGGGATCGGATGGAGGCAAGTACAAGAGGTCAGCTATTTGGGAAGCTTGGATTTGCGGTTTGGAGGCCGGATCTAGCGGGGTTCAAAAGGTAAGGTAGGAGGAATGCTCTCTCTTTCTTTCTCTATCTCTATTTCTCTTTCTCTGTGGACCGACTGAACCAGAGGTAGCAATTGTTTCTGCCTATGGGTGCGAATGGAAAGCTTGGATGGCTCGGCTAGGTCGTATGAGAAGGAAAAGGGATGGCTTGGAGGTTGTTTCTTTGAGCGAGTGTGGAAGTGTCGTGGGAGAAGATGGAAGAGAAGAGTTTGTTCGTGGAAGGGGAAATTAGCGACCAGACTCGAAAGCTTCGCTAGTTCTTTTTTTAAAAGCAACGAGGGCTATTTGATCGAGGTCAACGAATGATATCCGCGTATCCTGCTCTGAGATAGCGTCGTTTGCAGGAGATGGGAATTTTAGCTCCGGCGGAATGGGCATGACAGAGATACTGAAGGGATACAGGATTTGAGTAGATATTTTATTTTATTATTATTTTTTCTTTCTATTGGCTTTTAAGTTAGAGGCCAACATACTCTAAAATGTTGAAAAAATTGAATCATTAGCTTTATTTATCTAATTTATATTAGGTTATCTACTCTTTTATTTTAATGCAATTTCTGCATTTCTTCAAAAAAACATACTCTAAAATGTGTTAAAATTAAACAAGTGACTGAACTCCCTTACAAACATAACTCAATGACTATTTATAAGAAAACATAAAGTAGGCAACTGGCACTGTTGTGCTTAAAAAAATTGACGCTGATGTGCCCAACTAATGAACTAACGCCACTGCACTATTGTTTTTGGCTCCACCGTAATGCTTGCTGATGTGGATCAATCACTTAGTGAAAAGTCATGTTGTTTCGCTTACAGGTCATGTCCTTGGGAAGTTACAACTGCTATGCCGCAATGCTGCTGACTTTCAAATGCTGTAGCACAGGAAGGGCAATTTTTGCACCGAGGCATTATAAATTGTGACAATGCAGTGCTCGAAGACAGACAACATGGCAATTAAAAGCTGAATATTTTGGCATCACGATGCTGTCCAACAAAGAAGTTGGCACTACAATGTCAATGTTGTCTCACTCCGATGGTGCCTTTAACATCGCTACGATATTGATTTGTCTGACTCCATGGCGCAACATGAGACTTAGAACTTTATGCCTATTTTTTATATTTCCTACACACCATAACTAAAATAAAAATTTTTCACTTAAACTATAATACATAAAAAAATATATTATTTACACTTATAAGAAAAGTACCATCTCTAGTTTAACCTACTCTAAAATGGAGGTGCATTTTATAATGGTGCTCGACTTATCTTTGTATAATATAGATTCACAAATGATAAAATTTCTACTTCTAATAATTTTATTACTTACAAATATACAATTAGCAGCTTGAGCCATCTTCATTTTATTTAATGAAATAACACATTTTGAATTATGGGTTAATTTTATATCTGATAATTCAATCAATTTAAACATATTATAGATAATACATAATTTTTAAGTGTGATAAAAATACCTCCTTTTATATCCATTATTTTTCAAGAAACTCAAACTTGAGTGAAACTAATGGTTCTTGACTTTTAAGATACAACATTATGTTTATTACACTAAACCAAAATGTTTTTGGAAGACATGTACACTATCTCATGCTCATTGCAAACTTATTGAGAGTTTTATTCATCCACTTAGCTACTTTATTTTATTGTGGAGTTCTTAGGACCATTCTAGCCTTACAAATCCCATGAGTGGTGTAGTGGTTTTTGAATTATGTTCAATCATACTCTCCATTAATATCTAATCATGAGCACATAATTTCGCTTCCAATTTCATTTTCCGCTAAGCTCTTCCCCTTAATAAGTAGTAAATATATCAGATTTATTTTTAATAAAATAAAATCATACCATTATGATCCAATCATCAATGAAGGTAATATAGTAAAAGGATCCACCTAAGAAAGTTATGGGGATAGTTTACATATGTACAAGCTCTAGCATTTTAGATTCTCTTTATCACTTTCTCTCTCAATGAAAAACAAACCCTCCTTTATTTTTTGATATTTATTCTTCACATAAGGTGGCTTTAATAGATTTTAAATATAGAATTTCAACTTTGAGTAATGAATCTTTTAGATATTATTAGTCATATAACCCAGCCTTTGATGTCATAGTTTTGAATCTTTCTCAGGTTAGTGGCAATTCCTTTTATTCCAATACTATTGGCAGTGTACGTAAAGAGTTACTATAATAATTCCTATCTTATTATCTTGACAAATTACTAAGGCACCATTATTACTTTTCAAGTATTATCATTGAAAGTGGCATGATGTCCTTCTACATCTATTCGTCCCATGGAGACTAGGTTCTCCTTAATCTAGTGATATTGGCAACTTTATTTAAATTTCTAGTATTTTTGCTTGTTCTTTTGATGATCACATCTCTAATACCAAGAATATCCAAGGGCTCATCATTAAGATTAAAAATTTGCATAATAATATGTGAAATAATTTCTCATGTGATGTTTATTAGATGAAGAATAAAAAATGCACTTGAGCATATTATCCATATTTCCATTAGAGTGTTTGTATTAGGTATTAGTGCATCCTGATGTCCTTAATTACTTTATTCATCATATCTTCTTTCAACTTATGGTATTATTCATGCCTCTTTTTTATGTAGTAAGACTTCCCTCAATACTAGCATTCATTTCAGCAAACTTGAGACTTATTATTAAATAGGTTGAAGTTTCTTTCCTTGATATTTTGACCAGGCCCTCTAATTGTTTTTACCAATCTTTTATTACCAACTATTAACATTAACATTTAAATATAAAAGATGATGTACTTTCACCTTTCTCATGTTATCTAATATCCTTACTGAGGGTAAGACCTTTAATAACGTTAAGCTTCATTCCAAAAAACCATATGAACTATTGATGGATATTATGATGCCATCCCAACACTCAGGCAATAATGAGAGCAAGCTAAAGGTATGAATCTCATCATGAAACTAATTGCTCGCAAAATTCAATATCATTAAGATTGAGTTGACCTCATTATTGTGATTAATGATTGAAATTCCTTATGATATATTGAGATTAAAAAAACTTGAAATATAAACCATATATATTATTGAATATATATATATTGGAGAGCACCCTTATGATGCATATGGCTATGATCCCAGTAATGATGTTGAAAAAGATGTCATGCTAAGGGGTCGCAAATGAACCCTAGGCTCGTCTTACTATCAATTTCAACTCTTCTTGGTCAACTGGATATGCTTTATTCACTGTAGTGCTTGATGAATGTTTCTTTATTATAAACCATCTTCTATCTACATCCTTTAGAACCCAAAGTTTTGACCATGAAACTTGAAAATTTTCGTCTTCATATCCTCCATACTCAAATATGAAATCTTATTAAAGCAATGCTTGATTATAAAATGCAAGAACAAAGATAAAACTTTGAGTTAAAAACTAAATGAGGTTGAGAGAATAGTCACAACAAAGATCTCAAAAATAGGATACAAAAATTTATGTGGTTTAATGAAATGAATCTACATCTACAACCACACAATGAGCAAATACTAAGCTTCAATTCAAAAGAGGTGCATATAGTGAGATTACAATTCATATACACAAAGCTAAATATAAAATTTTATTTATGTTATTGCGTGAGAGGAGACACAACCACCTATTTTGAAGACTAGAGCTGAATGTGAATATTAAGCGTTGATGTGCTTCTCCTTCTCTTATATACTACAAAAAATTATACTCTTTTTTATTCTTCTTATTATCTACTTTTCTTTATTTGCTTGATTATGCTAGTAGGATGACATACAAGTGAGAATTATGTGAACTTATATAGTGAAGAGTTCACCTTCAAACATTAATAATGAATTGTCACTAAAAATTGTTGTAGCCATTATAGTTGACTTTTGTGGTAGCCTCAATTTAAAACTTTATATTAGCCTCTATTTAAACATCATGATAGCCTCTATTTAGAATTTTATAAGAAGAGCTACTATCTTGAACATTTAGAAATTTGATTCCACACTAAAAAAAATTTTGCGCACACTCCTGTTCAAAAGTTATTCAATGAGAAACAATCTAATCATGAACCATACAGCTGCCTCAAGCCTCAACCAAACAGAACATGAGATAATTAGAACAATCGTTATATAGATATGTACTAAACCAAATTAGTGAAAATTATGTTACCTTCCCAAAGGATGACTAAAAACACACATTTTCATTAAATAAGCTACTAAATAGTAACAATTATATAACTATTGAATAAAATATTAAGACAAGTGCCATGTAAGATAACAATCTTGCCAGGTTAGAAGATTATTAGCTAGACAAACAAAGGCATCAAGAAGCTCATGTTCTCACAAATGGATGCTCAGAAATGGTAATAGACTGGTGGAAAATATGCTAGATTGAAGGGGGTAAATCATGTAGCTATATGACCAGAAAGCTACAGGCCTTGGTCTATGAGGTAATCTCCCAGCCTCTCCACCACCATATTGCATTGCCCTGGTGTCATGGGCTCCTCATAAATGCCAAAAATAATTGCTTGATTGGTCTTCTTAACAGTGACGCCTCCAGAACCCTGTAGGCTAAATGGAATTAAGAAAATTAAGAACAAGACCAATTATTGAAAAAAATATATAATAATAATAACTAGAACAAGAATATAGCCTGATATATGAGATAAATGATTCAAATACCTCAAAGTTTGGGATAAAATTTTATATAACACGAGAACCTTAGAACAACCCCACTTCCATATTGATACCTCAAATTTCACCCAAATATTGAGATTCACAACAAAATCCCACTTATCTTTGGGTTCATCAAATTCTCGATAATTTGATCTTGACATAGTCAAATGTATGTGTTAGATAGTATTTTTTTTGGGTGTTGGAATTATAATCTGCATGCTTTGAGCGACATGCATAATTTTTCCTATAAATTTTTCATTAGAAATTGGAGGCAAGATAATAGCTGGAGATGTTGTAAAGAAATCAAAATATGATGGAGATGCCCTGAAGATTGTCTATGATTTTGATGCATAGTCATGGAAATGCAAACATAAAAAATACATCAATTCTTGAAAAAATATTATACACTTTACAGATTGAATATGTGTGCTGGTGTCTGTATAAGAATTATAATCCATTTTAATTTTTTTACTAAAATAGTAGGAGTAACATTACATTCCTCCAATGTTTATGCTAGCAAATAATGACATGAATAACAAACCTTCATTTTGTATATATTAAAAAATAACAGAAAAGTATTTTATGCTGAAAAATGACAAAAATAATAATAAAACTATTCCTAAGAGTAATGGTATGAATTATACTATTCTTTATCATTCAAAAAAAAAAATCAAATATTACTTAAAAAAGATCAAAAGATGCTAACAAATATAGTCTAGCCAAATTGTGTCCCATCATGTCGGATACCTTTATGATGTCTGACACATATGGCAGATATATTCCAGCTTGTTTGGATACTTTGTAATTTGAAGTAATTATCAAAATAGGTAGCGGAAGTTGAAAGATTCTTTGAAGCTTACGATGTGAAATTGAAGCAAGCAAATGACAAATCTTGATGCATTGAAAATTTAATGAGTTTAGTTTATTGGTTGACATTTTTTGCTATCAATTAAGGGATTTTAAATTCAAATCTTCTGTATGTAATGTGCGTATAAATTTATTTTAAATGATCTAAATATCTCTCCTAAAAAATCATGAAAACGTTATTCAAATCCACTGAAATTGCTTTTGAGATGTGCAAAAACAATAAAATTCATAAAGGAAAAAAAAAAAAAAATATTGTGCCAGACAAATTTTAAAACAGTCGAAGCCATCGAAACTCCTTACACAACTTTTCAGTATTGTCTGTGATTTGTCTATGGAAAAATCATACCCAAAAAAAAAAAAAAAGGCTTATCCTGTAAGTACAAAGAAGACATTTTTTTAGTTGAACATTTAAAGATGTACTAAGTTGTTGTAAGGCAAATACTTACCGCCAATACTTATTGCCAAGAGGAGAAAAGTTTTGGGTCTGTGAGAAAGTCTTTGTAAAAGCTAATACAATGAGATACGTTTCAATTAGTAAAAAAATTTATATATTCCTGTGAATGAAGAATATTGGATCGATAATCAGATGCACAAGCTGTTGTACTAAGGTTCAGTTTGATGCCTATAAGACAATATCAAGAAGGATAAACAATGTTGATAAAATACAAGTTAACTTGCATCTCAATGATCCTATTTAAGTGTTCAACACGTATGGCAAGCCCACCCTAATGAAGTGAACCAAGCATAGAATCTGCGACGTTAATACAAAACTTGAAACATCAAGCTGGAACTTGAGAAGCTCGGAGCAAAGGTAGTGGGTAATCACGTAGTACAAAATGACTAATACCATAAGAAATGGATTAGAAAAAGCTGAATATGAATTTGACAAAGAGCAAAAATGACATATAACTGCAAACTCTTAGGTGGTTTCCTTGACCATTGACAGGAATTATAATAATTGAAACTAATAACACACTATCTGGGTACTTTGTTTTATTGAGTAGCACAATGACATGAAATGCAACAAGCACCAAAGAACTTCCGTATTTGCTACCGTGATAATTAAGCACACAACTAAATAGATAACTGATAATTATAGATTACTAGAGATTTCAAGTCAGTTTAGTCCAATCTTTTTTAAAGATTAAAAGGAAGAAAATAAGAGAGCGAATCACCTTCTTTCCACGTATAACAGATCCTGCCTCTCCCTGGATCACCATATATTTGTTGGGCCCAAGAAACAAGCCAGTAGGAGCCAGGGATCCTGGTTCATTGAAATCATTCATAATAGCAGTGATTTCCTGAGGCTTGAACTGCAAAGTAAGAAAAAAATTAACGTTGTTCAGCCTAGTCAATGCTAGGAAAATTTTGACATAAATCACCTCAAATTAATTCAACGATAGTTTTCTAAAATTTTTCAACAAGAAGATAAGTATAATTATCAAGAAAATAAGTGCTTTTTTATTCGCTCAAACATAGGCTTTGTTTGGGGCGGCTTTCTTCCCGCTTCGTAAAACAACTTTCTAGTACAAAAATTAAAATTTTTGTGCTAAAAAGTTGTTTTACGAAACAGGAAGAAAGCCGTCCCAAACAAAGCCTTATTTTCATAGACTTCATAAACAAAAGGTTTTGTTGTTGCATTATTCATAACCAAATAGCCAACCAAGTTCTTTATAAGAATAAGCGCAATAGGTGAGGCCCTCACAAAAGATAAATTTGAAGAGATACAAGAGTCCTGAAATTAAAAATGGAAGCAATCTGTGTTGCTGATCACTATTGCAATCTTCCAATAAAAAAAATTCATATAAGCATGCACATATCGAATGAACGTTGATAAGGGAGAAATTATTACGTTCGGATGCCAGACGTAGAGCTGAGTCCAGACTCCAAACAAAATATGACGCGTGAACTAGTGCATTACTATGTATTAATATGTATTATTATGTATTAGTAGTGTATTGGTGTGTATAAGTTATGTATTGTTATGTATTAGCTAGTTGGAATGTTTATATTAGGGTTAATTGGTTGATTTTATTTTCATTATGTGATTGTGTTTGCTGTAGTTTTTCTTTGGAGTTGTTTCTAGTGGCACCTAGGATTTGTGGGAGAGCTGACCTACCTCTCGAATAGTTGATCAATTGTATCTTTCATTATTTGTTTAAGAAATAATAAAAAAGTAGCCATACTATTTAGTTCATGCATTTTTCTTCTTATCTACTTGATGTTTTTACTTTCAAGACGCATCAACTAGGTATTAGAGCGAGGTTTTGGAGAGATGCAGAAAAAAAGATGGATGCAATTCTTTGCCTTAACTCAGGAAGGGACTGTTATGGAGTATAGGGAGAGAATTGAGTTGCTGCTAGGATGGTTGAAGGGGGATTTTGGAGGCAGTACTGGATGGAAATTTCATGAAGAGCCTAAAGCGCGACATACAGGCGCACCTCCGATTGTTGAGGCCGAAGGGCTTGAAGGAGATGATGGAGCTTGCCCAAATGGCAGAGGATTAGAGACAGATGGAGAGGACAAATAGGAGTGGAGTCACAAGAGGCTCCTACAAGAGTGCCTCGACTTCATTGGCATTGAGGACCTAGACTAAGTCATTTCAGCAAGAGGCATCGAGGGAGAAGATTGGGGGAGTTTGCCTCGGGGCCAAATTCATATGCCTCATAGAGAGAAAGATGCAAGATAAGAGAGAGAAGGGTTTGTGCATCTGATCATGTGATGAGAAGTATGCACTAGGCCATAGGTGCAAAAACTTCACACTCTTGATCTTTATGGTTTGTGATGAGGAAGATATTGAGAGTGAGGAGTTGGAAGAGAAAATAGAAGCGAGAGGTGAGCACCTACACCATAATATGGCAGAACAGTCCTTTAACTAGGTGGTGGATTTACTCCAAAAGTGAGGGGACATATCAATGAGTGGTCAATGGTGGTTTTGGTGGATAGCAGAGCTACTCATAACTTCATCTCAAATCAGATTATGGATCAATTGGGATTGAAGTTGGTAGACACAGGCAGATTTGGAGTCATAATCAGAACAAGGAAGGTGGAGAGGAGTAGGGGGATCTACAGTAGGTTGTACTGACACTCACAGGCATACAAATAGGGGAGAATATTCTTTCTCTAAATTTGAGGAGCATTGATGTGATCTTAGGGATGAAGTAATTACAGACAATCGGTGAGATGAAAGTGGACAATAAATCTTTGAGTATGGAGATGTAGGTGGAGAGGGAAGAGGGTGGTGCTGCGAGAAGATACCAACCTATGCAAAACTATGGTTTCACACAAAACCATGTTCAAGGGGATATAGGGAGTAGGGCTGGATTACTTTGTGGAGCTTCAGAGCCTATAGAAGGTCAGAGATTACAAGCCGATAGAGGCCCTTAAGTGTTTAAATTAGCTTTTACAACAGTTTCTATGATTTTTTAGTAGCCTATTAGGTTATCGCCACTTAGGGAGCCCAAGCACACCGTTACCTTGAAAGATAGAGCTTCTACTATCAGTGTATAATTGTACCGGTTCCCACATATTCAAAAGGAAGATAAAGAGAGGCTCAATACATAAAGAAGGGATTATTGGGCCTAGTGTGAGCCCCTTTTTTAGCCTAGTTCTACTGGTTAGAAAGAAGAAGGGCAGTTGGAGATTTTTCGTGAATTATAGGGCCCTCAATAAGAAATTATATTGGAAAAGTTTCCTATCTTCATGATTGATGAGTTGTTGGATGAGTTATTTTGTGCAGTCATCTTCTCAAAGATTGGCCTGAAGTCGGGGTACCACCAAATCAAAATGAAGTTGGGGAATATGAACAAGACAACCTTTAGGACTCTTGAAAGTTACTAAGAGTTATTGGTGATACCTTTCGACCATACCAATGCACCAACCACTTTTCAATTCCTCTTGAACCAAGTATATTAACCCTACCTGAGGAAATTTGTCTTAGAATTTTTTGATGACATTCTGATCTATAGTTGTATGGAGGAAGAACATGTGTGTCACCGGAGGATTGCGTTGGAAACTTTGAGGGAGCACTAATTTTATGCTAATCTAAAGAAATGTTCCTTTCCACAGTCACAGATGGAGTACCTAGGACATGTGGTGAGCAGAGCAGGGGTAGCAATAGACCAATCCAAAATTGATACTATGTTGGACTGGCCTTTATCGAAGAAACTGAAGAAGT
The DNA here is from genome assembly GCA_022539455.1 of Dendrobium nobile. Lineage (NCBI taxonomy): Eukaryota > Viridiplantae > Streptophyta > Magnoliopsida > Asparagales > Orchidaceae > Dendrobium > Dendrobium nobile. The sequence continues at coordinate 25,089,368 of CM039722.1, forward strand.
AAAGAGGGTTATTAGATCTCATTGAGCACTACCAAAAGTTTGTGCAAAGGTATGATATGATAGCATGGACATTGACAGAGTAACTGAAGAAGAATAGTTTCAACTAAAGAAAGCCATAACTAGCGTGTTAGTATTAGTACTTCTTGACATCAATAGATCCGTTGTGATGGAGATAGATGCATTAAGTTACGGACTAGGGGCAATCCTTTTTTGGATCATCGACCAATTTCTTATTTCAACCAAATGCTTACAACCTGGGCGAGCCAGAAGTCCATATACGAGTGAGAGTTGATGGCAATTTTCATAGTCATCCAAAAATGGCAATATTATTAATTGGGGCGAGAATTTATCATTAGGACAGACAAGAGGAGTTTGAGGTTTTGACTGAAGTAGAGGATGGTGACTGAGGAGCATTAGAGGTGATTTTCCAAGTTACTTGGACATGATTTTCAGATCCAGTATTGCCCAAGATTGGAGAACAAGGTCACAAATGCACTATAGAGAAAGACAGATGAAGCCACTTGGGAGCCATATGAGATGACAAGAAGATAAATCCTGTCCTTTGACCTTGAGGACAAGGTGCGTCTTTAGGGGGAAGGAGTATTGCTATGCCCTTTTGAGGACTAGGGGTTCTATTATTCATTATGTAAGGAGGAGGAATTAAGAGGAAACTAATTCGGAAAGGTTTCTTTAGGGAAAAAGGGCTGATTTGATTGTGAGGGAATTATAAAAAATTTATTTAGGGAAAGAAGACTAATTTAATTGCGAGGGAATTAGGACATCATTATTTAGGAAAAGGTGGCTGATTTGAATTCAAATTTGGGAGGGAAGTATGAAGGTTTATATTAAGGTTAATTTGGTGATTTTTTTTTCATTATGTGATTGTATTTGTCGTAGTTTTTCTTTGGAGTTTTTCGTAGGGGCACCTAGGGTTTGTGGGAGAGCCAATTCACCTCTCGAATAGTAGATCAATTGTATCTTTCATTATTTATTGTAGAGATAACAAAAAAATAGCCATAATATTTGGTTTATGTATTTTCTTCTTATCTACTTGTTGTTTTTACTTCTATGTCGCATCAAAATCACATAGAACTTTTAGAATAAAATTTGCAATCATTTTGGGTTATAAATATGTTATGTAATAATACTAAGAATTGGAACTTGCATATAGGATGCCCAGTGGTTCTATTCTTCAACTGTTTATAAGAGTTCAAATATTTAATTGAAGATTAAGATTTCTAGAATTCTTTTAGCTTATAAGATCTCTTCTCATCTCCATTGTGCCTTAGAGTTTGTAATGTATTTTCGCTTGTAAAATTTCTATTTATTAGTGAAATTTCAATCTTTAGCACATTTCTACTTGACAAAATTAAATTTTGTGTAGGTAAAAATTCAGTTTACTGCATATAATAAATCAATGGAGCTAATTTAGTTGTGCACATTGATGGGAATCACCAAGTGCCAAATGTGTTGAGGATCATTGTATTTGTTAAGTGTCACTTTTCTTGTCACTTTTCTTTCTTCTCCGTCTCCTTTCTTCATGTGATACTATAATTACAAGGTTTGTTGGTCATTCCTTTGAGATAATCATGGCAAAGAAGATTCATTTTTCATTTTAAAGATAGTCTGGCTACTTAATTTGCTGACTTCAATATTGAAACCATTGAATATTTACACTATATCATAACAGGATTTTACATGGTTACCTCATGGGTAATAAATTCTATTATTTTTATTGTCGACAACATGAATTCTCCAAATGAAATATTTGGAACATGTGGAGACCTTAATGACATAAAGAGCTTCAGGTGTAATTGTATATTTTGATTTAAATACCAATGAGCATTAAAATGACATCCCAATTAAAGAATAATGAGATGATCAGTTCAACTCCCACTCATGTAAGAAGTATAATTTGATTTAGTTTGTTCTCTTTCTCATTAAATGTATGCTATTATCACAAATTGTTATTAAACAATTGAGATATGAAAGTTTTTAAAGGCTTGCACAATAAGAAGATCAATAGGAATCAACAATTGTTAATAAATGGATTCATCAGTCACGAAGCTTAACCTAGGCAATCTCTCTATCTTTAAATATTACTTAAAACTTAAAAGCTCTTGTGCAAGAATTTCCCTTTTTATCAGGAGGAGCCTATCTCAAATTATTGTATGAATAGTATAATGCTCAAGGATTGATGAGGAAGCGCAATCCATATATGATGGTAAAAGATTTTAGGTTAAACAACCTATTTTGATTAAGGTTTTGAGTACTCTGTCTTCTTAAGAATACTTGTTTACCAGTTAGCTGACAAGCCTAGCTCTTTTAGAGAAGGAGAATCTTTATTATCCCTCAATATAAAGAACATTCTAAAAGATTATTTAAGAAAATATCATGGAAATGAAGAAGAATCTTCTTCCAATGTGATAAGGACCAATAACTTATGAGAAATTATCAATGTCAAATAACCGATCTGTAATGAAAGAATTTGACAAATCAAATGATCCAAGAAATATGCTAAGAGTAACGTTGTTTCAAACAGAGAAGATTAGGGAATATGTTTCATCAAAATATTTCATCAATTGATAAATTGACATATACAAATAGTATGGATTTTTTCACAATCAATCTCAGGAAAATGAATATAAATTCTTATGAAAATATATTATCCTTATGTGGGAGTAACATTCATATAGTGGAGACCATGACGCTTAAGAATGTTGGATAATATCCTCTCAAACTCAATGGTTGTTCCATATACACAGTATTAAAAATAAAGCCCTACAATGGAGTGGATTTTTGCCACAATTTTATTTGGTTAAAATGGTGTTAATTTATTTATAATATATCCTTCTAGAAAGTGCATGTTGTGCATATTGGCCAAAGAGCTCAAGATTTATTTTGTTCACAAGGTTTCTTTTGACATAAAAAAAAGGTGGTACATTTATCTAGCATCCGAGGGAATTCAATTACAATCCTTAGTGTGTAGTTGAAACACATGGATTTATTGTAAACATAACTAAACTTTGAAGTATTTTCTTAGAATGCCATTATCACACTTGTGGCAATATGGAATAGAGGTTAGAATGATCTAAATTCTTGTGATCTATGCTAATCTTAGGATGATAGGATCTATGATTTGCTAGCTTTGGTGGTGTGATATATGGTAGCAATAAAAAGAGGTGCTGCTTAGGGTCTCTAAGATAATTCAATGTTTTAGATTCTTACATAATATACCTTTGTGGCTTAGATTTTTGATTTATTTTTTCCTGTAGTTCTATTTTATTCCTCATCAGCATACCCTTTTGACGGCTTAAGATTTCATTGGTAATTTTTTATACTTCATTGATGCCTTTATGGAGAAGAGTTCATGTGAGGTAAACTTGATTATGAGATCAATTGTAAGACTTCTGCTTTGTGTTGCGAGAGGGTGTACCAGATTTTTTAAAGGGTTATGAGTGTCCCTTCATTATGTACACCATTTGTCGCTTTTAGATTTGATAATAGATAAAAAACGCTCTCCTTTACAATTGACATAAGCTTGTTTGAAGCCAAAGATTTCTTATTTGTGTTGTGATTTCTATTTCTATTATATTTTACTTAACGACACAACGTTTTTTATTTTAGTGACTATTGTGCATCAATTTATTTAGTAACCCCATTCCAAATCTAATATTAGAGCTTGTTTAGGTCATAGAGTTAGAGATTGAGATGCCAAATGGTTTCAAATTAGAGAGAATCAAGAATCTTGAAGCAATCTAATTGTGCTAAGTAAATCTTTATCAAAATAGGCAGTGAAATGTTGCGGCCCTTGTTTGTGTGCTGCATCTTATGAAAGCTATACATGTATGATTTTTTTTCTATAAGAAAATTTATAAAACTAAATGTGGCACATGATGATAAATAAATTCAAGAGATAATTAAACAACATAATTGATCTTGGTGTCGGGTCATAGCATTGTATAATTTAAGTCGAAGAGATTGCAATCTTGGAAGTACGAAAAATTTTTCATTGTTCCACTTTTAGTAATGATTGATCTGGTAAGAACCGGGCCTATCCAGTTCAACTGAACCAGACCTTTGTTAATAGCTACACACACACAGGAGCAAGATAGTAGGCAAACCAAGCCAAGCGGATGTACACGGGAGCAGGAAGGGCTGGCGAGGTCGGATCACGGGTTTAAGTGGAGAATGACGTATGAGAGTAAAAAGTAATGAATCCAATGCAAGATATCTTTGTTTCACTTTGTCCAGTTAGGCCATTTGAACGAAAGGAGCGAACAGAGACCAACCGAGAGGAAGAAGAAGAAAAAAGAAGGTAGGTTTTTCAATTTTGTTCATTTTGGTATAGATTCTTCTGTGACTTTTAACTTAGATATTATAATGGGTTCTCATTACTTTTTTTTTTCTTTTATAACTTTTCTCTATTGCCTATATATAACACTATCGTATGAATATAGTATTCACTATAATAAGGGCATTTGTAATTTTAATATTTCAAAAAATATTTAAAATGATATGTTAAAAAAAGTCGATGATGAGATTACTAAAATTATGCAACACTTTTATATAATAAAATTTGGTCGAGCATAATTTTAATACCTTATGAAATTTTTACATTTGAAATATAATAAAATAAATTTATTCTATGCAAATGTTCATATAATCCCTTGCACTAGACGTGCGTGTTCAACTTCATCAAGATTTGTAATAACTTGTCCAAGTTTATGGCATTAAATTGAAGGTTGAAATTGACAAAATTCAAGGTAAACTTGCGTATACTGATTTAAAACTAATATTATTTTCCAAACCTAAACTTTATACGATCCACTATCTTGGAAAACAGGAAACAGAAATAGTTGTGTATGAACCCTTCTTCTCCTTTCAAATCAAATTAACAGAGCGGATACAATTCTCTTTTCACAGATCGAACGCACAAACAGAAAACAAAATCGCACCCATCCAATCACAAAAGATATAAGCCGATAGCGATATCCAAACAAAACAATCCCTAATTGAGACGAACTTAACTCCAAAAAAAGAAAAAACGCTCAAACAGCATAGATCTCAAATCCGACTTCAGATCAGTGTATAAATTTGTTAAGACACAGCACATTTGATCAAACAACAGAGAATGCTGGAATTGGATTCAATATTCTCACCTGGGGGAAGGAATCGCTCTTGGCCCACACGTTGCCATCGTGGCCGACGATTGCCGCCGCGGAGAGGTGGTGACCGTCAATGTCGCACATCAGATGCTCATCAACATACGTTTGCCAAGACATTTTCGCTATCTTCCTCAATTCCTATCGATCTCTCTGTTCTCTCCTCTCCTCTTTTCTTCTCTCTCGCTGCTCTTCCTCTAAATTTTGAATTTGGAGCAATTAATATAAATATTAGTACGGAGAAAAAACCGGATCTCAGGCGCTACTCTGCCGCTCACGAAGTCATATTAGATTAGAGCCCTTCGCGTCAGATCTTTTTAGTATTTTCTTCTAATTAATCTCAGGCGCTACTCTGCCGCTCACGAAGTCATATTAGATTAGAGCCCTTCGCGTCAGATCTTTTTAGTATTTTCTTTTAATTAATGAAATGTGAAAATCTCTACCCATTGGCTTGGAAAGAGTTAGGAATCACCGGCCCAACGGAAGAGCAACAGTTTCCTATTTCTGGTTGCCGGTCTATGGACCGGTGGCGGATTGCCGGTTACCGTTAGGCCGTAGCGCGCCAAATTCGTTGTGGTGGGGCCCACGAACGCATTAACGGGTTTCCTTAGTTTGTCAGATTCAAAGTTGATTTGAAAATGATCTAATCTGTTAAAATTTAGAAAATCTTAGCACATTTATAAATTTATCTATATCCAAACTTTTAAAGTTGAGCTTCATTGAATTATGTATGTAATCTGGATCGATCGGATTATTTGAACACATGAATATAAGTAAGGATAAATTGAAAATGAGGCTTCTATGATGTTTTTTTATTATTATTTTTTTATTTTTTATACTTTTAATTTATATAGTTTGAGTTTGGTTAGGGGTCAACGGGTCGGATTTGAATTTGATCTAAAATTGATTTGACCTAATTTGGTTTAACTTGAAGCCGACTCATTTAATAAACAAGTTAAAAAAGTGAACAAGAACCGAACCCATTAGCAATACGAATCCGACATAATAACTTTATTTGATTTTGAAAAAAAATTAACTAGTTATTCATATATTTTTGGTTAATTCTTAATTAAAAAGAATATTATACAAAAAAATAATTAAGCAAGCGTTTTTCTGATTAAAATTGTGTTGACGGGGTCAACCCGAACCAAACCTATTTATTAAATGGATCAACTTGAATCTAAGTTTTCAAATATGATCCGGGTTGAATTTTTGGGTCGGGTCTTTAATTTGAAAGTTTGTTGGGGATGTTAAGCCCTATGAACTTAGTCCCAAGCTAACCAAGAGGGGGGGTGAATTGGTATTTTAAATTTTTTTTTTTCACAAAGAACGAAAAATACATAAATCAAAATCACACCACGAGAAAAAATAAATGCGGAAATTTAAATGTGCGGAAGCAAGAAATAAGAACACAGAAATTTATAGTGGTTCGGTCAACTCGACCTACGTCCACTCCCCGGAGGCACCCTCCGAGAATTGCACTACCAACGTGACTCTCCTTTAGCCCCCACAGCTAGGAGGAGAAGCCTTTACAACGAACCTCCTTTTTGCCTCCCCGACAAGGCAGAGAACCTATCTCCTTTTGCTTCCTCCTGAAGCTGGCAGAGAACCACATCCAAACGCTGACTCCTTACCTCTACCGACCCTTCCACGGACAAGAAACTCTGGACGAAGAAGAAGCAGAGCGATCCTTGAAGCAACCCTTGTAAATCCCCTCACAAGCTCCCCCTCACAAGATCCTCTCTCTCTTTCTCTCCTCAAGGCCTTCTCAGGTCAAGGCAGCAGCACAAAGGTTGTTCAAAACGTTGAACAAGAGCTCTTAAATAGAAGAGCTTCAAAGGAGCTCATTAATTACAAGTTGCCGACAATATCGTCCAGGCCGATATGTACATCGGCCTGGCCGATCAGTACAAATCTCGTAAGATCGACCTGGGCATCACCCTGTTTTGGGTGCTGGACGATTGAAAATTGACCTGATCGTCTCGGCCGATCTCACGATCGTCCAGGCTGATTAGTTCAATTCAGAAGAAAATCGTCCTGAGCATCGCCCTGTTTTCATGATGGCCGATCCCGATCGTCCAGGAGTAACCAAGGATATCGAATATATCGTCCTGGCTGATCCTGCTATCGTCCAGGACGATGTGATCGTATCAATCATCCTTAATTACTTCCCTGATTTGTCTGTTCAATTAAGGCATAATTGTGAATATCGTCCAGGCCGATCAATGATCGTCCGGGTCGATAATTTAAAAATACAGTATACCTTATCTGTCTATGGCGGCAACTTCTTTCTGTTTTGAGCTTATCGTCCTGGCCGATACACGTATCGTCCAGGCTGATATGTTAATGTCGGCTGCCTTAATTAAGAATCCTTAATTAGACTTTCTGTTTTAAGCCTGATCATCCAAGACGATGTGAATATCGTCCTGGACGATATGAGTAAAAACAGAAATTCTAAGTCTCTCAAGTGTGTGTGTGTAGGGTTACTTAGCATCAGTCTCTTTGACCATTACAAATAGACTTAAGAAGAGAAAAAAGCAAAGTACAGACTGACTCAACCCTAAACCTACGCAATCTTGAACTGGCTTTGTCCGTACGTCCGATCTTCGATTCCTAAAAAGTTAGAAGAAACAAGTAGTCCAAGAAGATCAATAGTGTTTGTCAATCATCAAAACATAAGTCATGAAAATAGATCTGCAACAATCTCCCCCTTTTTGATGATGACAAACACAAGTAGGAAGAACTAAAAAAGTTCATTAAAAATTCAAAGTTACATAACCTTTTTCCTACCACAACCTACTCCCCCTTTTGTCATCACAAAAAGAGGGTCCAGATACACAAAAGAAAACAACACAATAGAGACAAAAACAGACTAGAAAGCAACCTACAGAAAACAGGAAACAAACAATAGAAAATAAGGACTAGAAAAACGAGGGGCCCTAATCATCGAATGGAGGTGGTGGAGGTGGCTGCTGAAAGTAGCTGGCAAGTGAAGTAAACTGAGAATTGAACCAGGTGATGTCCTGGTCATGCTGCTGCTGCTGGTGAGTCATGTAACTATCAAAGCGGGCTAAGTTCTCCGCGCGATTCTGCTCGTAGCGGGCAATGCCGTCAGAATGTTGCTGCTTCTGTGCAGCAACGTAAGTATCAAAGCGGGTCTCCCAACGATCAAATCTCTCTATCAACTGATCAACCGATGAGTGCTGGTGGAGAGGAACAGGATCTGGAACGGGAGTGGGGGCGGGAGCCTCCTCTTCACCAGCCCCCCGAGGTTCTCCATCTCCTGGGTGGAGACGAGTACTATGAAGGATAGTGAAAGAATTGTTTGAGTAGCAAGGAGGCTGAAGGTCGTGATGTCCCAGATATTGAAGATTATATTTGGTCTCAAGGACATAGGTAATGATGTGTCCTAAAGCTAGATTGGGTTTCCTCTTATGACCTGGGTCACGAATTGTGGTTAAATGATCAATGTAGCGAAAGAGTAGATCAGTGGCATTGAATTCTTTCTGAGCCATAATGAAAAAGGTAGTCAAGGAAAGTAGAGGAGTGATGTGAATACGGTCCCCGACTTTTGAAATTATGGAGGTGCGAAGGACATGTTGGATTGTCCTAGCATCTTTGACTAAAGAGCTAGTCTCTCCAACATGAAAGGGTGTGTTGGTTTAGCGAAGGAAATGGTTTGCCGTGGACCAATCAAAATCAGGATCAGTAATGATTATGTGCAGCTTATCCTTGGTGGTGGATAGCTGTAAAAGCTCCGCACAGTCCTGATATGTGATCTCGACTGGGCGTCGATTCACAAAGGAGGTTAGGGATGTGAAAGTGGAATTTATGCGAAGATTTGCATAAAATTCTAGCAGGAGTTCAGAAGAAAAAGGGTTAGCGTGGGTGAGAATGAAACAAAGAGAAGTGTGTGCAAAAAGATCCATTACCGGATATGATAGGTATGCAGGATTGATTGTTCGGGAGAGGGTAATGCCACACTCTTTGTAGCGACGGTAGGCTGCCTGATCCTCTGCCTCCCTGAATCGAGGGTCCAGAGTGGCCCTCGAGGAACTCCTAGAAGCCTGTCGAACACGTTTCCCACCAGCCATAGAAAAGAGATTAGCAAGAAGACACGAGAGAAGAAGGTATGATGTGGAAAATGTGGCTGGATCGGCCATAATTTAAAAAAACGACCATATCGTCCATGCCGATCGCAGAATCGTCCAGGACGATATGGATCAATAATTGCGTACAGGCCGATTGGTCAAAAAGGTGGTCCGATCGTCTGGGCCGATTAGATATTGGCCAGGACGATTAGACACAGACAATCGTCCCGAGGAGTCAGGCCGGTCGACCGTTGAAAAAGCAGATCGTCCGGGCCGATTAGGTGGATCATCCAGGACGATGAATAATAATTGATCGTACCGGCCGAAGTTAAGATGTTTTAAATCTCTGCCACGTGTATCGTCCAGGACAAACAGTGTGGCCAGGACGATTGTCCAATAATGGATCGTCCGGGGCCGAATTTAATGATTTTAAATGAGTGACACGTAGATCGTCCAGGACGATCAAGTGTATCGGCCAGGACGATGTTCATAAAATTCATCGGCCAGGACTATCAATATGATTGTAACAGAGTTCGATCAGATCGTCCATGATGATAGAGTATTGTCCAGGACGATGAGTTACAGCAAGCACAGGAAAGACCAGTAGATGGAAATTGAAGAGATTTTGCCCTATCGTCTAGGACGATAAAAGTATCGGCCAGGACGATGTGACTAGAATTTGAAACCAAGGAAAAGATGGTGATGATCAAGGCCCTCAAAAATAAAGCAAAAGAAAAACAGACAAAAACATAGTAAAAAAAAGCAAAAACACAACGAAAAAAAAATGAATATTTTTTAATTTTAATTTTTCTAATTTTTTGTTTTAGGGAGGCATCATGTGAGAAGTTAAACTTTAGAGTTCCACAAGATCAAGGAATTTAGCCAAGCCTAATCAGATAAAGGTAAAATATCCGATTCTGTTAACCCTAGATCAGACGTTCTTTATGGTACAGATTTTCTTTTGAAAGACCAAAAAATGCTTAACTCAGAATAAACTTAATTGGGTAAAAAGAAGATTCAATTAATCTTGTTTAAAAAAATATCTCATAAAACAAAGTAACTTGTCTCAATCATGGAATTTGAAATCAAGCCTTCAAAAATCTCACATAACCCATAAGTTCTTCTAAGTTTTAAAAGTTTTCAAAAGAGAAGATAGCTTGCTGTTTAGTGGGCTCATTTTATACCTCTTTTGTCTTTGAATTGGCTCTTTGAGGATCTTGATTTTTGATACACTTTTGTGTATTTTTTTTTAATTTGGCGTCATTGGCCTCTTTCCTTTTTTAATTTTTGCAAGCTAAAAGCTCTTTAACAAAAACCCTTAAAAAGACCCTTAGTTATGAGTATATCCTCCAAATATTAGAGAATAGGAGCTCTCTCTCTAACATAGGGAAGAACAAGTCACAAAACAAAATCAAAATTATGTGATAAAAATAATGGCAAGATTTTAAATAACTTGAAAGATATGTAAGAACTTTGGATATTATGTATAAGATAGATTTTTTATAGCAAGATAAAAAGAATCTTAGTTTCAAAAACCATTGGCTAAAATGAGTTATACTTTTGTTTAGAGAAGAAAGTCATACCACTAAACAAGGTCGGAAGGAGGGAAATCATCAACGGTGTTTCTCCCTTTAACCAATTTTAGAAAAGTTAAACACAATCTTCAAAACTCCAAAATCTAAAATCTTGAAAAGATTCAACATGTGAAAAGCCAATTTTAAAAGCAAAGTGAAAACAAAATACATTTCAAGGAATTATTGAAGCAGCAGGTTTGAGCATTTATGAGCTGCGAGCCTTCATATGTCCAGTTATCCTATGCTCCCACAAGGTCTTTGATGAGAGCACTCGTACAAAAACTCAACAACAGTCAGATTTAGGAACCCAAACAGGTTTGGGCCCCTTCTTAGGAAAAGCAGAATGTAATGTATGTATCGTATGGTGTGAATCATGCATCTTAGATCTCCATACCCAGTGTGTACTACGGTGAACGGTGCAAGTGTGTGAGATGTGTCCTAGCATGCCACATGAAAAACATCTATCTCCAGAAAAGGGTTTCTTAAATGGTTTGAGTTATAATGCCTCTTACTAGGTTCCGGCTTAGGATTAAAAGTAGATGTCATCCGATTTTTCTTACATGTATCCAAATCATTTTGAATCCTCAAGTTAATTCTTTTTAATGCATCATTATCAATCCTCAAATTTTTCTCAATCTCTTTAGATTTCTTAAGATCAGATTTAAGTGAGGTGTGTGAAACTTTTAATGCATTATTTTCATCAATTAATTCCAAATACTTTTTGTTTAAATCATCAAATTCATCAAGAAGAGTCATGTGATTTGAATCAATCGTTGCATGATCTTTAAGAAAGACTTCATACTCTTTTTGTAAATTCAAAAGTTCTAATTTTAGGCTAGCATGAGTTTTCTTGAGTTTTTTGTATGATGCATGTATTTTCTCACAAATCTCAAATAATTCATCATAGGTTGGTTTACATACATCTTCCTTATCACTTTGCTCAAGATGATCTTCCCCTATTAAGCACAGGTTCGTTGTCTCTTCCTCTGGTTCAGTCTCAGAGGAATTAGTACCAGATTCTGCCCAGAACGCCTTTTGGATTCTCTTCTTGTCCTTCTTAAACTTAGGTTTCTCCTCAATCTTTTCATTGCTTTTGTTATCTTGAAGTGTCGGGCAATCGGCTCTCACATGTCCAGGTTTTTTGCATTCAAAATAAACAACATCAGAAGATCCTTTGACATGTTTATGATCCTTATCTTTTCTCTAATTTTGATGATGCTTTTGTTTCTTCCTTAGAAAGCTTTTGAATTGCCTTGTGATGAAGGCAACTTCATCGCTTTAAGACCTGGATGATTTAGAATCTGATTTGTGCGCCTTCAGTGCAACTGTTTTCTCCTTCTTTTTCTCACCTGCATCAAGATTTCTTTAATTTACCCCTTGCTCGTAAGCAATGAGTGAGCCAAGTAAGTTATCAATAGAGTAAGTGTTCAAATCCTTAGATTCAGTGATTGCAGTGATTTTAGCATCGTACGAAGAAGGCAAGCATCTCAAAATTTTGTTCACTTTTTCATAGTTCGAAAGCTCTTTTCCTAAAGCATGCAGTGAAGTAACAATTTGAGTAAATCTAGTGTACATGTCAGAAATAGATTCATGAGGTTTCATACAAAAAAGTTCATAGTCATGCAAGAGAATATTCAATGTAGATTGTTTTACTTCATTAGTTCCTTCATAAGTTATACATAGTTTATCCTAAATCTCCTTACCTGTTGAACAAGTAGAAACACACATGTAGTCCTCAGATTTCAAAGCACAGAAAAAATAGTTCAAACATTTTGCATTTAATTGAGCTAAATCTCATTCATCAAAAGTCCATTCAGTAAAAGCAACTTCAGCTTTAATGCCATTAATTTCAAGAGAAGGTGGAGAATAACCTTCTTTGATAAGCATCCACATGCGATAATCAGTAGATTGCAAAAAAGTAGACATGCGGGTTTTCCAGAAATCAAAAGGCAAGTTGTCAAACAAGGGAGGTCGTGTAATTGAATAACCTTTCGTAGTGTTACGATTCCCAAGGTTAGACATGGATCAAAAATTCAAAAGCTTTTAAAAACTTATTTTATGAAAACTGCTCTGATACCACTTGAAAGTTCGTTGGGGATGTTAAGCCCTATGAACTTAGTCCCAAGCTAACCAAGAGGGGGGGGGGGGTGAATTGGTATTTTAAAAATTTTCTTTTCATAAAGAACGAAAAACACATAAACCATAATCACACCACGAGGAAAAATAAATTTTGAAATTTAAAGGTGCAAAAACAAGAAATAAGAACACAAAAATTTACAGTGGTTCGGTCAACTCGACCTATGTCCACTCCCCGTAGGCACCCTCCGAGAATTGCACTACCAATGTGACTCTCCTTTAGCCCCCACAGCTAGGCGGAGAAGCCTTTATAACGAACCTCCTTTTTGCCTCCCCGGCAAGGCAGAGAACCTATCTCCTTTTGCTTCCTGCTGAAGCTGGCAGAGAACCACAACCAAACGCTGACTCCTCACCTCTACCGACCCTTCCACGGATGAGAAACTCTGGACGAAGAAGAAGTAAAGCGATCCTTGAAGCAACCCTTGTGAATTCCCTCACAAGCTCCTCCTCACAAGATCCTCTCTCTCTCTCTCTCTCTCTCTCTCTCTCTCTCTCTCTCTTTCTCTCCTCAAGGCCTACTCAGGTCAAGGCAGCAGCACAAAGGTTGTTCAAAACGTTGAATAAGAGCTCTTAAATAGAAGAGATTCAAAGGAGCTCATTAATTGCAAGTTGCCGACAATATCATCCAGGGCGATATGTACATTAGCCTGGCCGATCAGTACAAATCTCAGAAGATCAGCCTGGGCATCGCCCTATTTTGGGTGCTGGACGATTGAAAATTGACCTGATCGTCTCGGCCGATCTCACGATTGTCCAGGCCGATTAGTTCAATTCAGAAGAAAATCGTCCTGAGCATCGCCCTGTTTTCATGCTGGCCGATCCCGATCGTCCAGGAGTAACCAAGGATATCGAATATATCATCTTGGCCGATCCTGCGATCGTCCAGGATGATGTGATCGTATCAATCATCCTTTATTACTTCCCTGATTTGTCTGTTCAATTAAGGCTTAATTGTGAATATCGTCCAGGCCGATCAATGATCGTCCGGGCCGATAATTTAAAAATACAGTATACCTTATCTGTTTATGGCAGCAACCTCTTTCTGTTTTGAGCTTATCGTCCTGGCCGATACACGTATCGTCCAGGCCGATATGTTAATGTCGGCTGCCTTAATTAAGAATCCTTAATTAGACTTTCTGTTTTAAGCCTGATCGTCCAGGACGATGTGAATATCGTCCTGGACGATATGAGTAAAAACAGAAATTCTAAGTCTCTCAAGTGTGTGTGTGTAGGATTACTTAGCATCAGTCTCTTTGACAATTACAAATAGACTTAAGAAGAGAAAAAAAATAAAGTACAGACTGACTCAACCCTAAACCTACACAATCCTGAACTGGCTTTGTCTGTACGTCTGATCTTCGATTCCTGAAAAGTTAGAAGAAATAAGTAGTCCAAGAAGATCAATAGTGTTTGTCAATCATCAAAATATAAGTCATGAAAATAGATCTGCAACATAATTAACACCCCTAAGTTTGATTATGAGGAGATTGATGTGGGTTTGAAGAATAAGCGCTAAGCCCAACTTCATTAACAAAATGAATAGAAAATATGACCCAAAAGGTAAATCCAAAATTACAATTCAAAAGAGAAGAAGGAGAAAGGCCAAAGCTAAAAAAAGTTATTTAGTGCCACCAAAATATGAGAAATTACACAGACCAATATAACTTCAAAGGGGGCAATGGTAATTAGCCCAACTAAGGCTCAAAATGCCCCAAACGAAAATAGAAAAAGCCCGGACCTTATGATTACATTAAACATTCGGTAAGCATAGTCTGTTGGTTTCCAAAGGGACATCCACGATGTAGGGTACTGGTTTCCACATCACCCCTCCAAGAGGACCACCAGGATAATGAAGAATATTTATCATTATATCCATTAAGCTCAAGCCTTGATGTAAGAAAAACATTCTGCATAGCTGGAATAACAAAATAGTAGGAAAAGAGAAAAAGTAGTTGCCCACTAGCGAAAAGGACTACTAATAGTAGCATCAAAATATTCTAGAGTTAAGACATCAAGATGAAAGAAAACCATGAAAAGAATAACAACAACTAAGCCTCATATAGAAGAAACAGTCAGCCAATAAGTTGCATAATATCTCTCGTATCCTTCCAACTACCCATTTTAAAGAGAATTACCTTTCTAATTTTATGACAAATAATGGAAATAATAAAAATATTATTTTAAATTTTACTCTCATTTCTTTTTCTCCATAAAAAAGTATATATAACAACAAATTGTTAGATAAAATAGTTGTTTTCTTGTGTTAGAAAAGGCATAAGTTTCACTAATGTGCTCGAAAAGCTGCAGCAAGTTGGGCTTGATTAGAAATATATATAATTGTGGAATTAAAGTAGTAATAACAAAGAAGGAGAATTTTTTTACCTCATTTTTAGTGAGGTAAATTTCCTACATCAAACACTCAATATCTTCACATCAATCATCGAACTAGATTCCAAACCTCAAATTAAACACATCACTGTGCTTTGGCATGGTGACCTGATCATTAACCTATAAAATCATCACTTGATAGCATTGATTGTTATTTGATCATCTAATCAGTCACTTGATAATGCCAAAATGATTGTAAGTAATATGATCACTACCAAGCAAAAACTTCTTAAATCTTTGATTTTCATTGATTAACTCAAATCTCAAATCAAAATCAAACAATTGTTCTAACAAGTGCCGGTCGCCGCCGCAGGCGGTGGCGTGAAACCGCAACCCTGCTCGTAAACTGAACTTGTACACCGTCACGTATCTCGAAGGAGGAAAGTAGGCACGATCAGATCTTACCGGCACCTTCATCACCAGATCATTAGGAAAATGGAACTTTTTCCTAATAGAGATGAAAGAATCTTTAGTGATGGTGGAGATAACATCATCAGCCCTTGTTGTCTTAGGAATCTTCTTCGAACCCTCAGAACGGGCGGAATGATGATCTTCTACGACGGAAACAACTTTGGTAGAGGTGCGATCACTCATCTTAACTTCCTTATTAAAGAGAGGTGCGAATCTAAATGAGGAAGAAAAATCCCCTAAACTTTTGCATAAGAGGAGAGGCGCTAGTTCGAGCAGGGGAAATTTTCCACTCAAAATTAGCGGAATGACTCAACCGTTAGAAAGCCAGAGAAAATAAAATGATGAAGAAGAATCCCCTAAACTTCTGCACAAGAGGAGGGAAGCTAATTCAAGTAGGGGAAATTTCTCACTAAAAAATAACGGAAGTCTCAACTATCAGAAAGCTGGGGGGCTGGGGGGGAAGAAAAAAAGAAATCCCCTAAACTTCTGCACAAGAGGAGGGGCGCTAATTCGAGTAGGGGAAATTTTTCAGAATTTTTTGGGATTTTTTAAGAATTTTTTGGACCCAAAAATAGCAAAAAAAAAGAGTTATTTTTGCATTTGTGGGGCCCAGAAAGGCGGTGGGCTGAACCTCCACACCCTAAGGGGTGCGAGCGGCCCAGCGGTCGGGCAGACACGGGCGCACGGGGAGTACTCCCTTAGATACCTTTTGGGGACACAAGGCTTAGGGATTTGGTACCCTAGACACAGCACTTCTTTTGAGATTATTGGATTTTCTGACTCTGATTTTGCAGGATGCAAGGTGGATAGAAAAAGCACTTCAGGAACTTGTCAATTCATTGGACAGTCTTTGGTCTCTTGGTCTAGTAGGAAGAAAAACTCTAATGCACTTTTCACTGCTGAAGCTGAATACATCCCTCTTGGAAGTTATGTGGCCCAAGATCTTTGGTTGAAACAACATGTATTGGATTTAGGATTACCTGTAGGCACCATCTCAATCTTTTGTGACAACACTAGTGCCTTATACATCTCTAAGAATCCTATCCAACATTCAAGGACTAAGCACATTGACATTAGGCATCACTTCATTAAAGATCATGTGACTAAGGGAGACATTAAGTTACACCATATGACAACTGAAAATCAATTGGCTGACATCTTTACTAAACCACTGGCCTTCGACACTTTCAGTTCTTTAAGGACCAGATTGGGTGTGATTGACATAAATGCATGAAACTTGATCTTTTAGTTACTTTCTTTTGCTTTTGTTTTTTTGTTTAGTTTTTTAGTGTGTTTTACTTTCCTTTTTTTTCTTAGTTTTCAAAATCATCGCTGAAATGATAACATATTCCATGCCCTTGTTTTTGAAAATTTATAGTCAATGTGTTTTTCATCTCTCAATCTCTTAGATGGTAAAAATATTTTGTGATTGTGTCTCTTTCTCTAACCTATTTTAGGGGCATAGTTTTCTTTTCTAATAAAAAATCTAATTCAAATTAAAGATTGTGTATGAAATTAAGATCTTTTCTTAAGCTTGCTTAAGCAAATCTATCTTATATTTATAATGTTTAAAGTCTTTTTGTCACATCAAGACCCCTCGTTATTCTTGTCTTTGATTATTGATTCTATTTGTGGGAATTCTTCCCTATGTTAGAGAGAGAGCTCCTATTCTCTAATATCTGAGAAGATATATTCACAACTAAGAAATTTTAAGAGGTTATAAAAGAGAATGTAGCTTGCAAAAATAAAAAAAAATTTGGCCAATGATTCCAACAAAAGAAGCGCAATAACGCCAAATTGAAAAATATACATAAAAGTGTATCGAAAATAAAAAAAGATGCGCAAAGCGCCACTCAAATTGACAAGAGGCATAAAATGAGCACACTCAAAAGCAAGCTATTCTCTCTTTTTAAATCTTTTAGAACTTAGAAGTTTTGGTTCTCAAAGACTTGATTTTGATTATTTTGCGATTGTGACAGATTTACTTTGGTTCATTATTTTATAAAGATAGTTTTTTCTTAAACCATGTGATGGATGTATTATTTTTCTCATATTCAATTAATTCTTTGAGTTAGGTCATTGATTTCTAAAGATGATTCTATCATATGAAAATGTCTGAGCTAAGGGTAACCATGACCGGATATTCTACTATTCTATGGATTGTTGAGATTGTTAACTCATTAACCCACAAGTTTTTAAATCAATCACATGAAATACTACATCATTTTCATGCCTTGGTTAAAAAAAAATAATTTTTTTTTGTTGTGATTTGCTATTATTCTCATTTTTGATATGTCAAAAGGGGGAGAAGCTTATGAAGTTTATGATGTTTTTATACTTGTCAATCCTGAAAATTTTATTGCTAATTGTCTTCGTAGTGTTTTGCCATCATCAAAAAGGGAGAGATTGTTGCAAATCTATTTTCATGACTTATATTTTGATGATTGACAAACACTATTGATTCTCTTGGACTGCCTATTACTTTTAACTTTTCAGGAATAAAAGATCGGACGAACAAACGAAGCCAGTTCAAGATTACGTAAGTCTAGGATTGAGTCTGTCTGTACTTTATTTTTCTCTCTTGAGTCTATTTGTAATGGTCAAAGAGACTGATGCTAAGCAACCCTACACACACACACTTGAGAAACTTAGAATTTCTATTTTTACTCATATCGGCCAGGACGATATTTACATCGTCCTGGACGATCATGCTTAAAATAGAAAGTCTAAATAAGGATTCTTAATTAAGGCAGCCGTCATTAACAGATCATCCTGGACGATACGTATATCGGCCAGGATGATAAGCTCAAAATAGAAAGGAGTAGCCGCCATAGATAATTAAGTTATACTGTATTTTTTAATAATCGGCCAGGACGATCATCGATCGGCCTGGACGATATTCACAAATTATGCCTTAATTGATCAGGAAATCAAGGGAGTAATTAAGGATGATTGATTTGATCATATCATCCTGGACGATCGCAGGATCGGCCAGGATGATCTATTCAAAAACCTTAGTTACTTCAGGACAATGAAAATCGGCCAGCTTGAATTCAAGGCGATGCTCTGGACGATTTTCCTTTGATTTGAACTGATCAGCCAGGATGATCGTGAGATCGGCCTGGACGATCAAGAAAATTTTAAATCATCCAGTTTGCATTCAGGGCGGTGCTCTGGCCGATCTTCTGAGATTTGTACTGATCGGCCAGGACAATGTCCATATTGGCCTGGACGATATAGTCGACAACTTGCAATTAATGAGCTCCTTTGAAGCTCTTCTATTTAAGATCTCTTGTTCAACATTTTGAATAATCTTTGGCTGCTGCCTTGACCTAAGAAGGCCTTGAGGAGAGAAAGAGAGAGAGAGAGAGAGAGGATCTTGTGAGGGGGAGCTTGTGAGGGGATTCACAAGGGTTGCTTCAAGGATCACTCTGCTTCTTCTTCATATAGAGTTTCTCATTCGTGGAAGGGTCAGTAGAGGTAAGGAGTCAGCATCTGGTTGTGGTTCTCTTCCAGCTTCAGGAGGAAGCAAAAGGAGATAGGTTCTCTGCCTTATCGGGGTGACAAAAAGGAGGTTCTTTGTGAAGGCTTCTCCGCCTAGCCGTGGGGGCTAAAGGAGAGGCACGTTTTGTAGTGCAATATTTGGAGGGTGCCTCCAAGGAGTGGACGTAGGTCAAGTTGACCGAACCACTATAAATTTCCGTGTTCTTGTTTCTTGCTTCCGCACTTTAATTTCTGCATTTATATCTCTTGTGGTGTGATTTTGGTTTATATGATTTTTTTTATTTGTGAAAAGAAATTTTTAAAATACCAATTCACCCCCCCTCTTGGTTAGCTTAGGCCAGTTCTATAGGGTTTAACATCCCTAACGAACTTTCAATCACCATTGGCTATCTGGTTGTGGAAAGCCAAAAGCCGGAAGAAAGCTTAGTGGACTATATTTTGAGATGGAGAAATCTTAGCATGAGATGTGAGCCTCAGCTGCAAGAACAGCATGCTATAGAAATTCTCCTGAAGAACAATCATGGCCCAATTGCCTTCTTGCTCAAAGGTTTTACCATTAAAACCTTTGAGAAGTTGTTAAATAAGGCATCTAATCTTCAGGAAGAAACTTCCCAACTTCCTTTCTCAAAAGATCCAGCTTCTTTAGAAATGAAAAAATTGAAACCTAAGAAGGTCTTAAAAAAGAGATTAGGGACAGTGTCTGCATTGGACAAAGGAAAGCAGCTAATGCAGATCCAGGCAGAGAATCCTAATCGACCTCCTCAGTATCAACAATATAATAGACCTCAGGGTGATCAGCAGACTAGACCCCGACCTTATCTAACTCAAGAAAAAAATAAAGAAAAGTTTGACTTCTTTATTAATAAGTTCTATCTTTTTAAGCGAGAAGCAATCAAGAAAATGTTTAAGAGCTTAGTCAAGAAGGCAGGATTCAAACTACCTGAGTCTAGGAGACCAGAAGAAGATGCTAAAGCAGGGCAACCAAACTTCTATCCTTATCATTGGATGTCAGGGCATGAGATAGAGCATTGCATAACTTTCAAAGAATGGTTGGATAGAAGTCATAAGGATGGTACGATCGTGATACCCAAAGAATACTTAGTAGATCTGAGCCAGGGATCTACTAAGTGTATATTTGGTGAGCCTTCTGCACCTCCTTCCACTTTAAAATCTGATAATAATTGGGATATAGCTTTATCTCATTTTTCTAAAAAGACTCTTAATAAACTATATCATTCTTCTTTCCAGGAACCTCTGAGAGTCCAGAATCCCATCCAGGTTTATTTGGTAGCTCGTGATCAAGAGAAGAATAAGGCTCCAATCATAGAGCTTAAGGAAGTACAAGTTGATCAAACTCCTCCAGTCCCAAAGAAGGAGCAGAAGAATGAGACGGAGTTAAGTTCTGAAAAGTTAGTTGTTTCTGCAAATGGCGAGCATATGTCGCTCAAACCCTTAACTCTGTATGACTTTTATTTTGTCCCTCCTGGGATTAAGAAAGCAATGAAAAAGGATTCTGCGTATATCATGTTTGTTTCTGCTAATGAATATCCTGATCAAAACCCAAATAACAATGAAAATGATTCTCAAACATTAAATGCAAATGAAGTAAATGAACAGTTTCAATACTATTACGATAGTGACTCCCCTATTCTCGATGTCGAGGGTGATCCTATTAATATAGAATTGGAACTATCGGATTCAGATACACCACTAGAAGATACCCAGATAGTAACTGACGATCAACAGATAGAGGCCATTGAGAATGCTCCATCTCAAGAAGTAGTGCAAGTTAATCTTCGTAGCGGTAAAGTCTTATGCCCACGAGTTGCATCTACTGAAAAGGAGAAGCAAGGTATAGATAATCCAGAAACTTCTAATCAACCACAATAAGATCAAGAGCCAGAATCAAGAAATACTGAGATTCCAAGAGTCGACTATAACGTATTAGCACATCTTAGGAAACTGCCATCGAAATTGAGCATATATGACGCTCTGGTTCATTCTAAAGAAATGAGGGAAACTTTAGTTAAAGCTTTACTCGACCTAGAGATTTGTATGGCTCAGTTAGCTTCAACATAGTCTGACGAGGAAGTGTTATATTTCAAAGAAGTTCTCGGTGTTACATTTTCAGATAAAGATTTGCTACTAGGGACAACGGACACAATCATCCACTATACATCTCCGTCAAAATTGATAGTTTCAAAGTATCTCGTGTGCTCGTCGATCCGGGTGCATCGATAAACATCATGGCGCTCAAAACCCTCGCATACCTAAAGGTTGAAACTGACAAACTCAGTTCCGACAAAATGATATTGCAAGGATTCAATGAAAAAGGTGAGAGAGCTTTAGGCTCAGTAACCTTGCTTTTAGATCAAAATTAAAATCATTCTTAAATTTCATTAAAGCTTTAATTAATCTTTAATCACCTCTAATTAGACATTTATTAAATAAATGATAATAATTCAAATATAATTCTTTAAAATTCAATATTCATTCTCATCAACCTTAAACTAAGTCTATAATCATTCAATATTCAAACTAAAACTTTAAATATCATTAAATTTCAATTAATCCCTAAAATACCCTTAATTAACTCTTAATTAAACATTAACTCAATATGTACATTAAAATTCATAAAAATTCAAATAAAACTTAATAAAATTAAGAGATTAATCTATTCAATTTAAATAAATTTTGTAATCATTTTGTAATCTAATTTCATTAATAAATCATTCTTTTTTAATTAAATTCATAAAAAAATCAACAAATCATTAAAAATTCTAAATACTATAATAAAATTCATTAAAATTTAAATTAAATTCTAATTCATTTAAACAAAATTAGTTTGATAATTTGATTGATTAAGATTCATCTTAATCAATCAAGTTTGATGATTAATTTAGATTAAATGAATTAAGGTCTTTAATGCCTAAAGTTTGATTCCTTTTTTAGGGCTTTAGGCATTTTGATTTAAAGAGGCCTTTAATATACATAAATAACAAAGAGATCTCCTATGTATTGTGCACGACTACTTTTAGGAAGGCACTAATATATTTGGATTTGGAGATCTTCAAACAAATATAATAACACATCGACCTTATGTAACATATACGACTACTTAGGGAATGTATGTTAAATTGTATTTATAAGGTCCCCTTTCCTCTCTCTAATAAAATTTTAGGGACTCTCAAAATGTTCATTTATCTTCTTTATAAGATGAGTGTTCTTTCTGAAAGTCCTAGGACTTATAAATTGATAACCTCCTACACTTTGGGAGTTATCAATCAATAAGTTCTTTAAAACAAAATTGAATAACCTTAACTTCTAAAATTGGAATAATTTAGAATTCAGATACACTTTACTTAAAATTTAATAAAATTCCCATTCGGCTTTTAATAAATAAACTTTAATAATACGTGCAATTCAAACAATAATTCCCATATGACATATCCAAGTGTGGCCACACGACCTCTTTCACGCACTTAGATGTTTGCTAGTACTACCAACTTAAGCCTAGACTTGGCCGGTGATTTGTTGTGATTTTGTTTGCGGGTGTCTTGCCTAGAGGGCACCTATGTGTGTTTGCTTACTTTCTTGCAACTCATAGCATGCATATTTACTTTTCTGTCAGTGCACCAGAGAGCGGAGTGAATAAAGTGAGGGCTGTGTACTTTACTTTTCTGTCTTTACTTACCTGCATATGTAACTGTTCATAATGCACTCATATCATGCATAATTATATAACTGCTTTACTTTAATGCTTTTTACTTACAAAGTAGAATGTTCTTAGGATCTGATGTACTTGTAAAGAAATGTAAAGCTTTATTTTCTTAGGACTTGTATATAGATTGAGTTTATAAAGTGTCTTGAGTCTGTAAAAGAATTAAAAATAACTCCTTATCTATACAAATGGGGATCAAAAAAGTAATACCCTCCACTAGGAGGATGTTCCTTTTAGGAATTCCATAGAAGACTTGGAGCCTAAAGACCATAAGCAGTTGTATTTAATTCTACTCTCTTATAGGCTGAGAACCCAGGTTTGTTATCGGTGGGGCCTGGCCACCTTTACTTTACTGCGGACCCTGGGATATAACCTGTAAATTTTATATTAATAAAATTAGCTCTTTCATGTATGTCATTGTTTCATACATCATTAGCATTCGTGAGATTTTCAGTTTTTGTAAGTATATTTTATTGCATTTGATTTAGATTCTTTAACCATTCCTTGATTCCTATGATAGAGCTACCTTAAATCTTGTATTCATCAGAGAATTATTGTGATTAGGATTATTAGCTGGCAGCCCACTCTAGGAAGGTGGTAAGTCTAGAATGTATTCACCTTCTCTCTGCACATTCTCTTCAATCTAATCAACTCTAACTCTTCTAAATTCAATGTTAGAAATTATAATCTAAAGCCTGAGCATGAAAATTTAAATTAGCCTAAATATTTAGTTAAATTTATATATAATTTTGGAATGAACTAGTCTTCATTTAAATCAAGAGTATTCTCTTAGGAGATGTAATTAACTATAAGGGCTTGCCCCTATAGGGAGTCTAGATCCCAGAATAATCTAAACCCCATCTTAGTTTCCTTTCTCATATGGGGGAAAGATCTGTGAACGTAGATTGTTGCTTTATCTATATTTTTATATTTTACTTTCACAATCAAAGGATAGGTAGATGATTAATCTGTTTCCACAAGCAGGTTGAATATCTTCTATATTTGATTATGGAGATAAATTCATAATTCATTAGTCTAATTAGGTCAAAAGGATAACATGCGAATTGTTCTTCTAAAAGATTTGTATATTTCCTATACTACACATGATTAGAAGAATGAATTGTAGTTCTCTTTCTTTTAGATCAGTAGAAGGACATTAGTCTACTCCTTGGGGTGGTATATTGTCCGGAAAGAAAATATTAAAATATAAATAAAGAAAATCATGTGAGAAATAAAAGTATTTTTAAATTTAAATATTTAAAATCAAAGATAAATATTTTCTCACAATGAACACCAAGATTTTTAGGTGGACAACCCAAAAGAGGGAAAAAACCACGGGGCCACGCACAGTTGAAATAGTTTCACTAGTGTTCGTTTGAAATATAGAGGCTTATCCGTCTTACAAAATCAAGACGATCAGTTTACAATCAACTTCTAACAAAGTTACAAAGTTCTGCAAAATCTTGGTATTTCCTGAAATCTGGCAGAGTTCTGGCGTATTCAGGCGGCGGGAAGTGCTCTGACGGTGGTCGAGGAGGAGGTGATTCTCCCTTTCCCCTTTCTCTTCTTCTTCTCTTCTTCTTATCTCTCTTCACTTGAGTCCTCTTGAAAAGAATGAGGGCTATATTTATAGTTTTTCTGGAGAGGCATGGCTTGTAAATAGGTGTGAGATCATGGGCGAATAGGGAGTGGTCGAATGGACGATTGATGTTGAACCCTTCAATCGTGCACCGTTTGTTAAACATATGAAGGCCTTAATGACATCAGAATTTGAAGATCTTGGGCTCGTTGGATTTTTCTTATTGAGCCGTTCGATTTGATTATAAGCTCGTTAAAATCAGAGAATGTTTAGTAACTCAAATTGTGGTTCGAACCTTCCAACTGTGCTTTGGGTCCTTGATTTGGATCCATTTGGGCTCAGATTGGATTAGATTTGGTATCATTGGGTGTTTTCAAGATGCTCAGTTTGACTATAAGCTCACAGAAATCGGAGTTTAGATGCTCCTAAATTTAATCTTTGAAGTTTCCAACTAGCTTTTTGCCTCGAGATTTGTGCCCGATCAGGATAAATTTGTGTTGACGTATCAGTTGCCACCTTATTTTAGGACGTCGAAACTCCAGTAGTCTGAAAATACTCGTTCCAAAATTTTACAATTGTTGAACCACAAAAATTGCGTTCCAAGAGTTGAACGTTTGTACAAATTTGGTCGTAGAGGTCCCGTTGAGCTTTAGAAGTGTCAAAATTGAGTTTAGAACGTCAAAAGTAGTCCCGGGGACACCAAATTTGTCGAATTTAGACTTTTTGGGATGAAATTCGGGCCCAGAATGGATTGAGCAGCCGAACCGACCGGACCAGCCGACCGGTCGCCTCCACCGGTGGTGGCGCGAAACAGCGGCCGTGCCCTGCGCGCCCCACTCTCCCAGCAATTTTGACACCAAAATGATGTAGAGAATTATAAACTTTTGCAGGGTATTTGTAAACTTGGTTAATGATAATACTTACAATATTATTAACTAGGTGAGTATTTATATCCGCTATTACGACTGTCAATAGCGTGTAAACGACCTTTTTACACTCTAAAATCCCACAGACGGCCCAAACTATTGCGAGCTGAAATATACGCGGCGATAAAGTTTGTAAATTCACGTTTGAGCATTGTACAAATATTCAGCACACAAATAAAAAAGAAAATGAACACCAGGAGTTTTACATGGAAAACCCAGAAGAGGGAAAAAACCACGGGGCCTCGCCTAGTTGTAAAGTTCCACTAGCATTTTGAAAATTACAATGAGTTGATTCATCCCCCAAGTCAGGGCAATCATATTACAATTCATTTGTTCAAAAAAGTTTACAAAGTTCTAAAGAATTCTGGCGTTTCCCAAAACTTCGGCAAAGTTCCAGCGTATTCAGGCGGCGGAAATAACTCCGGCGGTCGTCGAGGAGGAGATGATTCTCCCTTTCCCCTTCTCTTCTTCTTCTATTCTTGCTCCTCTTCTTCTCTCTCTTCACTTGAGTCCTCTTGTGAAGAATGAGAGCTCTATTTATAGTTTTTTTGGAGTGACATGGCTTGAAAATAGGTGTGAGATCAGGGGCGAATAGGGAGTGGTCGAATGGATGGTTGATGTTGAACCCTTCAATCATGCACCATTTGTTGGATATTTAAAGGATTTAGTGATGTCAGAATTTGGATATCTTGGGCTCGTTGGATTCGTATCGTTGAGCCGTTCGATTCTAGTATAAGCTCATTAAAATCGGAGACCGTTTGGTAACTCAAATTGTGATTTGAACCTTCCTACAGCACTTCGGGTCTTTGATTTGTACCTATTTGGGTTTGGATTGGGTTGAATTTTGTGTCATTGGGTTTGCATTTCCGAGACGCTCAGTTTGACTATAAACTTGCTGAAATCGGAGTTTGGGAGCTCTCAAATTTAATTTTTGAAATTTCCAACTAGCTTTTTGCGTCGAGATTCATGCCCGACCAAGATATTTTTGTGATGATGTATCAGTTGCCCCCCTATTTTTGGACGTCAAAACTCCAGGAATCTGAAAACACTTATCCCAAAATTTTACTTTCGCCAAATAGCAAAAATTGTGTTCCAAGAGTTGAACATTTGAACAAGCTTGGTCATAGAGGTCCCGTTGACCTTTGTAAGTGCCAAAATTGAGTTTAGAACATCAAAAAATGGTCTTGGGGATCCCAAAAACGTCTGATTTAGTCTTTTAGGGGCGAAAAAATGGACCGGGCAGCCGAACCGGCCGAACCGCGTAGAGCCTGCTGGCCCACGCGCCGGACCGCTTGGGCCCACTTACCCGCACGCCGGCCCACCTGGGCCGGCTGGCCCACTCCACGGCCCGCTCTTGGGCCCGCCTGCATGCTCCTTAGCCCGCCTGGCTAGCGCATGGCCTACTTGTCCTGCTCTGCGGCCCCGCCTTGCCCGCTGCACGGCCAGCACGCTGGGCCCGCTGCGCTGCAACCGCTGCCGCCGCCGGCGGCAGCCGGCCTTGTGCGCAGTTAACTAGCTGCTGTGTGACTGGCTATGATCCACATGAAATGTCCATGGATCGACGTAGTTTTCACGAGTCGGTTCGCTGCCACCGACTTAAGTGGGGCCTACTCGTGTAAAAAGGTCATTTTTTTGCTATTTTTGGGCCTAAAAAATTTTGAAAAATTGCCAAAAAATCCAAAAAAATTCAAAAAAAATTTAGTAAAGTTGGGGATTTTGAAAATGGCAATAACTCCCCCATTCTCTCTCAAAAACCTATAAATAAACCCCTTAGGCCTTTAGAAAAATTACACATTCTCCTTTTCTCCCTCTGGCTCTCTAATAGTTGAGGATTCCGCTATTTTCGAGTAGAAAATTTCTCCTGCTCGACTTAGCGCCCCTCCTCTTATACAGAAGTTAGGGAATTTTTCTTTTGCTTCTCTTTTCCCCCCAGCTTTCTGGATGTCGAGGCTTTCCACTAATTTTGAGTGGGAAATTTCCCCCTGCTCGAATTAACGCCCCTCTTCTTGCGCGGAAGCGAAGTGATTTTTCTTCTTCTTTTCTTTCCCCCTGGCTTTCTGTCAGTTGAGGCCTCCCACTAATTTCGAATGAAAAATTTCTCCTGCTCGAATTAGCGCCCCTTTTCTTGCGTAGAAGCAAAGTGATTTATCTTCTTCTTTTCCTTCCCCCTAGCATTCTAACGGTTGAGGCCCCGCGCGCTCGCGCGCGCTGCGTATGCTTGGCCGCTTGCACCCCTTGGGGTGTGGCGGTTCAGCCCACAGCCTTTGTGGGCCCCACAAACACGAAAATAGCTATTTTTGGGTCCAAAAAATTTTGAAAAAATCCAAAAAATTGCAAAAATCTCAAAAAAAAATTTAAAAATTGTGGATTTCGAAAATGACAGCAACTCCCCCTCATTCTCTCCAAAACCTGTAAATAGGCCCCCTAGGCCTTTAGAAAAATTACACATTCTCTTTTTCTCCTTCTAGCTCTTTGACAGTTGAGGCTTTTCGTTAATTTTGAGTGGGATATTTCCCCTGCTCGAATTAGCGCCCCTTTTCTGGTGTAGAAGTTTAGGAGATTTTTCTTCCTCATTTTTCCTCCTCTAGCTTTCTGACGGTTGAGGCCTTATGCTAATTTCGAGTGAGAAATTTCCCCTGCTTGAATTAGGGCCCCTCCTCTTGTGTAGGAGTTAAGGGATTTCTTCAACCCCTCTAGCTTTCTAACAGTGTAGGCTTCCCGTTATTTTTGAGTGGGAAATTTTCCCTGCTCGACTTAGAGCCCGTCATATCGTGCAAGAGTTAGGGGATTTCTTCCGCCCCTCTGACTTTCGGACGGTAGAGGTCTTGCGCTAATTTCGAGTGAGAAATTTCCCCTACTCGAATTAGCGCCCCTCCTCTTATGCAGGAGTTAGGGGATTTTTTTCACTCTTCTGGCTTTCTGATAGTGGAGGATTTTCGCTATTTCTGAGTTAGAAATTTTCCCCTGCTCGAGTTAGCGCCCCTCCTCTTTTGCAGAAGTTTAGGGGATTCTTCTTTACTTAGATTCGCACCTTTCTTTAATATGGAAGTTGATATGGGTGATCGCGCCTCTACCAAAGATGTTTCCGTCGTAGAAGATCATCCTTCTGCCCGTTCTGAGGGTTCGAAGAAGATTCCTAAGGCGATAAGGGCTGATGATGTTATCTATTTTTAGAAGTATATGGGATTGACTCAAGTATTCTGGTAGTCTCTTTTGACTTGCACGAATATGAGAGAGATCTTTCTTGGATATCCTGACCTATCCGAGGTTGTTAATCAAAGAATTTGCTTGATTATTTTAACCTGTATGGAAGAAGTCAAACCGAATCCCCCTGGGATTATCCGCCTATTGATTGAGATACAACATTAGTTGTGTTTTTCTCAAATCATAGGAAAAGACTTCGAAGAGAGGAGATAGCACAGTAACAAAGTGAACATCACATTACTGTATTATATAAAACTTGTACGACAATCCCCTAATAAACTTAAGAATACAAGAAGAAGTGTTCTTCTACAATCAACATACAAAAAGTTGTATGAAAAAACTTAAAAGATACAAATCATAACTATAGAGAAAGACAAATACTACAAACGATATCACACCAAACAGATAGTAACATCAACTTTTACTGATAGTACTTGCGAAGGTTGCCCACATTCCAAGTTTGGGGAAGCATTTTTCTGTTGGCATCTTTCAATTTGAAGGTTCCAGGCTTGACCATAGCCGCCACCAAGTAAGGACATTCCCATAGAGGGAGAGCTTATTGCGTTGAGGGCCTTTTCCATCTGCTTCGATGATTCGCAGAACTAAATCCCCAATATAAATAGTTCGAGGTTTTACTCTCCAGTTATAGCGATGAGCAATCTGCCGATGGTATGCAGCGACCCTGAGAGAGGATTCATCCCTTGCTTCAGGGAGGAGATCTAGATTTGTCCTGAGTTTCTCCTCATTGTTATTAAAATCAGAAGTCTGAACCCTATTGCTTGGGACTCCAATATCCACTAGTATGTCTGCTTCTGTACCGAAACAGAGGTTAAATGGAGTCTCTCTTGTAGGAGTCCTGGCTGTGATGCGGTAAGCCCAGAGGACATTTGGGAGTTCTTCAGCCCATTGCCCCCCAGCCTTCCCTAGGCGTGTCTTCAGCCCTTTCAGAATTGTTCAATTTGTAACCTCTATTTTCCTATTTTCTTGAGGATGGGTGACAGCGTGTGGACGAGTTGAATATGAAAATCTTTACATAAAGATATAAAGATTTTTCCAGAAAACTGAGTTCCATTATCGGTGATGACCTTTACTGGAATACCGAAGCGACAAATTATATTCTTCCATAAGAATTCTTTGGCATTTGCTTCGGTAATTTTTGATAAGGGTTCTGCTTCCACCCACTTTGTGAAGTAATCTATAGTCAGGATAATGAATTTTTGTTGTCTTGTGGCTATAAGGAAGGGTCTCATTATGTCAATTTCCCACTAGACGAAAGGCCTGGGCTTTGAAGTGATGCAAGTTCTAGAGCTAGAGTATGGGTGAGATTGGAATGCAATTGGCAGTTTTCATACTTTCGTGTAAACTCAAGTGCATCCTGCTTCATTGTAGGCCATTAAAATCCTTGTCTCATAATTTTATAAGCCAATGCTCTTCCTCCCTGGTGATCTTCGCATACTCCCGAATGAACTTCTCAGAGTGCATAATCAGCTTCTGAAGGTGGGAGACACTTCAGATATGGTCCGGTGAAAGCACGCTTAGACAACTCACAACCAATGATGGTGAAATTTGTTGTTCATCTTCAAAGTCTCGTTGAAACTATGGGTTCTTCAGGCAGTACCCCATCTTATAAAAAAGACAAAATGGGATTGATCCAAGACACCTCCCTTGTTTCATCGATCGATTGTATGACCCATGGACCCTGGATACTTAGAAAATGGATCTCCTCAACACACTTTCTATTATAGATGTCTTCCGTCGACGATGTTGCAAGCTTTGAAAGAGCATCTGCTCTTGCATTTTGGTCTCGGAGAGCATGTACGATCTGATATTCTCCTATTCCGGCCAAGAGAAGTTTCATAATACTGCAATATTGGGCTAGTTGCGGATTGTGGATATCAAATTATCCCTCCACCTGAGAAGCAACTAATTATGAATCAGTGTGGACTACTAGGTTCAGCACCTCACAATCAACTGCTAGTCCTAATCCAGCGATAAGGGCTTCATATTCTGCCATGTTGTTTGTTGTCGGAAACTTGAGTCACAGCCCGTACTCAAGAGTAGTCTTTCGCGGGGAAATTAACAGAATTCCAGCCCCAGCGCCAGAACTTCCAGAAGATCCATCAACATATAATGTCCAACACGGATGACAAGACAAAGTATTTGGTTGGACATCAGATACTGGGATGGTGCATTCAACCACGAAATCTGCAAGTGCCTGAGATTTGATATCAGATCTAGGTAAGTAGTGAATGTCAAATTCTCCCAGTTCTACAGACCACTTGACGAGCCTTCCCGATGCTTCTGGTTTTTGCAGAATACTTTTCAGTGGCAGATTCGTATAGAGTCCAATTGAGTGGCCTTGAAAGTAAGAGAGTAGTTTTCTGGCTGCTAACTTATCTGCTAAGGGATAACGCACCTCTGTTTCAGATAGGATTTTACTGATGTTAAGAAAGTTGCTATTTGCATATTTTACATTCTTGCAACTTGTATAGTTTTGATGATTCCAAATATTATTATTATTTGTGTAGTTATCTCCTAACACTTTTTGGAAGAATTGTTTTTGCTATTGTGTGTACTAACATTTCAGGAAAATTGAACTCCCGACTATAAAGACTTTAAATCAAATTCAGCATGCATTCCTTTGTGATTTTGAAGCTTGTATTGTTATTTGAATTGAGAGGGAGTGATTATAATTGAGTGAATAAACACACACACACACACACACACACACACACACACACACACACACACTTAAGGAGATCTTTAAAAATTGTACTGATCGTACGAGACGAAACTAGTTCGTACGGGACGATCAGTTTAATTATCTCCTCTGAGGAGCAATGGAATGAACAGGATTTGAAGAAAAATATTTCTAAGTCCTGATCGTCTAGGACGAAGTATATTCATCCCCGGAAGAAATGGGCTCTGGAGAATTTTCGTACAGACGAAATTTATTTTCGTTCCAGGATGAGTTGGTCTCTGGACAAATTTCAACCCAGGATGAAGTGTATTCATCCCAGGACAAATTGCCCTATGGAGAAATCTTATTCAGGACGAAGTGTATTCGTGCCAGGACGAGTTGCTCTCTGGATAAATTTCATCCAGACAAACTGAAGTTCATCCAGGATGAAGTGAACTAACTCTGAATTTTAAAACTATCATTCTGCAGTTTGTTTGGGAATCAACCTTGGAATAACCATTCGTACCGGACGAACCCAGTTAGTACGGGATGATCTGTGTAGGAAGTCATTTCGTACACTTATACTTTGGGATCGTTTCCAAGGCTATTAAGTAAAATCGTCCGAGATGATCGTTAATCGTACGGGACTATCTTGTTAAGGATAACTTGAAATTATGCCATATTTGGATGATTTTTTCTTGTCTCTTCTATAAATAAGATAATCTAAACTGCCACTTAATCTTTTTGCATACTGATCTTCGTGCCTATTGAGAAGAGAGTCAAGGAGAGAGTTTGAGAGAGCATTTGAAGGAGATTTCTTACCACTGGAGCATGAAGGTTTCACTTGGTACTCAAAGGTAAGAGTCTCTACTCTTGGTTTATGATTACTTCACTCTTTTCTCTCTTCCTTTAAGATTGCTTGTGAAGAAGATCTATCAAGGAGATCCGGTTCTCTGCCGACACTTGAAAAGTGTGAACATCCATGGGTTCTCTGCCCACACTAGGAGAGTGTGAAAGGACGAAGGGTTCTCTGCCCACACTAGGAGAGTGTGAAAGGATGAAGGGTTCTCTTCTTATATCGGGAGAGTGTGAAAGGATAGACGGTCCTCTGTCGACATCGTGGGAGGGTTAAAGGATGACGGTTCTCTGCCAATACTGGGGATAATGTAAAAGGATGATGGTTCTCTGCCGATATCAGGGGAGTGTGAAAGGAAAACGGTTCTCTACCACACTGGTAGTGGTGGAAAGAGTTTGTGTAATGGCCTCTCCGCCTTGAAGTGGGTGCAAAAGGAGAGTCATTAGTTGTATTAGTGCAATTCAGAGGGTGTCTCCAAGGAATGGATGTAGGTCTAGTTTTGACCAAACCACTATAAATCTTGTGTCTTTATTTTTCGCTGAATTTTTATTTTTAGTTTTTAACGTTTGTACTTGTGGTTGAAAAATATTTTCTAGAAAAACTCACTAAACTTAATTTTCATTTTCTAAATTGTTAAGAGGGATAAAATTTTTTAATTACCAATTCACCCCCCTCTTGGTTAGCCGTGGGACATTAACTTAGGTTTAACAACCTAATTCATATTGAACAAGTTTCAACAACTGACATAGTAGATGGGGCGTTGTACAACATTTTCTTCTCATACCAAGACCGAACTAATGTCTTGGGCCAAAACAGCTATTTATAAATACACCTTCTCTCCAAGTGTTGGTTTAGAAAGTAACGGCGGTGAAGTCAAATACTTTCATAGCTGCTTGAAGGCTTCTTGGCATTCATCTGTCTATTGGAAATCGGAGCTATGAGCACCTCCGAGTACTTTGAAGAAAGGCAGATACTTGTCTCCTGAGCGTGCCAGGAAACGAGACAACGCGGCAATTCTCCCATTCACCCTTTGGACTTCTTTGATGTTCTTAGGTGGCACCATGTCACTTAACGCCTTAATTTTTTCAGGATTGGCTTCAATTCCTCTATGGGTTACCACAAAACTCAAAAATTTTCCAGAAGTGACTCTGAAGGCGCATTTAGCGGGGTTGAATCGCATATTGTAACATCTCAACAAAT
Source organism: Dendrobium nobile (assembly GCA_022539455.1). Lineage (NCBI taxonomy): Eukaryota > Viridiplantae > Streptophyta > Magnoliopsida > Asparagales > Orchidaceae > Dendrobium > Dendrobium nobile. The sequence goes on from CM039722.1 coordinate 25,122,803, forward strand.
GGAAGCAATGCTCCAAATCAGAGATATGCTGAGATTTTTCGAGACTCTTTACCAACATGTCGTCCACGTACACCTCCATATTTTGTCCAATAAGGGTTTTGAAAACCTTATTCATGAGGCGTTGATAAGTTTCCCCAACATTCTTGAACCCGAAGGACATCACTCGATAACAATGAAGTCCTCTGTCTGTTTGAAATACTGTTTCTTCTTCATCAGTCGGATTCATCTTAATTTAATTAAAAAAGGAGTAGGCATCCAAGGAACTCAACATCCGATGTCCAGAGGTGGTATCGACTAACTGGTCGATATGAGGAAGTGGAAAGCTATCTTTTGGGCAGGATTTATTGAAATATATATAGTCTATGCACATCCTCCATGCTCCACTCCCCTTTCGAACCATGATAACATTTGCTAGCCAAGTAGGATAGTGCACCTATCGAATGAATCCGACTTTTAAGAGTTTGTCGACTTCTTGTTCAATCACTTGCTGACGATCTGGTGCAAAATTTTGCTTCTTCTGGATGATTGGTTTGTGTGATGGATCGACTTTAAGGGAGTGTACGATTACTTCAGAGTCAATCTCGAACACATCTGCTGGACTCCATGCAAAAATGACCAGATTTTCTCGTAAAAAAATGTGAATATTTTCTTCTCGTCTTCTGAGAGAAGTGTCCCAATTTGCACCGTCTTTAGAGGATGTTTTTTAGAGATAGATACAGTGGCGAGTTCTTCTATTTGGAAAGCTCTCTGAGGGATGTCCTCATTCCGGAGATCAAAGTCCTCGATGTTTAGAGTATCTGTCGGGCGTGATTTGACCTGCCTGAGATAGCAGGTTTGTGCTATTTATTGATCTCCGTATACCACACTAACTTCTGTCAGAGTATGGAACTTCAGCTTGAGGTGAGGGATAGAGGTGACGATCCCAAAAATTGAGTAGAGTGGCCTCCCAAAGATAGCGTTGTAAGCTGATTCAAACTTTACAACGACGAACTAGACAGAGTGTGTAGATTGTCGAGGGAATTCTCCAAGCATAACTGGGAGACTGATTATCCCTTCTGCTCGTACAGGTCGATTATCAAACCCGTATAGAGGACTTGCAGCGGGTTGAAGCTTCTCTCTTGTGAGACCCATATTGAGGAAGGTAGAGTACAACAGGACATCCACGGAGCTACCATTATCCACAAGAATTCTTTTAACATTGTAGCACGGGTCACCTATGCCTGCATTGATAACAAGTGGATCTTGGTGAGAGGATTTTACTCCCTCCAAGTTGAAATCATCATAGGTGATGGAGTGATCTACACGAGCCTTCTTTGGAATTGGAATATTGTCTACAACCAAAAAGTCTTTGTTGGATAACAAAGGGCCTCCAACTATTGTCTCAATTTCTCCATCTGCTATTCGGTTATTCAACGATGGCCTTTGTTGTCGATCTTGCCCGCCAGCGGGATGAGTTTCCTCTCGGGTAGGTTGATCCCGAATAAGCTGCCGAAGATAGCCTTGAAAGATAAGCCTTATAATTTCCTCGTTCAGTTATCTACAGGCTTTGGTAGTGTGGCAACGACTACGATGAAAGTGGCAGTATTGATCCTAATTTCCTGCATTTGGCTTCAAAGGATGTGGCCACTTCACCGTATCTTGATCTCGAACAACCATTAACACATTTGCTCGAGACGCATTGAGAAGAGTGTACTCTTTTTCATGTCGAGGTTCTCGCCGTGGTAATGGAGGCCTAGGAGGAAGATTGTTTTTTCCTTACTTCTTTCGTTGTGTGGTTGAATTTTTTGCTCTAGGTGCAATCTTGCGCTTCCCGCTAGTTTGCTCAAACTGCTTTCTATGAGCGTTTATGGCCTTATCTACAAAGATTTGCATCTCCACTCGATGGATCAAATCGGCGTATGAATGAACGGTGTCTCGCATGAGGGCCGAATAAAAAGGGCCAGGGCGAAGGCCTCCAAGAAAGACTCCTCTCAATAGTTCAGGATTCACTCCTGGGATTTGTCGAGCTTCAGTGGAAAATTGTTGAAAGTACTCCATTAACGATTCTCCTTCATTCTAACAAATTCTGGAGAGATGGGAAGAATCTTGGGCTATTCTTCGGTTGGCTATGAGCTGCTCGACAAAGGTCTTGGTGAATTCCACAAATGAGGGGATCATTACGGACAGAAGTGAATAGAAGGATTTCGAGCCTGTCCTTTTAGGGTAGCAGGAAAGACTTGGTAGAGAAGGGCGTCTGAGGCTCGCTGAATGTGGATGGTGGTTTTGTAGTGGTTGATGTTCTCATATGGGTCAGATGTCCCGTCATAATATTCGATGCTGGGTACTTTGAATCCAATCGGAATGGGATGCTAAAGAATAGCTTCAGTTAGAGGAGATGACTCATGGAAGTCTCTCTGTCGGAGAGCTTGCCTCGCTTCCCACTGGAGGAACTCTTCTCATACCAACCTTCGTAGTTCGTGACGCAAAATATTGTGAGGGAGTTCCGCAATGTGTGGTTGGGTAGAGCCTTCTGGGAGATCCGGAAGAATGTGAGGCTGTCGAGTTGAGGGCGGAGGATGTGTAGAACTTGATGTATCGGCAAGTTTGTTATCCTGTCATGACTGAGGATGTATTCTAAGATGAGGAAGATGAATTTCTGCTCGAAGATGTTCGAATTGAACATCTTCAACCCATGGTGGTTCCTGAGGTAGAAGAATTTCCTCCCATTGTGCCAATGTCGGCTGTCGATTCTCTCGTAGGAGTTTAAAAATCTCGTTATGAGATTCTTCCATTTTCTGAATTCTTTCTTCTAAAGAAGGTCCCGAAGTCCCTTCTCCAGTAGCATTCTGCCCCCCAGGATGAAAAGAGGCAGACATCAGGCGTCTATAGTTAATAAACTGATTTCTGGACTGATGAGAGTTGGAGTGAGAAGCTCCAACAATACGACTGTTGTGCCTGTTGACCTTTGTTGCAGTAGTGAGATTGTGTTCTCACAGACGGCTCCAAACTATTGCGGGCTAAAATATACGAGGCGGTGGAGTTTGTAAATTTGCGTATGAGCGTTGTACGAATATTCAACAGACAAACAAAAAAGAAAATGAACATCAGGATTTTTACGTGGAAAACCTGGATGAGGGAAAAAACCATGGGCCCACGCCTAGTTGAAGTAATTTCACTAGTGTTTGTTTGAAGTACTAAGGTTGATCTATCTTACAAGTCAAGACGATTAGTTTACAATCAGCTTCTAACAAAGTTACAAAGTTCTGCAAAATCCCGACGTTTCCCAAAAATCCGGTAGAGTTCTGGCGTATTCAAGCTGCAGGAAGAGCTCCGACGGTGGTTTAGGAGGATATGATTCTCCCTTTCCCCTTTCTCTTCTTCCTCGCTCTCTTTACTTGAGTCCTCTTGTGATGAATGAGGGATCTATTTATAGTTTTTCTGGAGTTGCATGTCTTGTATATAGGTGTGAGATGAAGGGAGAATAGGGAGTGGTCGAATGGAAGGTTGATGTTGAACCCTTCGATGACGCACCATTCATTGGACATTTGAAGGCCTTAGTTGAAAGTTCATTAGGGATGTTAAGCCCTCTTGAACTTAGTCCCAAGCTAATCAAGAGAGAGGTGAATTGGAAAACCTTAAAATCAAAGATAAAGTTCCAACCAAAAACACCACAAACAAAGTGCGGAAGAAAAATAAATGCGGAAGCGATAATAAGAAAAAGAACACACCGGATTTATAGTGGTTCGGTCAAACCTTGACCTACGTCCACTCCTTAGAGGCACCCTCCAAGTATTGCACTAAGACAAGTGTCTCTCCTTTAGCCCCCACAGCTAGGCTGAGAAGCCCTTACAAAATCACTTCCACCTTCCCCGGTGCGGTGGAGTCACCGGGTCCTTTGACACCAAAGAGATCTTCTTCTTTGGTGAACTTACCTCGAGACAAACCTTGAATCCGATGGTACTAAGATGCGAGTTCACCGGAGCAACCGTGTGGATCCCCCACCACACTCCCTTGAGTTCCTCCCCCTCACAGGATCTTCTCCCTCTCAAACTCCACCCTTTCCTCTCTCCCTTTCAAGCTCTCTCTTCAAATTTTCCCCACAAGAACGAAGCTACAATGGCTGCCAAAGACACTTACAAAGTGCCATGCCATAGCTTAAATAGAAGCTCTCAAAACGAGCTCATTAATGCAAGTTGCTGACATTATCGTCCAGGACGATAGGTATATCGTCCTGGCCGATTAGTACAAATTCAGCTCATCAGCCTGGGACGATTTGGGATGATCAGAAGAAAATTGGTTACATCGTCCTGGCTGATATCACGATCGTCCAGACCGATTAGATTAAAACCTATTTCAATCGTCCTGATCATCGCCCTGAATACAAGTTGTCCGATGTAGATCGTCCAGGCCATCGTCCTGGCCGATCATGCGATCATCCTGGACGATGTAATCGTGTCAATCAACCATTAATGCTTTCCAAAATTACCAGATCAATTTAGGCATGATTGAGTTAGATCGTCCTGGACGACAATAATATCGTCCTGGCCGATTTCCTAAAACACAGACTTCCTAAACTTATTATGGCGGTTGATTCTTTCTGAATTGAGATTATCGTCCTGGCCGATACAAGTATCATCCAGGCCGATCTGTTGACGGCTACCTTAATGAGGATGCCCTAATTAGGGTTTCTAATTTTGGACATATCGTCCCGGCCGATATTACCAAAAATAGAAATCATATAGGGAACAACAGGAGATCTTCCAAATTACAATCCAACTGGTCCCACACCAAATATAACAGACTCAAGAAAGGAAAAAGATTACAAACTAACTCAGACCTAGTCTACCCAATCTTGAGATGATTTCAAATTGCAGTCCGATCGTGTGAACCTGAAACGTTAGCACATAAGGCAATCGTAGAGAAATAAAGAATGCTTTATATCATCAAAATCATAAACCATAGATCCATAACAATCACCCCCTTTTTGATGATGACAAAACATTCTCTTTGAATTTTCAAAAAATCTCCCCATTACTTGAATACTGCTTAAAAAACTAAGAGAGATAAAAATAGATAAAAATATTTTTGTAGTTTTAAAATTTTGAAAAGAAAATAAGGGATACAAGGGATACAAGTACGTTCTCCCCCTTTGACATTATCAAAAAGAGAGACGGCACAAAGAACAAAACGAAATAAAAATGTTCCCTGATCTTGTGGAACAAGAAGTATTCTTAAAATGAGAAAGTTACCTCTTGGTTTTAATCAAAACTTTTAGTTAAAAAAAGATTGACAACGCATAGTCCAGTAAAGCTTTAGAAAATCAAAATTTGGTAATCCAAACTCAAGTTCTTTAAAAAGGCTCAAAAACTTTTTAATTCAATATCTAAATCAAGAAATAAATTAGAGAAAGAAACAATTATTTTTCAAAAATTCCTTCCATAAAATATATCTAATAGAAGATCAATGCACGAATTGTTGAATCAAGAATCAAGATTTTCAAAGTCAAGTATCCAAATATCAAGGGTTTTCTTAAGTTTTTTAAGAAGTACAAGAATGGTAAGCATTAAATTTTTGTGGGCTCATTTTATGCCTCTTGATAATTGGTTGGCGCACTCCGCATCTTTTGATACACTTTGTGTATTCTAATTTTCAATTTGGCGCTTTGCGCATCTTTTATTTTTGGCATCATTGGCCAATTTTTTTGAATATGCTACCTTTTTTAAATCTTAAAAAAAAATAAAGGAAAACCCATCTTAGTGACAAAGCGAATTTCTTGATTAAGAAAATTATGAGTTAGATTCAACAACTTGCAAAAGATTCCTATACAATAAATTAAACGTATGAAGATAAAAAAAAATTTTGTTTCAAAAACCAATTTAAAAGATGAAAGAGATTTTAAATCAAAAGTAGGATAACCTTTTTTAGAAAAACACGGACTTGAAAAAAAAAAATGAGTTTCTTTCCTTTGACTGTATTAGAGAAGTCAAACAAAATCTACCAAAGATTTCAAGAAAAATAGAAAGTAGATTTTTCATTTTTAAAAAAGTGAATGTGTGTGTTGATCAAAGAAAAATTTTCACGAAAGGAAAAATTTCAAGAACTAAACAAAACAAAAAAAAAAAAGAAAAAAAAACATAAAAATAAAAACACAACACAAAAACACAAAAGACTTTTAACCATTATCTCTCTCCTGGTCCGATGCTTCAGAGACCAGATCTGCCCATGAGATTTTTTGCCTTTCATTATTTCCCCAGTGAAAGTTCGTTGGGGATGTTAAGCCCTATGAACTTAGTCCCAAAGCTAATTAAGAAGAGTGGTGAATCGGTACTTTAAAACAAACACAATCCAAAACCAATATTCACCACAACGAAAACCAATGCGAAAGAAAAATAAATGCAGAAGCAATAATAAGAAAAGAACACACCGGATTTATAGTGGTTCGATCAAACCTTGACCTACGTCCACTCCTTGGAGGCACCCCCCAAGTATTGCACTAAACTAGTGTCTCTCCTTTAGCCCCCATGGCTAGTCGGAGAAGCCCTTACAAAATCACTTTCACCTTCCCCGGTGCGGCGGAGTCGCCGGGTCCTTTGACACCAAAGGGATCTTCTTCTTTGGTGAACTTACCTCGAGACAAGCCTTGAATCCGATGGTACTAAGGTGCGAGTTCGTTGGAGCAACCGTGTGGATCCCCCACCACACTCCCTTGAGTTCCTCCCCCTCACAGGATCTTCTCCCTCTCAAAATCCACCCTTTCCTCTCTCCCTTTCAAGCTCTCTCTTCAAGTCTCCCCCACAAGAACGAAGCTCCAATGGCTGCCAAAGACCCTTACAAAAGTTGCCATGCCATAGCTTAACTAGAAGCTCTCAAAACGAGCTCATTAATGCAAGTTGCCGACATTATCGTCCAGGCCGATAGGTATATCGTCCTGGCCGATCAGTACAAATTAAGCTCATTAGCCCGGGACGATATGGGACGATCAGAAGAAACTTGGTTACATCGTCCTGGCCGATCTTACGATCATCCTGGCCGATTAGATTAAAACTAGTTCAATCATCCTGATCACCGCCCTGAATAGAGTCTGGCCGATGTCAATCGTCCAGGCTATCATCCCGGCTGATCTCACGATCGTCCTGGCCGATCTGATCGTATCAATCAACCATTAATTCTTTCCAAAGATACCAGATTATTTTAGGCATAATTGAGTTAGATTGTCCTGGACGATGTGTATATCGTCCTGGCCGATTTCCTAAAAGATATAATGCCTTAACTGATCATGGCGGCTGATTCTTTCTTAATTGAACATATCATCCTGGCCGATAAAAGTATCGTCCAGGCCGATTAGTTGACGGCTGCCTTAATGAGGATGCCCTAATTAGGGTTTATGGTTTTGGACAGATTGTCCAGGCCGATATTAATATCGTCCCGGACGATGTTACCAAAAACAGAAATCATATAGGGAGCAAGAGAATTTCTACCAAGTTATAGCCACACCAAATACAACAGACTCAAGAAAGGAAAAAGATTACAAACTGACATAGACCTAGTCTACCCAATCTTGAGCTGGTTCCAAATGTAGTCTGATCGTGTGGACCTGAAACGTTAGTATAAAAAGGCAATCGTAGGAAGATAAGGAATGTTTGCTATCATCAAAACCATAAATCATAGATCCGCAATAATCTCCCCCTCTTTGATGATGACAAACAATTCTCTTTGAATTTTCAAAAAAGTAAACACACTCTCCTAATCTCCCACTCACTAGAATAAAATCTTAAAAACTAGGGGAGATGAAAATATTTTTGTTGTTTTTAATTTTTTGAAAACAAGATACAAATTCAACATTACGTTCTCCCCCTTTGACATTATCAAAAGAGAGGAGGCAGAAATAAAAAACAAAACGAACAGGAGAAAACGTTCCCTAATCTAGTGAAAAAAAAATAAATATTCTTAAAATGAGAAAGTTACCTCCCAATTTTAATCAAAACTTTTAGTAAAAAAAGATTGACAACGCATAGTCCAGTAAAGCTTTAGAAAATCAGAATTTGATAATCCAAACTCAAGTTCTTTAAAAAGGCTCAAAAACTTTTTAATTCAATATCTAAATCAAGAAATAAATTAGAGAAAGAAACAATCATTTTTAAAAAACTCCTTCCATAAAATATATCTAATAGAAGATCAATGCACGAATTGTTGAATCAAAAATCAAGATTTTCAAAGTCAAGTATCCAAAATATCAAGGGTTTTCTTAAGTTTTTTTTTTAAAAAAGTACAAGAATGGTAAGCATTAACTTTTTGTGGGCTCATTTTTTGCCTCTTGATAATTGGTTGGCGCACTGCGCATCTTTTGATACACTTTATGTATTCTATATTTTTTAATTTGGCGCTTTGCGCATCTTTTATTTTTGGCATCATTGGCTAATTTTTTTGAATATGCTACCTTTCTTAAATCTTAAGAAAAACAAAGGAAAACCCATCTTAGTGACAAAGCGAATTTCTTGATTAAGAAAATTATGAGTTAGATTCACCAACTTGCAAAAGATTCCTATACGATAAATATAACGTATGGAGATAAAAAAATTTTGTTTCAAAAACCAATTTAAAAGATGAAAGAGATTTTAAATCAAAAGTAGGATAACCTTTTTTAGAAAAACATGGATTTGAAAAAAATAATGAGTTTCCTTCCTTTGACTGTATTAGAGAAGTCAAACAAAATCTACCAAAGATTTCAAGAAAAATAGAAAGTAGATTTTTCATTTTTAGAATAGTGAATGTGTGTATTGATCAAAGAAAAATTTTCACGAAAGAAAAAATTTCAAGAACTAAACAAAACAAAATAAAAAATAAAATAAAATAAAAAAGAAAAAAACACAAAAACACAAAAACATGAAAGGCTCTTTAACTATTATCTCTCTCCTGGTCCGATGCTTCAGAGACCAGATCTGCCCATGAGATTTTTTGCCTTTCATTATTTCCCCAGTTTAAAGTTTGTTTCGCCTTGCCCTTTTCTTTTGTAGGAAGAATTCTTAAATTAGGGCTTTGATTTTTCATATGTCCAGGCTTCCTCCATCGAAAGCAAATAACGTCAGAAGAAATATGGACATCCTTACCACTTTTACCTTTTTTCCACTTTGGCTTATGCTTTGGTGAGCTTTGTGATTTGCTTGATAAGTCATTGCTATCGTCACCAACTAAGCATCCTCTTTCCATATCTTTAGCTTTTAGAACGATCGTTTCACCTGCATCAAAAAGTTTTTGACCCAAACCTTGCTCGTAGGCAATGAGTGAGCCAATCAAATTATCAATAGAATAATCATTCAAATCTTTTGATTCACAAATAGCAACTACTTTAGCATCAAATTTTTCAAGTAAACAACGAAGAATTTTGTTAACTTTTTCAAAATTTGAAAAATCTTTTCCTAAGGCATGCAATGATGTAGTAATTTGAATAAACCTTGTATACATGTCTAAAATCATTTCATAAGGTTTCATGAAAAATAATTCAAAATCATGCATTAACAAATTCAACTTGGATTGCTAGATTTCACTAGTGCCTTCGTATATGGTGTGCAATTTATCCCAAACTTTCTTACCAGTAGTGCACATGGATACTAACATAAAATCTTCAGAATTTAAAGCACAGAAAAAGCAGTTTAAAGATTTTGTATTCAATTGAGCATTTACTTATTCTTCCCTATTCCATTGATTAAAAGGAATATCAATTTTAACTTCATTAACAATTCGTGACGGTGATGAATAACCAGTTAAAATCATATGCCACATGCGAAAATCAATCGATTGCAAGAAAATAGACTTACGAGTTTTCCAAAAATCAAATGACATATTTTCAAATAAAGAAAGTCTTGTGACTGAATAACCTTCCGCAAAATTACGATTAGCCATGGATCGAAAATTCAAAAGCTTTTAAAAACTTATTTTATGAAAACCGCTCTGATACCACTTGAAAGTTCGTTGGGGATGTTAAGCCCTATGAACTTAGTCCCAAAGCTAATTAAGAAGAGTGGTGAATCGGTACTTTAAAACAAATACAATCCAAAACCAATATTCACCACAACGAAAACCAATGCGAAAGCAATAATAAGAAAATAACACATCGGATTTATAGTGGTTCGATCAAACCTTGACCTACGTCCACTCCTTGGAGGCACCCCCCAAGTATTGCACTAAACTAGTGTCTCTCCTTTAGCCTCCATGGCTAGGCAAAGAAGCCCTTACAAAATCACTTCCACCTTCCCCGGTGCGGCGGAGTCGCCGGGTCCTTTGACACCAAAGGGATCTTCTTCTTTGGTGAACTTACCTCGAGACAAGCCTTGAATCCGATGGTACTAAGGTGCGAGTTCGCCGGAGCAACCGTGTGGATCCCCCACCACACTCCCTTGAGTTCCTCCCCCTCACAGGATCTTCTCCCTCTCAAACTCCACCCTTTCCTTCATCCCTTTCAAGCTCTCTCTTCAAGTCTCCCCGACAAGAATGAAGCTCCAATGGCTGCCAAAGACCCTTACAAAAGTTGCCATGCCATAGCTTAAATAGAAGCTCTCAAAACGAGCTCATTAATGCAAGTTGCCGACATTATCGTCCAGGACGATAGGTATATCGTCCTGGCCGATTAGTTTAAAACTAGTTCAATCGTCCTGATCATCGCCCTGAATAGAGTCTGGCCGATGTCAATCGTCTAGGCTATCGTCCCGGCCGATCTCACGATCGTCCTGGTTGATCTGATCGTATCAATCAGCCATTAATTCTTTTCAAAGATACTAGATCATTTTAGGCATAATTGAGTTAGATCATCCTGGACGATGTGTATATCGTCCTGGCCGATTTCCTAAAAGATATAATGCTTTAACTAATCATGGCGGCTGATTCTTTCTTAATTGAATATATCGTCCTGGCCGATAAAAGTATCGTCCAGGCCGATTAGTTGACGGCTGCCTTAATGAGGATGCCCTAATTAGGGTTTATGGTTTTGGACAGATCGTCCAGGCCAATATTAATATCGTCCCGGACGATGTTACCAAAAACAGAAATCATATAGGAAGCAAGAGAATTTCTACCAAGTTATAGCCACACCAAATACAACTGACTCAAGAAAGGAAAAAGATTACAAACTGACATAGACCTAGTCTACCCAATCTTGAGCTGGTTCCAAATGTAGTCTGATCATGTGGACCTGAAACGTTAGTATAAAAAGGCAATCATAGGAAGATAAGGAATGTTTGCTATCATCAAAACCATAAATCATAGATCTGCAACACCCAGTTCAAAGTTTGTTTCGCCTTGCCCTTTTCTTTTGTAGGGAGAATTCTTAAATTAGGGCACTCATTTTTCATATGTCCAAGTTTCCTACATCGAAAGCAAATAATGTCAGAAAGAATATGAACATCCATACCATTTTTACCTTTTTTCCACTTTGGCTTATGCTTTGGTGAGCTTTGTGATTTGCTTGACAAGTCATTGCTATCGTCACTAACTAAGCTTCCTCTTTCCGTATCTTCAGCTTTTAGAACAATCGTTTCACCGGCATCCAAAAGTTTTTGACCCAAACCTTGCTCGTAGGTAATGAGTGAGCCAATCAAGTTATCAATAGAATAATCATTCAAATCTTTTGATTCACAAATAGCAACAACTTTGGCATCAAATTTTTCAAGTAAACAACGAAGAATTTTATTGACTTTTTCAAAATTTGAAAAATCTTTTCCTAAAGCATGCAATGAGTTTAAAATTTGAATGAATCTGGTATACATGTCTAAGATCGTTTCAAAAGGTTTCATGGAAAACAGTTCAAAATCATGCATTAACAAATTCAACTTGGATTGCTTGATTTCATTAGTGCCTTCGTATATGGTGTGCAATTTATCCCAAACTTCCTTACCTGTAGTGCACGTGGATACTAACATGAAATCATCAGAATTTAAAGCACAGAAAAAGCAATTTAAAGACTTTGCATTCAGTTGAGCATTCAGTTGTTCTTCCCTGTTCCATTGACTAAAAGGAATATCAATTTTAACTTCATTAACAATTCGTGACGGTGATGAATAACCAGTTAAAATCATATGCCACATGCGAAAATCAATCGATTGCAAGAAAATAGACATGCGAGTTTTCCAAAAATTAATTGACATATTTTCAAATAAAGGAGGTCTTGTGATTGAATAACCTTCCGCAAAATTACGATTAGCCATGGATCGAAAATTCAAAAGCTTTTAAAAACTTGTTTTTATGAAAACGGCTCTGATACCACTTGAAAGTTCGTTAGGGATGTTAAGCCCTCTTGAACTTAGTCTTAAGCTAATCAAGAGAGAGGTGAATTAGAAAACCTTAAAACCAAAGATAAAGTTCCAACCAAAAACACCACAAACAAAGTGCGGAAGAAAAATAAATGCGGAAGAGATAATAAGGAAAGAACACACCAGATTTAGAGTGGTTGGGTCAAACCTTGAGCTACGTCCACTACTTAGAGGCACCCTCCAAGTATTGCACTAAGACAAGTGTCTCTCCTTTAGCCCCCACAGCTAGGCGGAGAAGCCTTTACAAAATCACTTCCACCTTCCCCGGTGCGGCGGAGTCGCTGGGTCCTTTGACACCAAAGAGATCTTCTTTTTGGTGAACTTACCTCGAGACAAGCCTTGAATCCGATGGTAATAAGATGCGAGTTCGCCAGAGCAATTGTGTGGATCCCCCACCACACTCCCTTGAGTTCCTCCCCCTCACAGGATCTTCTCCCTCTCAAACTCCACCCTTTCCTCTCTCCCTTTTGAAAGTTCGTTCGGGATGTTAAGCCCTATGAACTTAGTCCCAAGCTAACCAAGAGGGGGGTGAATTGGTATTTAAAAAAAAAACTCTTTTCACAAAGAATAAAAATTGCATAAACCAAATCACACCACAAAAATAAATGCGGAATAAAAAGGTGCGGAAGCAAGAAAAAGAACACAGAAATTTATAGTGGTTCGGTCAACTCGACCTACGTCCACTCCTTGGAGGCACCCTCCAAGTATTGCACTACAAAATGTGACTCTCCTTTAGCCCCCACGGCTAGGCGGAAAAGCCCTTACAAGAACCTCCTTTTTGCCACCCTGGCAAGGCAGAGAACCTATCTCCTTTTGCTTCCTCCTGAAGCTGACAGAGAACCACAACCAAAAGCAAACTCCTTACCTCTACCGCCCCTTCCACGGATGAGAAACTCTAGACGAAAGACAAGCAGAGCAATCCTTGAAGCAACCCTTGTGAATCCCCTCACAAGCTCCCCCTCACAAGATCCTCTCTCTCTCTCCCTCTCTCTCTTTCTCTCCTCAAGGTCTTCTTAGGTCAAGACAGCAGCCAAAGGTGTTCTAAAACGTTGAACAAGAGTTCTTTAAATAGAAGAGCTCAAGAGGAGCTCATTAATTGCAAGTTCCTGATAATATCATCCAGGCCGATATGGACATCGGCCTGGCCGATTAGTACAAATCTCAGAAGATCGGCCTGGGCATCGCCCTGTTTTTGATCTGGCCGATATTTATCGTCCTGAATTAACTTAAGGTTTTTGACTAGATCGTCCTGGCTGATCCTTAGATCGTCCAGGACGATATGATCGTATCAATCAACCTTAATTACTCCCTTGATTTCCTGATCAATTAAGGCATAATTTGGTAATTTCGTCCAGGCCGATCCTTTGATCGTCCTGGCCGATAATTTAAAATTACACTATGCCTTAACTGTCTATGGCGGCTACTTCTTTCTGTTTTGAGCGTATCGTCCTGGCCGATACACGTATCGTCCAGGCCGATATGTTAATGTCGGCTGCCTTTGTTAAGAATCCTGATTAGAGTCTCTGTTTTGAACTCGATCGTCCAGGATGATAAAATAGATCGGCCTGGACGATATGAGCAAAAATAGAGATTCTAAATCTCTCAAGTGTGTGTGTGTAGGGTTACTAAGTATCAGTCTTTTGAACCATTACAAGTAGACTCAAAAGGTGAAAAAATAAAACTATAGACTGACTCAATCCTAAACCTACGCAATCCTGAACTAGCTTCTTCTTGATCGTCCGATCTTCGATTCCTGAAATGTTAGAAAAAATAGGTAGTCCAAGATAATCAGTAGGGTTTGCCAATCATCAAAATATAAGCCATGAAATAAGGTTTGCAACAATCTCCCCCTTTTTGATTATGACAAACACAAGTAGGAAAATTTTCATTAAAACATCAAGATTACAAACCCAAGACCAAACAGCTTTTTCCTACACCTTACTCCCCCTTTTGTCATCACAAAAAGAGGGTTCATAAACAAAAGAAAAACATCACAAAAGACCAGGAAGCAAACTACAAAAAGAAAGGAAACAAAACAACACAAAGGAAGATGAGTGGAGAGTGAGAAAACTTGGCTGGAACGGCTTGATTTTAAAGAAACGGCCCGATCGTCCTGGCCGATCGCAGAATCGTCCAGGACGATAGGCTACAATAATTGCGTACAGGACGATTGGTCAAAAAGACGGTCCAATCGTCCGGGTCGATCAGATATCGGCCAGGACGATTAGACACAGGCGATCGGCCCGAGGAGTCAGGCCGAACGAGTGTTGAAAAAGCAGATCGTCCGGGCCGATTAGGTGTATCGTCCCGGACGATGTACAATATTTGATCATACCGGCCGAAGTTAAAACGTTTTAAATCACTGCCACGTGTATCGTCCAGGACGAACAGTGGATCGGCCCGGCCGATGGTCCAATAATGGATCGTCCGGGGCCGAAATTAAAGATCAAAACGTGCTGACATGTGGATCGTCCAGGACGATCCAGTGTATCGGCCAGGACGATGCACATAAAATGCATCGGCCAGACGAAATATACTATCGGCCAGGACTATCACCAAAGTTCGATCAAATCATCCAGGACGATAAAGGTATCGGCCAGGACGATGGAATATAGCAAGCATAGGAATAGGTCAGCAAATGGATTTTGAACAGAATTTGTCATATCATCCAGGACGATAAAGGTATCGGCCAGGACGATGTGACTTGAAATTGAAATCAAGAGGTGAAGGCTGATGATCAAGACTCTCAAAAATAAAATAAAAGAAAAACAGTCAAAACACAACAAATAAAAATAAGGGACACAAGGAAAAATAAAAAATGAATATTTTTTTTTGGAATTTTAATTTTTTCTAATTTTTTTGTATTTATGGAGGCATCATATGAGAATTTTTTTCAAAAAGTTAAACTTTTAGAGTTCCAAGAGATCAGAAAGTTTAACAAATCTCAATCAGAAGAAGGTAGAACATCCGATTCTGTTAACCCTAGATCGGACATTCTTTAGGGTACAAAATTCTTTTGAAAAATAAAAAATCCAACTCGGAATAACTAAATAAGATAATAAGATCCATTCAAGACTTGTTTACAAAAAAAATATCTCATAATTAATAACTCAAAGTAATTTTTCTCAATCATGGAAATTGAAGTCAAGTCTTTGAAAGCATCACATAATCAATGGGTTTTCTAAGTTTTAAGAGTTTTAACAAAGAGAGGAGAGCTTGCATCTATTGGGATCATTTTATGCTTCTTGTCATTTTAATTGGCTCTTTTGAGCATCTTTTGATTCTTCCATACACTTTTATGTATATAGTTTTTTTTTTTCAATTTGGCTTCATTGGCCTCTTTCCTTTTTAATTCTTGCAAGCTAGAAAACTCTTTAATATACCCTTAAAAAAAACTTAGTTGTGAGTATATCCTCCAAATATTAGAGAATAGGAGCTCTCTCTCTAACATAGGGAAGAACAATCCACAACACAAAATCAAAATCTTATGATGAATGCAATGGCAAGATTTCAAAAGCTTGAAGGATATCTAAGAACTTTGGCTATTATGCATAAGATAAATTAATGTAGCAAGATAAGAAAAAGATCTTAAATAAACAGGCCATTGGTTAAACCGAGTTTAGACTTTTGTTTTAGAGAAGAAAATCATATCACTAAATAAAGTCAGAAGGAGGGAAAACATCAACAGTAAGCTCCCTTTAACCAATTTTGAAAAGCTAAACACTATCTCCAAAAACTCCAAAATCTAAAAGCTTGAAAGGATTAATCATATGGAAGACCATATTTAAAGAGTGACGTGTAGACAAAACAAAACCAAAACCAAAACAAATGAAAATAAAGCAAACTAAAATAACACAAAGTATGCACAAAAACAAAATAAAAAATAACACAAAAGCTAAAAATTTTAAGCAAGTGATAAAGCAGCGAGTTTAAGAAATTTTGAGCTACAAGCCTCCTTATGTCCAGTTATCCTTATGCTCCCACGAGGTCTTTGGTGAGAGTTCACCTGCAAAACTCAACAACAGTCAGATTTAGGAACCCAAATCATTTTGGGATCCTTTTTAGGAAAAGTAGAATACAATGCAGGTATGGTATGCTGTGAATCATGCATCTTAGGTTTCCACACCCAATGTGTACTACGGTGAACGGTGCAAGTGTGTGAGATGTGTCCTAGCATGCCACATGAGAAACATCTAACTCCAGGAAAAGGGTTTCTTAAATGATTTGAATTATGATTCCTCTTTCTAGGTTCTGGTTTAAGATCAAAAGTAGAAGTCATCCGATTTTTCTTACATGTATCAAAATCATTTTGAATCCTCAAATTTGTCCTTTTTAATGCATCAATCTCAATCCTCAAATTTTTCTCAATCTCTTTACATTTCTTAAGATCAACACTAAGTGAGGTGTGTGCATTATATTCATCAACTAATTCCAAATGCTTTTTGTTCAACTCATCAAACTCATCAAGAAGAGCCATGTGATTAGAATCAATTATTGCATGATCTTTAAGAATGACTTCATGTTCTTTTTGAAGATTTGAATGTTCTAATTTTAAGCTAGCATGAGTTTTCTTAAGTTTTTTGTATGATGCATGGATTTTTTCATAAATTTCAAACAATTCATCATAGGTTGGTTTACATACCTCATCCTCATCACTTTGATTTTCTCCCATGAAACACAAGTTTGTAGTCTCTTCCTCTGGTTCAGTCTCAGAGGAATCAGTACCAGATTCTACCCAGAAACCTCTTTGGATTTTCTTCTTGTCCTTCTTAGACCTAGCTTTCTCTTCACCTTTTTCCTTTTCTTTGTTTGAATGATCTTGAAGTGTCGGGCAATCGGCTCTCACATGTTCGGGTTTCCTGCATTCAAAACAAACGACATCAGAAGATCCTTTAACATATTTATGATCCTTACCTTTTTTCCAATTCTGATGATGCTTTTGTTTCTTCCTTAGAAAGCTTTTGAATTGCCTTGTGATGAAGGCAACTTCATCGCTTTCAGACCCGGAAGATTCAGAATCCGATTTGTGCACCTTTAGTGCAATTGTTTTCTCCTTTTTCTTCTCACCTGCATCAATATTTCTTTGATTCACCCCTTGCTTGTAAGCAATGAGTGAGCCAAGTAGGTTATCAATAGAATAGGTGTTCAAATCTTTAGATTCAGTGATTGTAGTAATTTTTGCATCATAAGACGAAGGCAAGCATCTTAAAACCTTATTAACTTTTTCATAATTCGAAAGTTCCTTTCCAAGTGCATGTAGTGAAGTAACAATCTGTGTAAACCTAGTGTACATGTCAGAAATAGTTTCAGATGGTTTCATATGAAAAAGTTCGTAGTCATGCAAAAGAATATTTAACCTAGATTGTTCTACTTCATTGGTTCCTTCATACGTGATACATAACCTATCCCAAATCTCCTTACCAGTTTTGCAAGTTGAAACACGCATGTAATCCTCAGATTTTAAAGCACAAAAAAAATAGTTCAAACACTTCGCATTTAACTCATCCAAATCACGTTCATCGAAAGTCCATTCAATAAAAGAAATTTCAGTTTTAACACCATTAATTTCACGAGAAGGTGGAGAATAACCTTCTTGAATAAGCATCCACATGCGATAATCAGTAGATTGTAAAAACGTTGACATGCGAGTTTTCCAAAAATCAAAAGGTAAGTTGTCAAACAGTGGAGGTCGTGTAATCGAATATCCTTCAGTAGTGTTTCTATTCCCAAAGTTAGCCATGGATCAAATTCAAAAAGTTTTCAAACTTAAATTTTTGAATCCCGCTCTGATACCACTTGAAAGTTCGTTCGGGATGTTAAGCCCTATGAACTTAGTCCCAAGCTAACCAAGAGGGGGGTGAATTAGTATTTAAAAAAAAAACTCTTTTCACAAAGAATAAAAATTGCATAAACCAAATCACACCACAAAAATAAATGCAGAATAAAAAGGTGCAGAAGCAAGAAAAAGAACACAGAAATTTATAGTGATTCGGTCAACTCGACCTACGTCCACTCCTTGGAGGCACCCTCCAAGTATTGCACTACAAAACGTGACTCTCCTTTAGCCCCCACGGCTAGGCGGAGAAGCCCTTACAAGAGCCTCCTTTTTGCCACCCTGGCAAGGCAGAGAACCTATCTCCTTTTGCTTCCTCCTGAAGCTGGCAGAGAACCACAACCAAAAGCAAACTCCTTGCCTCTACCGACCCTTCCACGGATGAGAAACTCCAGACGAAAGACAAGCAGAGCAATCCTTGAAGCAACCCTTGTGAATCCCCTCACAAGCTCCCCCTCACAAGATCCTCTCTCTCTCCCTCTCTCTCTTTCTCTCCTCAAGGTCTTCTTAGGTCAAGGCAGCAGCCAAAGGTGTTCTAAAATGTTGAACAAGAGCTCTTTAAATAGAAGAGCTCAAGAGGAGCTCATTAATTGCAAGTTGCCGACAATATCGTCCAGACCGATATGGACATCGGCCTGGCCGATTAGTACAAATCTCAGAAGATCGGCCTGGGCATCGCCCTGTTTTTGATCTGGCCGATATTTATTATCCTGAAGTAACTTAAGGTTTTTGACTAGATCGTCCTGGCCGATCCTTAGATCGTCCAGGACGATATGATCGTATCAATCAACCTTAATTACTCCCTTGATTTCCTGATCAATTAAGACATAATTTGGTAATTTCGTCCAGGCCGATCCTTTGATCGTCCTGGCCGATAATTTAAAAATACACTATGCTTTAACTGTCTATGGCGGCTACTTCTTTCTGTTTTAAGCGTATCGTCCTGACCGATACACGTATCGTCCAGGCCGATATGTTAATGTCGGCTGCCTTTGTTAAGAATCCTGATTAGAGTCTCTATTTTGAACTCGATCGTCCAGGACGATAAAATAGATCGGCCTGGATGATATGAGCAAAAACAGAGATTCTAAATCTCCCAAGTGTGTGTGTGTAGGGTTACTAAGTATCAGTCTTTTGAACCATTACAAGTAGACTCAAAAGGTGAAAAAACAAAAGTACAGACTGTCTCAATCGTAAACCTACACAATCCTGAACTGGCTTCTTTTTGATCGTCCGATCTTCGATTCCTGAAATGTTAGAGAAAATAGGCAGTCCAAGATAATCAGTAGGGTTTGCCAATCATCAAAACATAAGCCATGAAATAAGGTTTGCAACACCTTTCAAGCTCTCTCTTCAAGTTTCCCCCACAAGAACGAAGCTACAATGGCTGCCAAAGACACTTACAAAGTGCCATGCCATAGCTTAAATAGAAGCTCTCAAAACGAGCTCATTAATGCAAGTTGCCGACATTATCGTCCAGGATGATAGGTATATCGTCCTGGCCGATTAGTACAAATTCAGCTCATTAGCCTGGGACGATTTGGGACGATCAGAAGAAAATTGGTTACATCGTCCTGGCCGATATCACGATCGTCCAGGCCGATTAGATTAAAACCTATTTCAATCGTCCTGATCATCGCCCTGAATACAAGCTGTCCGATGTAGATCGTCCAGGCCATCGTCCAGGCTGATCATGGGATCGTCCCGGACGATGTGATCGTGTCAATCAACCATTAATGCTTTCCAAAGATACCGGATCAATTTAGGCATGATTGAGTTAGATCATCCTGGACGACAATAATATCGTCCTGACCGATTTCCTAAAACATAGACTTCCTAAACAGATTATGGCGATTGATTCTTTCTGAATTGAGATTATCGTCCTGGCCGATACAAGTATCGTCCAGGCCGATCTGTTGACGGGTGCCTTAATGAGGATGCCCTAATTAGGGTTTCTGATTTTGGATATATCGTCGAGGACGATATAAATATCATCCCGGCCGATATTACCAAAAATAGAAATCATATAGGGAACAACAGGAGATCTTCCAAGTTACAATCCAACTGGTCCCACACAAAATATAACAGACTCAAGAAAGGAAAAAGATTACAAACTAACTCAGACCTAGTCTACCCAATCTTGAGATGATTCCAAATTACAGTCCGATCGTGTGAACCTGAAACGTTAGCACATAAGGCAATCGTAGAGAAATAAGGAATGTTTTCTATCATCAAAATCATAAACCAAAGATCCATAACATTAGTGATGTCGGAATTTGGTGATCATTGGATCTTTTGTTTTGTATCGTCAAGCCGTTCGATTCGAGTATAAGCTAGTTAAATTTGGTGACCGTTCGGTAACACAAATTATGGTTTGAACCTTCCTACAATGCTTCGGGTCTTTGATTTGGACCCATTTGTGCTCGAATTGGGTTGAATTTGGTGTCATTTGGTTCGCATTTTTGAGACGCTTAATTTGACTATAAGATCGCTAAAATCGGAGTTCGGGAGCTCTCAAATTTAATTTTGAAGTTTCCAACTTGCTTTTTGCCTTGAGATTCGTGCCCGACCAATATAATTTTGTGATGACATATAAATTGCCCCCCTATTTTTGGACATTGAAACTCCAAGTGTCTGAAAGTACTAGTCCCAAAATTTTACATTTGCCGAATTGCTAAAATTATGTTCCAAGAGAACATTTATACAAGCTTGGTCGTAGAGGTCCCGTTGAGCTTTGGAAGTGTCAAAATTGAGTTTGGAATGTCAAAAAATTGTCTTCGGGATGCCAAAAACATCCAATTTGGTCTTTTCGGGGTGAAAAAATGGACCCTAAAAGGACCGGGGAGCCGAACCAGCCAGTCGACTGAAGCTGCCGCTGCCGCCGACGGCGATGCAAAAATGCGTGCAGAGCCCGCCGGTCCGTCTAGTCCCGCGCCTGGGCCTCTCCAAGACCCGCGCCTGGGCCCGCCTATGCGAGCCTGGGAATGCCTGTAGCCACTACCATCGCCGGCGGCGGACAGCCTTTCAAGCAAATCGCGCGCTGCTGCGCGGTTGGTCGAGATCCTCGTGAATTGTCGGTGGATCGACACAGTTTTCATGAGTCGGTTCGCTGCCACCAACTTAAGTGGGGCCCACTTGTGTAAAAAGGCCATTTTTTGGGCCAAAAAATTCGAAAAAAATTTAGAAAAATTGGGGATTTCGAAAATGGTAATAACTCCCCCCTTCTCTCTCAAAAACCTATAAATAGGCCCCTTAGGCCTTTAGAAAATTTGCACCTTCTCCTTTTCTCCCTTTAGCTCTCTAACAGTTGAGGCTTCTGCTATTTCCGAGTGGGAATTTCCCCTGCTCGACTTAGCATCCCACCTCTTGTACAGAATTTAGGAGATTTTTCTTTTGCTTCTCTTTTCCCCCTGGCTTTCTAGAGGTCGAGGCTTTCCGCTGATTTTGAGTGGGAAATTTCCCTCTACTCGAATTAGCGCCCCTCTTCTTACTCAGAAGCAAAGGGATTTTTCTTCTTCTTTTCTTCCCCCCAGGCTTTTATATGGTTGAGGCCTCCTGCTAATTTTGAGTGGAAAATTTCTCCTCCTCGAATAAGTGCCCCTTTTCTTGCGCAGAAGCGAAGGGATTTTTCTTCTTCTTTTCTATCACCCCTAGCTTTCTAACAGTTGAGGCCTCCCGCTATCTTCGAGTGGGAAATTTCCTCTGCTCGAATTAGTGCCCCTCTTCTTGCGCAGAAGTGAATGGATTCCCCCCCCCTCTTTTTCTTGCATTAGAGGCATTCCATAGTCGTAGATAGGCGGCATTCCCCTATCAAGCTTCAGTGCCCCTCTCTTGTGTGGAAGAAGTCGTGATGAGAGGCTATTTTTTTAATAGATAACCCTTGATGGAAGATTATTAACTGTTGCTTGTATGCGAGGATAATTTGAGAAGATCTGGCGGTGATAGTGACCTGGAGGAGAACCAGAAGTGGTGAGTATACGGGGAGAATTTTGATGCTGTTTGAGCAGAAGTTTGTCGGCGATGGATGATCGAGTTGAAGCCCATTTGCAGTCAACGATCGAGTGTAAAGTTGAAGTTGAGAGTTTGAGGGTACGCTGTAAGTAGTAGTCGAGCGAGAAGTCAATGATGGTCGATATAAAGTGGAGGGCCGCCAGTACAAATCAGATGACGGGCCAATGATGGTGGTAGACCAGTGGAATTTTATTGATAAAATATGCGTATATACTGAATTCTACCGACATCTGATATCCCTTAGTAAAGGGGTCGGAGCAGTGTGTTATGCCGACGTTCTGGCGACACATGTATAATGTTAACTGAGTTAAGATCTGACGAAGACCAAATTGTAATCTTTCTTTGAAGAAGAAGTTGTCTGAGAAGCTTTAATATGTAGTAGAGAAGAAGTCACTAAATCCACTAAGGATATTTGACTATTTTGAAGTTGTTTGTTGCTTGACGATTGTAACTTATACGGAAGAGGTCGAGAGAATCCACCAAGGATGTGAGACTTATTCGAGGTTATATGTCAGAGCCCTGCTCGATGATGTTAACCTGTATGGAAGAGGTCGAGAGAATCTACCAAGGACTTGAGACCTATCCGAGGTTGTATGTCAGAGCCTCGCTCCATGACGTTAACCTGTGTGGAAAAGGTCAAGAGAATCTACCAAGGACTTGAGACCTATTCGAGGTTGTATGTCAGAGCTCTGCTCGATGATGTTAAGTTGTATGCAAGAGGTCGAGAGAATCTACCAGGGACTTGAGACCTATCTGAGGTTGTATGTCAGAGCCTCGCTCGACGATGTTAACCTGTGTGGAAGAGGTCGAGATATTCTACCAAAGGACTTGAGACCTATCCAAGGTTGTATGTCAGAGCCTCGCTCGATGATGTTAACCTGTGTGGAAGAGGTTGAGAAAATCCACCAAGGATGTGACCTTTCCAAGGTATCGGAGCCTTTACTCAACAACGTTAACCTGCATGAAAGAGGTCGAATCGAATCCCCCTGGGATTGATTTTACTTTGATTGGGATGGGGCAAACACCGTGTGTATCTCAATTCAAAGATAAAAAAGGGTCTATCTTTAGACCGTTACTTTCTTTTTGAGGTCAAGATCAAGACCTTGCCTAAGGAGAAGAAGTCCAGCAGGGGACTGAGTGAAGCTTATTATTGATCGAAAGTATCTTTGAATTTTCTGAGATTTTCCTGACATATCATCTTGATGTTGGAAGTATTGGAGGGATCTTCTTGACCATGGTTGGAGTCAAAGTTTCCCCTCAACCCGGATCTAATTTCCATGAAATTAATGAAGCAATGGTTGAAGTCAGGAAGTTGAAATGAATGACCTTTTGAGGTTGGAGAAAAAACTGCCCCCAGTTGGGAACCACGTTCGAGCCTGTCCTTTAAGGGTGGCAGGAAAAACTTAGCAAAGGAGTGCGTCCGATGCTCGTTGAATATGCTTGATGGTTCTATAGTAGTCGATATGCTCATATGGGTCAGACATCCTATCGTAGGACTCAACGTTTGGTAATTTAAATCCAACTGGAATGGGTGCTGAAGAATGGCTTCAGTTAGAGGTGATGACTCCTAGAAGTTTCTCTGTCGGAGAGTTTGCTTCATATCTTCTTGGGGGAACTCTTCCCGTACTAATCACCGCAGTTCATAACGGAGGGCATTGCGAGGGAACTTAGCAACATGTGGTTGAACTAGGTCTTCTGGGAGATCTGGAAGAGTGCGAGTTTGCGGAGTTGTGGGCAAAGGATGTGTAGAACTTACTGTATTGGCAAGTTCGTTATCCTGATGCGATTATATATGACTCCTTAGCAGAGGAGGATGAATATTTGCTTGAAGATGTTCGAATTGAACATCTTCAACCCGTGGGGGATCTCGATGGAGAAGAACTTCCTCCCATTGTTCTAGTGCCGGTTGCTGAGTCTCTCGCAGAAGTTGAAGGATTTCATTATGAGATTCATCCATCTATCAAATTCTCTCTTCGAAGGAATATTCTGAGGTTCCTTCCCCAGCAGCATTTTACCCCACAGGATGAAACGAGGTAGACATTGGGAGTCAAAGATTTGTAGATTGATTTATGGATTGGTGGGAGTTGGAGCGGGAAGCTCCAATGATGCGACTGCTACGTCTGTTGACCATTCTAGCAATACTTGAAGTTGTGGAATAGTAGTTCCCACAGACGGCGCCTATTTTTGACTTAGGCTTCTCTCCAAGTGATAGTAGTTTATCTCCCTCCCTGTATGGGCCTCCAGCTATTGTTGGTACCGTCTTAGCTCAGCCGGTATAGCACATAGCTTTTAACCATATGGTTGTGCGTTTGAATCCCATAGACGGCGCCAAACTGTTGCGGGCTGAAATATTAGTGGCGGTAGAGTTTATAAATTTGTGTCTGATCATTATACAAATATTCAGCACACAAACAGAAAAGAAAATGAACACTAGGATTTTTACGTGGAAAACTAGGAAGAGGGAAAAAACCATGGGGCCACGCCCAGTTGAAGTAATTTCACTAGTGTTTATTTGAATTACAAAGGTTGATCCGTCTTACAAGTCAAGATGATCAGTTTACAATCAGCTTCTAACAAAGTTACAAAGTTCTGCAAAATCCCGGCTTTTGCCAAAAATCCGGCAGAGTTGCGGCGTATTCAGTCGGCGGGAAGAGCTCCAGCGGAGGTCGAGGAGGAGACGATTATCCCTTTCCCCTTTCTTTTCTTCTTCCCTTCTTCTTCTTATTCTTCACAAGAGGACTCAAAAACTGATTTTTGAGTATTTATACAGCTATTTTTGAGGTGATTGTAATTTGGTCTTTAGATTTATAGTAAAAAAATAGATAGTTACAGAAGACAAATTATAATTTGGTCTTCATCAGGCCTCAACTCAGTTAACATTATACATCTGTCGCCAGAATGTCAGCATAACACACTTCTCCGGCCCCTTGAATCTGGGATATCTGATGTCAGCAAACTTCCGTTTGGATGTTTATTATCTTTGCAAAATACAACTAGACCACCGTCATCATCGGCTCTTTGCCTGATGTTCGTCGTTGGTCCTTTACTTCGTATAAGCCATCATCAGCTTCTCACTCGACTGCCACTCGCAACGCACCCTCGAACTCTCTCCTTTGGCTCTACACTCGATCGTTGACAGCTAATGGGCTTCAACTTGATCATCCATTGTCGACAGACTTCCGCTCAAATGGAGTTAAAAAATCTCTTATCTGATCATTGCCTCTGGTTCTCCTCCCAAACACTATTTTCATCAATTCTTCTCAAATCACCCTCGCATACAAGCAGCAACTGATCTTCTCATGTCAAGGATTGTATTTTAAGAAGATATCCTCTCATTATGACTACTTTTACACGAAAAAGGGCCACTGAAGCTCGATAGGAAAATGTCGCCTATCACTGATAGTGGAATTCCTCCAATGTAAGAAGAAGTTTGCAAATGAAGAATATGGAGCAACAATTCTAACTTCTACACACGGATAGGGGCCCTGAATTTTAGTAGGGGATGTCGACTACAACAAAAGGGAAATGCCTCAGCTGTAAGAATGTCAGAAAGACAGAAGAAGAAAAGAGGAAAAAAAATCTCAAACTTCTGCGCGAGAATAGGGGCGCTGAATTGAGTAGGGAAAAATTCCCACTAAAAATAGCGGAATGCCTCCACTGTTAGAAAGTCAGAGGGGAAAAGAAGAGGAGAAGAAATCCCCTAACTTCTGCTCAAGAAGAGGGGCGCCCATTCAAAAATAGCGGAAAGCCTCCACGGTCAGAAAGCCAGAGGGGAAAAGAAGTGGAGAAGAAATCCCCTAACTTCTGCACAAGAGGATGGGCGCTAAATCGAGCAGGGAAAATTTCTCACTCAAAAATAGTGGAAAGCCTCAACTGTTAGAAAACTAGAGGGAGAGAAGAAATCCCTTAACGTCTACACAAGAGGAGGGGTGCTAAGTCAAGCAAGAAAAATTTCCCACTCAAAAATAGCAGAAAGCCTCAACTATCAGAAAGCCAGAGGGGAAAGAAAGAAAAGGAGAAAAATCCCTTCACTTTTGCTCAAGAAGATGGACGCTAATTCGAACAGGGAAAATTTCCCACTCAAAATTAGCGGAAAGCCTCGACTGTCAGAAAGCCATTGGAAAAAAGAAAAGGAGAAAAATCCTTTCATTTCTGCGAGAGAAGAGGGACGCTAATTCGAGCAGGGGAAATTTCTCACTTGAAATTAGCGAAAAGCCTCGACTGTCAGAAAGCCAGGGGGAAAAGAAAACAAGAAGAAAAATCTCCTAACTTCTGCACAAGAGAAGGGGCGCTAATTTGAGCAGGGGAAATTTTCCACTCGAAAGTAGCAGAAATCCTCAACTATCAGAAAGCCAGAGGGAGAAAAGGAGAAGGTGTAATTTTTCTAAAGGCCTTGGGGGTCTATTTATAGTTTTTTTTTTAAGGAGGGAAGTTTCTAAATTTTTAACCACCGGCCAGCAACCACGCGCCCCATGGGGCACGCCATTTTGCACGCCGTCCGGGCACCGCTGCTGGCAGCAGGCGGCAGGTGGCGGCCGTCCGGTTCGGCCGCTTAGGCGTGTCCAGGCCCGATTGGTTGACAGTCCGAATCGGACATTTATGGGGTCCCCGAACACTTTTTGTGACATTCCGGACTCAATTTTGACACTTTCGGAACACAACGGGGACTCTATGTTCAAGTTCAAGCAAGCTATTAATTTTTGAAACATAATGTTTTGTGATTCGGCCAATGTAAAATTTTGGAACAAATATTTTCGGATTTCGGGAGCTTTGACGTCTTGAAATAGGGGGGCAACTGATGCATCATAATGATATAATCTTGATCGGGCACGAATCTCGAGGCAAAAACCAACCTGAAAACTTCAAAAACTAAATCTGGGAGCACCTTAACTCGGATTTTAATAAGCTTTAGTCAAACTGAGCGTCTCAGAAATAGGAACCCAACGACATCAAATTCAACTCAATCTGAGTCCAAATTAGTCTTAATAGAAGACTCGAAGCGTTGTTAGAAGATTCGAATCACAATTTGACTTACCAAACGATCTCCAAATTTGACAAGCTTATAGTCAAATTAAGCGGCTCAACGAGACAAATTCAATGAGCCCAAAATCATTGAATTCCGACATCATTAAGACCTTCAAATGTCTGATGAGTAGTCCATGATCAAGAGATTCAATATCGACCATCCATTCAAACCACTCCCGATTCGCCCTTGATCTCTCATCTATTTACGGGCCATGCCACTCCAGAAAATCTAAAAATAGAGCCCTCATTTCTCATGAAAGGGGACCCAAGGCAAGAAGAAGAAGGGAAGAGAAAGAGAAGGGGAAGGAGAATCAGATCCTCCTCAACCACCGCCGGAGTTCGTCCCGCCGCCCGAACACGCCGGGATTCTACGTGATATTCGGGAGAACGCCAGAATTCTGCCCAACTTCCAAATGATGTTGAAATTCTTTTCAATTAAAGACAGAGTTCCCTCTTGACGCCGAAACACCACCCAAGTGAAGCCGGAGTTCTCCTCTGCCACTAACAGACGTCGGACTTCTACCCGACGTCAGACCTTCATTCTTCGCCAAGTTTCTACCAGATGTCGGACTTCTACCATTTATTGGACTTCGCTAGACGTCTATGCGAAGATGGATTTCTTTGCATTGTTAGACTTCTACCTAACGCTGTCCTTCTAACCTTCATCGTTAGACAAAGTCCTTCTAGCCTCCGTCGCAAGGAAACTATTCTTCTGACCTCCGTCACCAGCCGACTATGGTCCTCCTGACTTATGTCACCCGCCGACTACCGTCCTCCTAACTTATGTCGCCCACCGATTACGATCCTTCTGACTTAAGTCACCCACCAGTTAAAGATGTTCAATTCAAACATCTTCAAGCAGAAATTCATCTTCCTCCACCTAGAAGACATACTCAGTCTCAAAAGGATAACGAACTTGCCGATGCAGCAAGTTCTACACATCCTCCGCCCTCAACTCGTCAGCCTTGTATTCTTCCGGATCTCCCAGAAGGCTCTTCCCAACCATACATTGCGGAACTCCCTCACAATATTCCGCATCACGAACTACGAAGGTTGGTAAGGGAAGAGTTCCCCTAGGGGGATGCGAGGCAATCTCTCCGATATAGAGACTTCCAAGTGTCATCTCCTTTAACTGAAGCCACTCTTCAGCACCCCATTTCGGTTGGATTCAAAGTACCCAGCATCGAATCCTACAATGGGACATCTGACCCGTATGAGCACATCAACCACTACAGAACCGTCATGCACATTCAGCGAGCCTCAGACGCCCTTCTCTGCCAAGTCTTTCCTGCCACCCTAAAAGGACAGGCTCAAACGTGGTTCTATTTGCTTGTGTAAGGAATGATCCCCTCATTTGTGGAATTGGCCAAGGCCTTTGTCTAGCAGTTCATAGCAAACCGAAGAATAGCCAAAGATTCTTCCCATCTCTCCGGAATCCGTCAGAATGAAGGAGAATCATTAAGGAAGTACTTTCAACGATTTTCCACTGAAGCTCGACAAATCCCAGGAGTGGATCCTGAACTGTTGAGAGGAGTCTTCCTTGGAGGCCTTCTCCCTGGCCCTTTCTATTCGGCCCTCATGCGAGACACCGTACATTCATACGCAGATTTGATCCATCGCGTGGAGATGCAAATCTTTATAGATGAGGCCATAAACGCTCATAGAAAGCAGTTTGAGCAAACTAGCGGGAAGCGCAAGATTGCGCCTGTAGCGAAAAATTCATCCACACAACGAAAGAAGCAAGGAAAAAATAATCTTCCTCCTAGGCCTCCATTGTCATGACGAGAACCTCGACAGGAAAAAGAGTACACTCCTCCCAATGTGTCTCGAGCAAATGTGTTAATGGTTGTTCGAGATCAAGATACGGTGAAGAGGCCACATCCTTTGAAGCCGAATATAGGAAATCAGGATCAATATTGCCACTTTCATCATAGTCGTTGCCACACGACCAAAGCCTGTAGATAACTGAAGGAGAAAATTGAAAGGCTTATTCGTCAAGGCTATCTTCAGTAGTTTATTCGGGATCCACCTACCCGAGAGGAAACTCGTCCCGCTGGGGGGCAAGATCGACAACAGAGGCCAACGGTGAATAACCGAATAATAGTCGGAGAAATTGAGACAATAGATGGAGGCCCTTTGTTATCCAACAAAGTCTTTTTGGATGTAGAGAAAATTCCAACTCCAAAGAAAGCTCCTATAGATCACTCTATCACCTTTGATGATTCCGATTTGGAGGAGTAAAAACCCCTCACCAAGATCTGCTTGTTATCAATACAGATATAGGTGACCCGAGCAACACTGTTAAGAGAATTCCTATAGGCAATGGTAGCTCCGTGGATGTCCTGTTCTACTCTACCTTCCTCAATATGGATCTCACAAGAGAGAAGCTTCAACCCACTGCAGATCCTCTGTACTGGTTTGATAATCGACCTGTACGAGAAGAAGGGATAATCAGTCTCCCAGTTGAGCTTGGAGAATTCCCCTGACAATCTACACACTCTGTTCAGTTCTTCATTGTAAAGTCTGAATCAGCTTACAATGCTATCTTTGGGAGGCCCCTCTAGTCAATTTTTGGGATTGTCGCCTCTATCCCTCACCTCAAGCTAAAGTTTCATACTACAATAGGAGTTAGTGTGGTATGCGGAGATCAACAAATAGTACAAACCTGCTATCTCATGCAGGTCAAATCACGCCAGACGGATACTCTAAACATTGAGGACTTTGATCTCCGGAATGTGGACATCCCTCAGAGAGCTTCCCCAGTAGAAGAACTCACCACTGTATTTATCTCTAAAGAACATCCTCTAAAGATGGTGCAAATTAGGTCACTTCTCTCAGAAGACGAGAAGAAAATATTAATAAATTTTCTACAAGAAAATCAGGACATTTTTGCATGGAGTCCAGTGGATATGCCCGAGATTGACCCTGAAGTATTCATTCACTCCCTTAAAGTCGATCCGGCGCACAAATAAATCATCCATCAGAAGCAAAATTTTGCACCAGATCGTCAGCAGGTGATCGAACAAGAAGTGGAAAAACTCTTAGAAGTCGGATTCATTCGAGAGGTGCACTATCCTACTTGGTTGGTGAATGTTGTCATGGTTCGAAAGGGGAGCGGAGCATGGAGGATGTGCATAGACTATACAGATCTCAACAAAGCTTGCCCAAAAGATAACTTTTCACTTCCTTGTATTTACCAGTTAGTCGATATAACCTCTGGACATCAGATGTTGAGTTTTATGGATGCCTACTCTGGTTAAATTCAAATCAAAATGAATCCGACTGATGAAGAAGGAACCGTATTTCAAACAGACAAAAAGGATTGTATTGTTATCGGGTGATGCCCTTCGAGATCAAGAATGCTTGAGCAATTTACCAACGCCTCATGAATAAGGTATTCAAAATACTTATTGGACGTAACATGGAGGTGTACGTGGACGACATGTTGGTGAAGTGTCTCGAAAATCTCAACATATCTCCGACTTGGAGCAGTGCTTCCATCTGTTGAGACGTTACAATATGCAACTCAACCCCGCCCAATGCGCCTTCGGAGTCGCTTATGGAAATTTTTTTAGTTTTATGGTAACCCACAGAGGAATTGAAGCCAATCCCGAAAAGATCAAGGTATTAAGAGTATGGTGCGCTGAAGAACATCAAGGAAGTTCAAAGGCTAAATGGGAGAATTGCAGTATTGTCTCATTTTCTGGAACGCTCAGGAGACAAGTATCTGCCTTTCTTAAAAGTACTCAGAGGCGCTCGCAATTCCTGGTTCCAATGAACAGACGAATGCCAAGAAGCCTTCGAGCAGCTACGAAAGTATTTGGCTTCCCCACTACAACTTTCTAAACCAATGCCTAGAAAGAAGTTGTATTTATACATAGATGTTTCGGCCCAAGCCATCAGTTCGGTCTTGGTGCGAGAAGAAAATGCTGTACAACATCCTATCTACTATGTTAGTAAAATCGTATCTGAAATAGAGGGGCGTTATCCCTTAGCATATAAGACAACATTGGCGTTAGTTTAGTCTGCTAGAAAGCTACGCCCTTAATTTCAAGCCCACTCAATTGGTGTCTATACGAATGTGCCGCTGAAAAGTATTCTGAAAAAACCAGAAGCATCGGGTAGGCTCGTCAAGTGGTTTCTAGAACTGGGAGAATTTGACATTCACTACTTACCTAGACTCGATATAAAATCTCAGGTACTTGCAGATTTCGTGGTTGAATGCACCATCCTAGCATCCGATATCCAACCAAATACTTTATCTTCTCCTCCATGTTGGACGTTATATGTTGATGGATCTTCTGGAAGTTCTGGCGCTGGGGCTGGAATTCTGTTAATTTCCCCACAGAAGACTACTCTTGAGTATGGGCTCCGACTCAAGTTTTCGGCAACAAACAACATGGCAGAATATGAAGCCCTTATCGCTGGATTAAGATTAACAGTTGATTGTGAGGTGTAGAACCTAGTAGTCCACACTGATTCACAACTAATCGCTTATCAGGTGGTGGGAGAATTTGATATCCACAATCCGCAACTGGCCCAATATGGCAGTATTGTGAAACTACTCTTGGCCCAAATAGGAGAATATCAGATTGTACATATTCTCCGAGAGCAAAATACAAGAGCAGATGCTCTTTCAAAACTTGCAACATCGATGAAGGGAGACATCTACAATAGAAAGTGTGTTGAAGAGATCCATTTTCCAAGTATCAAGGGTCCATGGGTCATACAATCGATCAATGAAACAAGGGAGGTGTCTTGGATCAATCCCATCTTATCTTTTTTACAAGATGGGGTACTGCCTGAAGAACCCATGGCTGCAACGAGACTTCAAAAATGAGCAGCAAATTTCACCATCATCGATGGTGAGTTGTATAAGCGTTCTTTCACCGGACCTTATCTGAAGTGTCTCCCACCTTCAGAAGCTGATTATGCACTCCTAGAAATTCATTCGGTAGTATGCAGAGAGCACCTGGGAGGAAGAGAATTGGCTTATGAAATTATGAGACAAGGACTTTATTGGTCTACAATGAAGTAGGATGCACTTGAGTTTACACGAAAGTGTAAAAACTGCCAATTACATTCCAATCTCACCCATACTCCAGCTCTAAAACTTGCATCACTTCAAAGCCCCTGGCCTTTCTCCTAGTGGGGAATTGACATAATGGGACCCTTCCCTATAGCCACAGGACAACGAAAATTTATTATCCTGGCTGTAGATTACTTCACGAAGTGGGTGGAAGCAGAACCCTTAGCAAAAATTATCGAAGCAAATTCCAAGCAATTCTTATGGAAGAATATAATTTGTCGCTTCAGTATTCCAGCAAAGGTCATCACCGACTACTCAATATGCTGCTGGAAAAGGCCCTCAACGCAATAATCTCTCCCCACTATGGGAAGGTCCTTACTTGGTGGAGGCTACGGTCAAGCCTGGAACCTTCAAATTGAAAGATGAAAATGGAAAAATGCTTCCCCGAACTTGGAATGTGGGCAACCTTCACAAGTACTATCAGTAGAAGTTGATGTTACTATCTGTTTGGTGTGATGTTGTTCGAAGTATTTATCTTGCTCTATAGTTATGCTTTATATCTTTGAAGTTTTTTCGTACAACTTTTTGTATGTTGATTGTAGAAGAACACTTCTTCTTGTATCCCTAAGTTTATTATGGGATTTTCGTACAAGTTTTATATAAGACAGTAATGTGATGTTCACTCTGTCGCTGTTCTATCTCCTCTCCTCAAACTCTTTTCTTGTGATCTGAGAAATACACAACAAACGTTGTATCTCAATCACTGGGAGAACAATCCCAGAGGGATCCGGTCCGACCTCTTCCATATAGGTTAAAATCATCAAGCAAATGCTTTGATTAACAACCTCGGATAGGTCAGAATATCCAAGAAAGATATCTCACATATTCGTGCAAGTCAAAAGAGACTACTAGAATACTTGAGTTAATCTCATATACTTATAGAAAAGAGAAACCTTATATATATATATATATATATATATATATAAACCCAAAAACTTCAAGTACATCATTTGAAAACATCGTACAAACACACGAATAATAGAAACACGCGTACAATCATCATAACGAAAGCAAAATTAATACATACAGCATCAAAAAAGTTCTACAGGATCTGAAGATCATCATCATCCTCCTCCAAAGCTAAAATCCGCTGCAAATCACTCTCCAATTCTTCACCGTCAGAGTCTGGAGAAGGATCACCAAAAGCTTGGCTCAAAGTTAACCCATCGATCTCCCCTCCATTCTTATGTTGCACTGCACGAATGCCCTTCATGAAGCCTTTGATGAAGCCATCTTCCATAAGCTTTGCTTCTAAAGCTTTCACCTCTACGTCATAAAAATGGTCACAAGCTTCCTGAACTTGATCCTTGACAATTATCTTGAAGTTGTAGGATTTTTTGAACTCTTCTACGGCTGCGGACAGGGAAAGTTGAGCTACCTTCTCCGACAACTTGTTCAAGAGCTTCTTTTTTTCATCCTCAAGGATTCGCTGATCTTTCAGTTGTTGTTTGTTTGTTGCCTCTGCCTCCACCAACTGTATATGCAAACGATCCATCCGCTCATCCTGAGAAGAGGCTGAAGTAATCTTATTCGCCAATTCTATTATGCACTGTTCCAGTTAATCCTCCAACGTCTTCATCTCCTTCACCTTGCCATCATATATCTTCTTGTATTCCCCCTGAAGGTATTTAACCTTCACAAACTCCTCGTTCCAGGGATCTAAGATTTTGTTCACCTCAAGGTACTATTAAAAAAGAATCAACAAGTGAAAAGTATATCCCTGAAGAAGTATAAACATATACAAGGAAATGGAGAGAGGGTGAACTCACTAACTCCTCGGCACGTCGATGACCTGTGCACTTATATTTCAAAACATCCTCGGAATGTAAATCTTGGATGAAGAAAAATGAGGACTCCTGCCAGCAACTGCCAAAAGTTCATTCAACTTCTTCTTCTTAGGATCCTGTAAATCTCCCTCGCCCTCAGGTTACTTGGATTGATTTTTTTGGGTCTCCGAAACTTTCACAGACTTCTTCAACTTCTGGGCATTCGTCCTTCGTACATGAGTGGATAGTCCTACCTTGAATAAATATTCTTCGTCTATGCATTTAATTAAACAATGCATCTCATAATGGAAGGCATCAATACTAGGAAGCTTCAGCATCCTCTATAAGTCTTCTGCTCAAAAATGAAGGGGGAAAGATAACTCTTTCAACATTCCCCATTTTTCTTGGAGGCCCTAATCGTTCTGCACAAAGAAGAAGTCGCTAACCCAGTCTTTAGACGGATCCCTGGTATAAATATCCAACCACTTGGATCTGAAGGATATACGACCCTATGTATCAGTATAGATACGCCCCATCCGAGCTAGGTAATCTGAAGACAATACCACTCCGCGATCTCTGAAAAATGCAATCATGCCCACTACGATGGACATAGCCCGATAAGAAAATTGAGACAAACTCAATTCGCAGATTGTCAGAATATCAATTAGTTTTGGAGGCGGTGCAAACCTCAACCCCGCTCATAAACTTAACTCATACACCGTCACGTATCCCGAGGGAGGAAAGCAGGCACGATTAGATCTCGCCGGCACCTTCATCACTATATCTTTAGGAAAATGGAAATTTTTCATAAAATAGATGAAATAATCTTCGGTGATGGTGAAGATAACATCATCAGCCCTTGTTGTCTTAGGAATCTTCTTCAAAGCCTAAGAATGGGCGGAAGGAAAATCTTCTACAACGGAAACATATTTGGTTGAGGTACGATCACCCATCTCAACTTCCTTATTAAAGAGAGGTGCAAATCTAAATGAGGAAGAAAAATCCCCTAAACTTCTGCATAAGAGGAGGGTCGCTAGTTCGAGCAGGGGAAATTTTCCACTCAAAATTAACGGAAGGCCTCAACCGTTAGAAAGCCAAAAGGGGAAAAAAATGAGGAAGAAGAATCCCCTAAACTTCTGCACAAGAGGAGGGGCGCTAATTCGAGCAGAAGAAATTTCCCACTCAAAAATAATGGAAGCCTCAACTGTCAGAAAGCTGGGGGGGGAAGAAAATGAGAAATCCCCTAAACTTTTGCACAAGAGGAGGGGCGCTAAGTCGAGCAGGGGAAACTTCCCACTCGAAAATAGCGGACGCATCAACTCTTAGAGAGCTAGAGGGAGAAAAAGAGAAGGTATAATTTTTCTAAAGCCCTTAGGGTGCCTATTTATAAGTTTTGGAGAGAATTAGGGGGAGTTGCTATCATTTTTGAAATCCCCAATTTTAAAAAAAATTTTCCGAATTTTTCTGAATTTTTTGAGATTTTTTTGGACCCAAAAAAGCAAAAAATATCTATTTTCGTGTTTGTGGGGCACACAAAGGCGGTGGGATGAACCGCAACACACCAAGGGATGCGAGCGGCCTAGAGGGCACAGTAGGCGCAGGGACATGGGCGCGTTGGTCGAGCGAGCGCACGACATGAGCGCGTTGGGCACGCGGGGCGCGTGGTTTCGCGTAGCTGTCGGTGGCGGCGACCGGACGACCGGACTGGTTAGTTCGGGTGCCCAGTCCATTTCGGGCTCAAATTTAGTCCCAAAAAGCCCAAATTCGACGTTTTTGGGGTCCCTATGACCGTTTTTTGTCGTTTCGAACTCATTTTTGACACTTCCAAAGCTCAACGGAACCTTTACGACCAAATTTGTACAAACGTTCAACTCTTAGAATGCAATTTTTGCGGTTCGGCAAATGTAAAATTATGGAACAAGTATTTTCAGACTCTTGGAGTTTCGACGTCCGAAAATAGGGGGCAACTGATACATCAAAACAAATTTATCTTGATCGGGCATGAATCTCGGGGCAAAAAGCTAGTTGGAAACTTCAAAGATTAAATTCAGGAGCATGTGAACTCCAATTTCTATGAGCTTATGTTCAAACTGAACATCTCAGAAACACGAACCCAATGACACCAAATATAATCCAATCCGAGCCCAATTGGGTCTGAATCAAGGACCTGAAGCGCTATTGGTAGGTTCGAACCATAATTTGAGTTAACAAACTCTCTCTTATTTTAACGAGATTATACTCGAATCGAGCAACTCAACGATAAAAATCCAAAGAGGCCAAGATCGCCAAATTCTGACATCATTAAGGCCTTCAAATGTCTATTTAACGGTGCATAATCGAAGGGTTCAACATCAACCTTCCATTCGACCACTCCCTAATCGCCCATGATCTCACACCTATTTACAAGCCATGCCACTCCAAAAAAACTATAATAGAGCCCTCATTCTTCACAAGAGGACTCAAGTGAAGAGTGAGAAGAAGAAGAGAAGAAGAAGAGAAAGGGCAAAAGGGAGAATCATCTCCTCCTCGACCACCGCCGGAGCTCTTCCCGCCGCCTGAATACGCCGGAACTCTGCCAAATTTTTGGGAAACTCTATGATTTTGCAGAACATTGTAACTTTGTTAAAAGCTAATTATAAACTGATCATCTTGACTTATAAGACGGATCAACCTTTGTACTTCAAACAAACACTAGTGAAATTACTTAACCTGGGCGTGGCCCCGTCATTTTTTCCCTCTTCCGGGTTTTCCACGTAAAAATTCTGGTGTTCTTTTTCTTTTCTGTTTGTATACTGAATATTCGTACAATGCTCAGACGTGAATATACAAACTCTACCGCCGCGTATATTTCAGCCCAAAACAGTTTGGCGTCGTCTATCCTTTACAAACTCTGAAATTGCTAGATGGACAAGAGGAGGGGTGAATTGTAAAAATTTTATAACAATAAATAAAACCTAAGCAGGAGTTCTAGTATTTTTCATATTTTTAAAGTTTTAACATGAAATAACTTGCAACAATAGAATCCCTTTCAATTACAATATTTCTCCAAGCAAAAATACTAAAAAAAAAAAAAATACACGCAAGAATAAAAAGTATAAGGGAAAAGCACACCAAGATTTTATAGTGGTTCGGTAAAACCATGATCTACGTCCACTCCCCGAAGTCCTCCGCTCCAGGATTTTCACTACCAACTATTGCTCTCCTTTTGCCCCCCTCGGCAAGGTGGAGAAGCCCTTACAATACTCCCTTTCACCAACCCTGCGTGGCAGAGTGCCAAACGCTGTTTTCACCCTCCTGGTGACGGCAGAGAACCTTCTCGTTTTTCTCCCTCCTGGAGAAGGCATAGTACCTTCGAGGTCAACGGACGTAGATGAGTCTCCCCCTTAGAAAGCCTCCCACAAGTACTTCCCGAGCCACAGGAGGAGCAAGTTGCAGCAAGATTGGAGCAATCGTGTGATCTCCCTCACACCTCTTCTCCCTCACCAAGCTCACCTTCTCCTTCCACTCTCAACCCCTCAAACTTCTCAAGAGCTCTCTCAAGTATTTTATCTCTACTCACGTTCTCCTCTTGTGTCTCTCTCTCTCTCAAAATATGACAAGTTTGACACATTAAAATGGGCTCCAAAATCCTTGAAATTTCAAAGTAGTTGTTACAATCGTACAGTATGATTCTTCATCGTACAGTATAATATGTACAAACAGGCTTTGTCCTGGTACGAAGATGTACGAACAGTTCAAAAATTATTCGTATTGTACTATTCTACATCGTACGGTACGAACCACAACACTTCTGGTCGTATAGGACTATAGCCAGGAAGATCAAATATCGTCTCTGTTCATCGTATGGTACGATCTACATCGTACTGTACAAATTATTAAAATCAAGGCATCGTTCAGGATGAATTCCAGGAAGATCAAAACTAGTCTCTAATCATCATATGGTACGATAGGAATCGTACAGTACGATTAAACAAAAAAGAAAGGATCGTCCAGAACGATCCCGGGGATGATTAGAATTCATCTCTATTCATCGTATTGTACGAAGTAGTTCTTACAGTACGATTTTCAATTTGTAATTAAACCTTAATTTTTTGCACTAATAACGGGTTAAATTAAGTATGTATTTAAAATGTATCGTACCGTACAAAGGTCTTCATATAGTATGAATGGCGGAAAAATATCATACTTAACTTTGCATGACGGCTAGGGTTTTGGAATTGAAACAGATCGTACCATACAATCTTATTCATATAGTGTTTGCTTCTCTCTTTGGTGCTGTCAAAAGGGAGAGAAGTTTGTTGTAGTTTTTCTTAAATTGTAGTTTGTTTGTGTTAAATATAATGCTGCATTTCCTTTTATTTCGTATTGGACTTTTCTTTTTATTTTGGTTTTTTCATAAGAACAAGAAAAAAAAAAGACTAAAAAGTAAAGTGCAATACGAAATAAAAGGAAATGCAGCATTATATTAAACACAAATAAACTACAATATAAGAAAAACTACAACAAACTTCTCCCCCTTTTGACAGCACCAGAAAGAGGAGCAAACACTAAAGAAGGAAAAATACAACACAAACACTTCAAAGAGAAGGATCCTGATCAGTTGGGGTTGGAGGTGGGTGTGGTTGGAAATACTGAAAGAGAGCATCAAATCGATTATCAATAGCACTGAAGCATTCCCCAAACCATTGCATGTCTGTCTCGTGTTGCTGATGTTGTTCTTTTGAGTATCAAGATGGGTCTGAAGTTGGTCGAAATGTTCAACCAAGTCGTCATGAGGGTAGGCTGGTGCAGGAGCTCGGGGTGCTGTATGTCGTCATGGTCAAGCTGGAGCTGTTGCTGGGCTTCTTCTCCTTCTTCTTCGTCAAAGACAGGTTCTTCTGGCTTGTGTCCTCAATGGAAAAGAATACGAAAAGAGGCATCCGTATAAAAGATTGGAAGATTATCGGGTTCACCAGGGTAGGTCAATTGATATTTATTTTGGAGGATATATCCTATAACGTGATCAAGAGCTATATTTTGTTTTCAGCGAGTGGTAGGAAGACGAACGAAGGTAGTCAATTATCAAATTGGCCTCGTCAAATTTGGTGTTGGTCATAATTAAATAGGTAGCGATAGACAGAGTAGGGGTCATGTTAACAAGGTCGCCAGCTTTGGGTATAATGGAGGTTCGAAGGACGTGTTGAATGATTCTAGAGTTTCGAGTGAGGGATTGTATGAGAGGTTAGTGTATATAAAATGTGGCGTTCCTAAGGACTTGATTAACCTCACTCCAGTCAAAGTCATTTGTGGGGAAGGACCGAACCATATGCCCTTCAGTAGATAGCCCAATGTATTGGGCGATGTCGGCTTTTGTAATTTCAACATTTTGATGACAAACAAAAGAGTGGAAAGTGAGATTGTCGACGGTGTAGGTTAAGTTTGCAAGGAATTCTAACAGGAGTTCAGAATTGTAAGGGAAGGCCAATGTAAGAAGGAATTGGAGGGTGGTAGAAGCAAAGAGGTTCAGTACCTCAAAGTTCAGAGCCTCCTGATTTAGCAGTCTGGATGGCGTAATTTTGCAGGTTTTGAAATTATTATAAGCATCCTCATTTCCTGCATTCAGGAACCGAGCGGAGTGGCGGCGAGAGGAAGACGAGCTTCCAACTACTAGGCGACCTCTCTTGCTGGAGCCAGACATCGTGTATAGGCTAAGTAAAGGGTTATAAGGATTGAGTGAAGTGATATCTGCCGATCAAGCCATTTTATAGAGTTTTTCCATAATCGTACTTTACGATCGAGAATCGTACAGTACGATATGGCAATAATTGCTCTAACAAATCATATTGGGAAAAGACGGTCAAAATGTACAGTATGATGGGTATCGTACAGTACGATCAGAAGAATATCATTCGTCCCATGGGTGGTCAGTATGACTTTTGACCAAACATTTCATACTGTACAAACAAGTGGAATGTATAGTACGAACGACATTTATAAACGTACTAAATTTATGTATGTCGTTCTCATCTATTTGTTGAGGTGGATCGTACAATATGAAGTATAGGAATCGTATAGTATGAACACCATTAATAACGTGCCAAACACAATAAATTTGTCCCAGTCCATTTGTTGACATGGATTATGCAGTACGAAGAGGATATATCATACCATACGATAAGCAATAATTTCATACCGGACGTATTAAATGACAACCAGCTGTATCGTACAGTACGATGTAGGTCGTACTGTATGATCAACAGAGCCAAAATTTGCTGGTGGGTGTGCGTTTTATGGATCGAAGTATAATGTACAGTACGATATGGGTATAGTACAGTACGATCAAATGTCAAATCCAAAGATTTTTTTTGTAGTGAATGTGTGATGATCAGGAGTAGCCTTAGAAGAGATTTTTTTTATGCAGTAATGTCAATGACATCTAATCTAGTCCTCATGGTGCTAAAGGTGTCGAATGCTAGTGGTTTTGTAGATATGTCTGCCAATTGATCTCTTGTAGCGATGTGATGCAATTCTATGTCTCCCTTAGCAACATGATCTGTAATGAAATGGTGTCTAATGTCAATGTTTTTCATTCTAGAGTGTTGAATTGGGTTCTTAGAGATATAAATTGAAATTATGTTGTCACAGATGATTGAGATGGTTCGTATAGGTAGGCTTAGATCAAAAATTTGTTGTTTTAACCATAGTACCTGTGCAACACAACTTCTTACTGTAATGTATTCTTCCTCGGCTGTGGAAAGAGCTACAGAGTTTTGCTTCCTACTGGACCAAGAAACTAATGATTGTCCTATGAATTGGCATGTACCAGAGGTGCTTTTTCTATCTATCCTATATCCTACAAAATCAGAATCTGAGTACCCTAAGATTTTAAAAGAAGTGCTGTGCCTAGGATACCAAATTCCTAAGTTCGGGGTGCCTAGTAGATATCTAAGGATTCTCTTGACCGCAGTTAAGTGAGACTCTTTAGGATCGGCTTGAAAATGGGCACAGAGCCACACACTAAACATTATGTCCTGTCAACTGGCAGTCAGGTAAAGAAGGAATCCAATCATTCCTCTATATTTCTTCTGGTCTACTGATTTTCCAGTAGGATCTTTGTCTAATTGAATTGTTGAGCTCATTGGGGTGTTCATGGGTTTAGCACTATCCATTCTGTATTTCTTTAAAATTCTTTAATGTACTTTGTTTGGCTAAAAAAAGTTCCATTATCCATTTGTTTTACACTAAAGCCAAGAAAGTAATTAAGGTCTCCCATTATGCTCATTTCAAACTTATTACTCATTGTTTTTGAGAATTCATCACATAACATTTTATTTGAAGATCCAAATAGAATGTCATCCACATAAATTTGAACAATGAGAATTTCTTCTTTGACCTTTTGTAAAAAGTGTGTAGTATATATACTATCCTTTTTAAATCCTCTATCCAATAGAAATGAGCTAAGTCTTTCGTACCATGCTCTAGGATTTTGCTTTAGTCCATAATGTGTCTTCTTTAATTTGAATACATGGTTTAGAAATTATGAACCTTCAAATCCAGGGGGTTGCTCAACATAAACATCTTCCTTAATTATCCCGTTCAAA
The DNA here is from genome assembly GCA_022539455.1 of Dendrobium nobile. Taxonomy (NCBI): domain Eukaryota; kingdom Viridiplantae; phylum Streptophyta; class Magnoliopsida; order Asparagales; family Orchidaceae; genus Dendrobium; species Dendrobium nobile. The sequence continues at coordinate 25,164,388 of CM039722.1, forward strand.
AATACACGCTTTACATCCATTTGATATAGTTTGAATTTCTTGAAGCAAGCAAAAGTTAAGAGCACTCTTATGGCCTCTAGTCTAGCAATAGGGGCAAAGGTTTCTTCAAAGTCTATTCCCTTAATTTGGTTGTACCCCTTAGCTACTAATCTAGCTTTATTCCTTATTATTGTTCCTGAATCATTCATCATATTTTTGAACACCCATTTTGTTCCAACAACACTTTGTTCTTTAGATCTCTTGACTAACTCCCAAACATCATTCCTGGTGAATTGGTTCAGCTCTTCTTGCTTTGCTAGAATTCAGAATTCATCTCCTAAGGCTTAATCTATACTTATAGGTTCTATCATAGAGATGAATGCCAAATGACTAACCTCTTTCCTAAGTCTACGCCTAGTCTTTACACCTTCTGATGGGTCTCCTAAAATTAACTCTTTAGTATGACTAGAAGAATATCTCCATTCTCTAGGCAAATCTTCCTGAGGTTCTACCCTTTCTCCTAAGGTCATAGTCTCTACTCCATGAATTACCTTCATCTCATCATCTTCACTTCTATACTTAGAGGGCTTATCTGATTCATTAAACACCACATGGGTGGACTGTTCTACTACTAGGGTTCTCTTATTAAAGATTCTATAGGCCTTACCTATAGAAGAATAACCTAAGAAGACACCCTCATATGACTTGGGATCGAATTTTCCTAAGGGAAGTTTGCCATTTACCAATATGAAGCACTTGCACCCAAAGACATGTAAGTGTGAAAGGTTCGGTGTTTTACCCTTAAGGAGTTCATAAGGAGTTTTATTTAGCTTCAATCTAATGTTTACCCTATTTAAAACATAATAAGCTGTGTTGACTGCTTCTGCCCAGAAGTATCTAGGAGGTATACTCCGCTAATCTTGCCCTAGCAGCTTCTACCAAAGTTCTATTCTTCCTTTCTGCTATACCATTTTGCTGAGGTATTCTAGGGGCTGAGAAATTATGTTCTATTCCTATCTCTTGACAGAATGATTCAAATTTATCATTTTAGAACTCTCCACCATGATCACTATGGATTGTTGATATTCACAACCTAGTTTTCGTTGAATTCATGTGGAGAAAATCTTAAATTCCTTAAAAGACTCATTCTTATGTGCTAGGAATCTTACCCAAGTGAATCTAGTGAAGTCATCTACAATCACAAATCCATAATTGTTTCCACCTAGGCTGGCTGTACTGACGGGTCCAAATAAGTCCATGTGTAGGATTTCTAGTGGCCTAGAGGTGATCATATCTCTAATTGAATGAAAGGATGATTTGACTTATTTTCCTAGTTGGCAAGCATCACATAAGTGATCCTTAGCAAAGTCTAACTTAGGTACACCTCTAACTAGGTTTTTCTGAGTGATGTTTCTAACTGTTTTCATACTTGCATGTAAACATTATTCATTTGTATTCCTTCTAAAACAAGTTTATCATTTAAACTAATCAGGCATTTATCAGACAAAAATTTAATATCAAAGCCTTTGTCACACAATTGACTAATGCTAAGTAAGTTATGCTTCAAACCATTAACTAATAAAATAGTTTCAATTAAAAAATTCTTAGCATTACCAACAATACCTGAGCCTATCACTTTCCTGGTAGTGTTGTCTCCCAATGTTACTTTGCCTTCGGTTTTGGTCTCCAGTAAGATAAACTTCTTCATATCTCCAGTCATGTGTTGCGAGCAGCCACTATCCAGGTATCACATGCTCTCACTAGGCCTTTTGTGAGAGCATCCCTACAATTTCATTCAAGGATTAGATTTGGGAACCCAAGTGAGTTTGGGTTCCTCCTTATACTTGCATGAATGAGATGTATGCATGTTATGCTGTGATGGATGCAGTTTAGGTCTCCACAATAAGTGTGTCCTACGGTGAATTGTGCATGTGCGGGCTATGTGACCTAGCATGCCACAAGAGAAGCACCTAACACCAAGAAATGGGTTCACTAACCTATGTGGGTGGTGGTGCCTCTTCCTAAAGTTATGTGATGCATGCTGTGTTGGGGGTTAACTAGATTGGGCTAATGTGGGTGATGCAATTTTTTCTTCTAGTTCTTTGATTCTTTCTTTAAATATATTGTTTTGATATGTTAATCCCTGAACTTCCCATTGCAACAAATGCTCACTGTGATCTACTTCTAATGCAAGTTTGTCTAATCTCTTAAAAGCCTCTTCTAGTTCAACATGAGTGGTTTTCCATGGTTTTCAAGGTTTTCAAGTTTGTATAAATCAGAATTTTCCTTAACTAAGTTAGCATGCTCAGTTTGTAAAGAACTAAATTCAACATTAAGCTTAGCATGCATCTTTTTCAACTTTCTATATGAATTATGGATATTTTCAGAAATAAGCAATAGTTCTTGATATGAAAGTTGACATGCCTCCTCTTAATCCGATTGATCAAGGTTATCATTAGCCATAAGACACAAATTTGTTACCTCCTCTTCAGCTTCTTCTTCTTATGATTCTGAGGCAGAGTCGGTCCAAAAAACTTTTTGTGTCTTCATCTTTTCTTTCTTGTATTTGGCTTTATCCTCGCTTTTTTCCTTAGCTGGTTGGCTCTTTAAGTTGGGGTAATCAGCTCTAAGGTGACCTGTCTTCCTGCATTCAAAACAGATTGTGTCAGATGAAACTTTGTTGAACTTAGAGCTTTTACCTCTGTTCCAGCCATTCTAATAAAGCTTTTGTTTTCTCTTTACGAAGTTCTTGAACTGTCGGGTCATCAGCGCTATATCATCTTCTTCCTCCCCTACAGAGCTTTGACTTTCTGAGTTGTTTGCTTTTAATGCCACCGTTCGCTCCTTCTTCTTTTCACCTGCATCACTTTGCCTTTGGCTCACTCCTTGCTCGTATACAATGAGTGACCCAAGGAGATTATCAATAGAAATAAATATTAAGGACTTTAGACTCAGTGATGGCAGTTATCTTTGCATCATAGGAATAAGGTAAGCATCTAAGAATTTTATTAACTTTTTTAGAATTTGAAATCTCTCTACCTAATGCATGCAAGGATGTCACAATTTGGGTGAACCTAGTGTACATGTCAGAAATTGTTTTGCTAGGTTTCATACGGAAGAGTTCATAATCATGCAATACAATGTTAAGCCTAGATTATTTTACTTCGTTTGTTCCTTCATATGTAATGCACAGTCTATCCCAAATTTCCTTACCAGAAGCACAGGTAGAGATTCTCATATAGTCCTCAGACTTCAATGCACAAAAAAGCAGTTTAAATATTTAGCATTTAACTGGGCTAAATCCCTATCCTCATTGCTCCATTTAATAAAAGGCACTGGAGTTTTCACTCCATTAACAATTTTAAAAGGTGCAACGTATCCATCATTGACTAACTTTCATATGCGGTAATCTATAGATTGCAAAAATGTAGACATCCTAATTTTCCAGTAATTAAATGGAATGTTATCAAAAAGAGATGGACAAGTTATTGAATAACCCTCCGTGGTGTTACGATTACCAAAATGCGACATGATCATTTTTTCAAGGTTTTCTAAATACTATTTTTGAAAACAGGCTCTGATACTAATTGAAATTGCTAGATGGACAAGATGGGGGAGGGGGTGAATTGTAAAAATTTTATAATAATAAATAAAACCTAAACAGGAGTTCTAGTATTTTTGATATTTTTAAAGTTTTAACATGAAAGTAATTGCAACAATAGAATCCCTTTCAATCACAATATTTCACCAAGCAAAAATTTTGAAAATAAAAAATGCATACAAGAATAAAAAGTAGTAAGGAAAAAGCACACCAAGATTTTTATAGTGGTTCTGTCAAATCATGACCTACGTCCACTCCCCGGAATCCTTCGCTCCAGAATTTTCACTACCAACTATAGATCTCCTTTTGCCCCCCTAGACAAGGAGGAGAAGCCCTTACAATAATCCCTTTCACTAACCCGGCGTGGCAGAGTGCTAAATGCTGTTTTCACCCTCCTGGTGACGGCAGAGAACCTTCTCTTTTTTCTCCCTCCTGGAGAAGGCAGAGTACCTTCGAGGTCAATGGATGTAGATGAGTCTCCCCCTTAGAAAGCCTCCCATAAGTTCTTCCCAGGCCACAAGAGGAGCAAGTTGCATCAAGATCGGAGCAATCGTGTGATCTCCCTCACACCTCTTCTCCCTCACCGTGCTCACCTTCTCCTTCCACTCTCAACCCCTCAAACTTCTCAAGAGCTCTCTCAAGGATTTTCTCTCTACTCACGTTCCCCTCTTCTGTCTTTCTCTCTCAAAATATGACAAGTTTGACAAATTAAAACGAGCTACAAAATCCGTATCTCTCAAAAACCGTAATAATTATACAGTACAATTCTTCATCGTACAGTACGATATGTACAAATAGGCTTCATCCTAGTATGAAGATGTACGAACAGTTCAAAAAGTATTCATACGGTACGAACCTCAACACTTCTGGTCGTACAGGATGATAGCCGGGTCGATCAAATATCGTCTCTTTTCATCGTATGGTACGATCTACATCGTACCGTATGAATTGTGAAAATCAAGGCATCGTCCAGAATGAATTTTGGAACGATCAAAACTCATCTTTATTCATCGTATGGTACGATAGGAATCGTACAATACGATTAGACAAAAAAGAAAGGATCATCCAAAATGATCTCCAGGACAATTAAAATTCATCTCTGTTCATCGTATTATACGAAGTAGTTCGTACAGTACTATTTTGAATTTGTGATTAAGCCTTGATTTCTTGCACTAATCACGGTTAAATTAAGTATGTATTTAAAATGTATCGTACCGTATGAAGGTCTTTGTACAGTACGAACGGCAGAAAAATGTCATACTTAACTTTGCATGACGGTTAGGGTTTTGGAATTGAAACAGATTGTACCGTACGATCTTATTCTTACAATATGATATGTTCACAGAGCACGTTTTAAAATAGGATATCATACAGTACGAAATAACTTCGTACAGTACGATCTCCTGGCAATAAAAAATAATCTTTTTTACTTTTAAAAACCCTCTCCCCCTGTGTGTGTGCATGATTGCTCAGACTTTCCTGCAAGTTATGGCCAGAGTCAAGAAAATAAAAATAAAATAAAGAATAAAATACATTGTCAGACTCATACTCCTAATCTAGCCATTCTTGAGTCTTCCTGTCGTCCTGAGTAGCTTGTGATTTTCCTGAAATATTAGTACTTACGGACAAATAGCAAACAAAATAGTATTCAATAAAAAGTAGTTTAGGCAACATTATTTGGCATCATCAAAATCTCAATCTCGGGGTCATGGGTCGCAACAAACTCTATTGCCGTGTATATTTCAGCCCACAACGTTCGAGCCTGTCCTTTAAGGGTGGTAAGAAAAACCTGGCAAAAGAGTGCGTCCAATGCTCATTGAATATGCTTGATGGTTCTATTATGGTCGATATGCTCATACGGGTCAGACGTCCTATCGTAGGACTCGACGTTCAATACTTTGAATTCAACTAGAATGGGTGCTGAAGAATGGCTTCAGTTAGAGGTGATGACTCCTGAAAGTTTCTCTATCGGAGAGTTTGCCTCATATCTTCTTAGGGGAACTCTTCCCATACTAATCTCCGCAATTCATAATAAAGGGCATTACGAGGGAACTTAGCAATATGTGGTTGAACTAAGTATTCTGAGAGATCAGGAAGAGTGCGAGGTTACCGAGTTGTGGCCGAAGGATGTGTAGAACTTGCTGTATCAGCAAGTTCATTATCCTGGTGCGATTGTGGATGACTCCTTAGTGAGGAGGATAAATATCTGCTTGAAGATGTTCGAATTAAACATCTTCAATCCATGGTGGATCTCGTGGGAGAAGAACTTCCTCCCGTTGTTTTAATACCGATTGCCGAGTCTCTCACAGGAGTTGAAGGATTTCATTCTAAGATTCATCCATCTTTAAAATTCTCTCTTGCAAGGAATGTTCTGAGGTTCCTTCTCTAGCAACATTTTGCCCCCAGGATGAAACGAGGTAGACATCGGGAGTCGGAGATTTGCATATTGACTTCTGGATTGGTGGGAGTTATAACGGGAAGCTCCAACAATGCGACTACTATGTCTGTTGACCATTGTAGCAATACTTGAAGTTGTGGGATAGTAGTTCCCATAGACAGAGCCAAACTGTTACAGGCTAGAATATACACGGTGGTAGAGTTTACAAATTCGCATCCGAGCGTTGCGCGAATATTTAGCACTCAAACAAAAATGAGAATGAACACCAAGATTTTTACGTGAAAAACTCGAAAGAGGGAGAAAACCACGGGGCCTCGCCTAGTTATAAAGTTCCACTAGTGTTTTTGTTTGAAGTACAATGGTTGATCCATCTTACAAGCCAAAATGATCAGTTTACAATCAACTTTAACAAAGTTACAAAGTTCTGCAAAATCCCAGCGATTCCCGAAAATCTGACAGAGCTCCGGCATATTAAGGTGGCCGGAAGAGCTCTGGCGGTGGTCGAGGAGGAGATGATTCTCCCTTTCCCCTTTCTCTTCTTCTTCACTTCTTCTCTCCCTTCACTTGAGTCCTCCTGTGAAGAATGCGGGCTCTATTTATAGTTTTTTTAGAGTGGCATGGCTTGTAAATAGGTGTGAGATCAGGGGCGAATAGGGAGTGGTCGAATGGACGGTTGATGTTGAACCCTTCGATTGTGCACTGTTCATGGGACATTTGAAGGCCTTAGTAATGTTGTGCACCGTTCTTAGGCTTGTTGGATTCATATCGTCGGGTCGTTCGATTCGAGTATAAGCTCGTTAAAATCGGAGACCATTTGGTAACTCAAATTGTGGTTTGGACCTTCCCATAGTGCTTCGGGACTTTGATTTGGACCCATATGAGCTCATATTGGGTTAAATTTGGAGTCATTAGGTTTGCATTTCCGAGATGCTCAGTTTGACTATAAGCTCGCTGAAATTGGAGTTCGGGAGCTCTCAAATTTAATTTTTGAGGTTTCCAACTAGCTTTTTGCCTCGAGATTCGTGCCCGACCAAGATAATTTTGTGATGACGTATCAGTTGCCCCAATTATTTTTGGACGTTGAAACTCCAGGAGTCTGAAAATACTTGTCCCGAAATTTTATAATTGCCAAATCGCAAAAATTATGTTCCAAGAGTTTAACATTAACATTTGTACAAGCTTGGTCGTAGAGGTCTTGTTGAGCTTTGGAAGTGTCAAAATAGAGTTTTGAACATCAAAAAAAGGTCTCGGGGATACCAAAAATGTCCGATTTGGTCTTTTCGGGGTGAAAAAATTGACCCGAAACGGACCGGGTGGCCGAACCGACTGGCCGGCCGCCGCTACCGCCGCCAGCCAAAGCCCGTCGGCCCGCCTGGGCCTGCTGGCCCACTCCGCGGCATGCCCCTGGGCCCACCCGCATGCACCTGGGCCTGCCTTGCCCTCGTATTGCCCGCCTTGCCAACTCCGCAGCCTGCACCTGGGCCCACCTGGACCGTTGCGAGACCCGCGCGCTGGTCCCACTTCGCTGTTACTCTGTCGTGGCGGTAGTCCTTGCTCGGCTAGCCCCGATAAGCATGAAACGTCAGTGGATCGGCGCAGTTTTCACGAGTCAGTGCGCTGCCACCGACTTTAGTGGGGCCCACTTGTGTAAAAAGGCCATTTTTTACTATTTTTTTGGCTCAAAAAATTCCAAAAAAAATCCCAAAATTTTTTGGAAAAATTTAGAAAAATTGGGGATTTCGAAAATGAAAATAACTCCCCCCTTATCTCTCAAAAACCTATAAATAGGCCTTAGGCCTTTAGAAAAATTGCACCTTCTCATTTTCTCCCTCTAGCAATCTAACAGTTGAGGCTTCCGCTATTTTCGAGTGGGAAATTTTCCCTGCTCAACTTAGCGCCCCTCCTATTGTACAGAAGTTAGGGGATTTTTCCTTTTGGATTTTTCTTCCTCATTTAGATTCGCACCTCTCAATGCATCTCGAGCAAACGTCTTAATGGCTATTCGAGATCAAGATACGGTGAAGTATCCACATCCTTTGAAGCCAAATACAGGAAATCAGGATCATTACTAATACTTACATCGTAGTCGTGGCCACACTACCGAAGCCTGTAGACAACTGAAGGAGGAAATTAAAAGGCTTATCTGTCAAGGCTATCTTCGGTAGTTTATTCGGGATCCACCTACCCGAGAAGAAACTAGTCCCACTGGGGTGTAAGATCAACAACAGAGGCTACTGGTGAATAACCGAAGAGCAGTTGGAGAAATTAAGACAATAGCCGGAGGCCCTTTGTTATCCGACAAAGTGTTTTTGGCTGTAGAAAAAATTCCAACTCCAAAGAAAGCTCGCATAGATCACTCCATCACCTTTGATGATTCCGACATGGAGGTAGTAAAAACCCCTACCCAACATCCGCTTGTTATCAATGCAAGCATAGGTGACCCATGCTACAATGTTAAGAGAATTCTTGTGGATAATGGTAGCTCCGTGGATGTCCTATTCTACTCTACCTTCCTCAATATGGGTCTCACAAGAGAGAAGCTTCAACCCGCTACAGGTCCTCTGTACGGGTTTGATAACCAACTAGTACGAGCAAAATGAATAATCAGTCTCCCAGTTGTGCTCAGAGAATTCCCCTGATAATCTACACACTCTGTCGAGTTCATCATTGTAAAGTTTGAATCAGCTTACAACGCTATCTTTGGGAGGCCACTCCAGTCAATTTTTGGGATTGTCGCCTCTATCCCTTGGTGGGAAAAATTGTGTATCACTACGCAGATTTTGATTTCTCCTATTTTGTAATCGAATACTACATTGAGAATAAAACAAGGTTTATTTTAGTCTGGGATTCTCAAATCCCTATAGGAGCAAGCTCCTATAGTTCATTACATTCTAGGAGGATTGTTCCTAAGAAAACTCTCGATTAAAGCAGTGATTTTATACCCTTCTAACTACAAAGTAAAAGACAAGGAAACAGAAGTAGGAATTTTCAAGGAGAAAGCTCAATGTTGAACATTTATTAGCGAGTCAAAGGAAGAAAAGTAGGAGGTGCCGAATTCTGAGAAGTCCAGAGGCGACCTCAGTCTATCCTATGTTGGGATTTACATTTTAAGAGAGAATTTTGTATTTAAGTTGACATTTTATTAGAAATTTGGGATTATATTCCTGGAGGGTGAGGACTTAAGATCTAAAAGAATCTACCTCAGAACCTAAGTCTAATTTGGGTACTATAAAATAGTGACCCGAACCAAACTAATGAAGTGCAAATCTGGACTTATCCCAGCCTGGATTGGGGAGCCAGCTAACCACCTAGGCACTTTAAAATCATGTGTCCAGTCTCTTATGAAAGATGGGTAGGGACATTATTTTAGTTTTAATGAATTGGGAGCCGACATCTAAGACAGATCCTAATTGGCCCCTCAACTTATGTAGGGTGAGTTATGCCTAAAACTGCAATTAATATTTTAGACTCTTTTTAATTTGTATCTAATGCAATGCATGCTAATTGACTCAAATGCATAAAATGAATATGAAGCAGTTTTAATATTAGGCTTAGAAAATAGGTTTTTCCCTAGAGATTGCACAACTTCCCCTTGACAGAACTGCACCCTCATAGGTCAAGTGGTCTGCCAGAACCCGCAGGCGGGGAGGTGCCTAACAAGGAAGAGAATGTAATAATATGATTATGCTGACTCTCGGCGGTCCCGAGCTTACTTCTTAGATCGTTAGAGTTACCATGTGAGCCTAAAAATTTTTATTAAAATTACAAGTAGAAAAATTTTAAGCGTACCCTTACGAAAAAAAGCACTCCGATTCGTATCCAGGCTAAAACAAAACATGGCATGCAATGGCCCTAAAAAAGCTACTGCACAAACAATATAAACAATCAAATTTAATAATTCAAATATATAATGTCCAATGTCCATATAATTACACCCAGAATTTGCAGAAAAGTAAAGTGGCCGGGTACCACTAACAACAAACCCGGATTATAATCCTAAGAATGACGCAAGTGATTTTTGAAATGGGATATATTCTTTCTTGTATCTTCAGTTCTTTGTCTTCTTTCTTCTATTTCTTCATTTTATTCTTTCTTCTTCTACGAACTCCTTGGATTCGTCGGGTTCGGATATCCAAATGAAAAGAAACTCATTCCTAAAGAGGATTTTCTTTTCTATTCGAATATTTAAATCATCGTAATCTGGCTTTCCAAATAAATGAGAATAATCCTTTAAGGTATATTCTCTTTTCTTCGGATTCCAAATTGAATGTGATATCCCATTTTCAAAATCACTTTCACAATTTTGACTCTTGATAAATTATATTTATATTACATTTCATTTCACAGAAAGGGAAGAAAAATCTAGTCCACCTACAGGGTTATCCTAAGGAATTTAAAATAAAAATCATCCCAAGCAGTTATATATACGCATTTAAATTAAATCAATTAGCCACACTTGGCCACACTCTTTTATTTGGGGGCTAAGCAGCTAAAGCACTTGTAGCATTTATAAAATCTATTAATTAATTAGCCTCCTTTTTACTGCCCTGCATGAGTGTGGCCACATGTAGAAAATCTTGTTAACAACCAGATCGCTCCTAACCTATGGGTAATCTAATCGTCAATTAAATCATATCATTGAGTGCAGTAAAAGTAAATAAACACACACATCACCAGTTTTACATCCAACATGCAATAAAAGCCGAGAAAGTCCGTCACAATGTAGTAAGGAAATAAACACCGGCCTAACCTAAAACTAGAGTCAGTTGTCCTAAAAAACAATTCTAAGTGTGTGCAACGGTTTGTGTGGTTTTGATATGTCCTATGTAGGATAATTATTGGCTAAAGTTTTCTAATTGATTGAATTTTAGTTTTAAAAAAAATATTCACTAATTCTAAGGTGATGAGTCACTAAGTTTTCTTTGTTATATGTTTCTATCCTAAAGTGTGCATGCATCCTAAGTCTAGGTTTTCTAAGACTCAGTCCTTAATTATTATCCTTAAATGTCACTACTGTTATGTAGGATGAAATTTTTGTTATTTACTAACCCTTAGGACTTTGCGTATATGTAAAAGGGGTTTAGGGATCTAAGAGCAAATAAAAATAAATCTAATAAAATTGAAGTTACTACAGGGACCTAAAGGGAAGGATTCGCACAAATCACACCAAGGGCCCCTAAAGGTTTTCTAAGTTTAGAATACTCACAGTCACCGGGGGCTATGACCCGGTGGTTTCGCCCGTAGCACCTCTACCCGGCTGGATAGAGGCGAATGATGCCTTTAGCTCCTTGTACTTTTGTTCCCTCGACCCGTACCATTCCTCGCAGTTCATGCAAATAAATAGGAAAATAGGAATTAGAAAGCATATTTAATAATTAATAATAAAATAATTGAAATTTACTGAAAATAAAGACGTGCCTTTCTTCAGGATTGATCACTGGTTTTGTTGACTTTGCTTTTGAAATCCTTTCACTTTCAACACTTACTTTATAATTTTCAACATTTACTTCCACTCTTCTAAACTTACACAATTTTCACAAAACAAATACTTTACCTCTCACACTTATACACTTCTCTCATCCCAAAATAATATTCTACACTTTTCTTTATCAAAATACTCTTAAACATTTCAATATTCAATGCACCTTTCAACACGTTTTACTTCCCAACACATTCCACTTTTCAAAAATGACTCTTATACTTTTTAGACCATACACTTTCACTCTTCTAAAACTCACACAAATTCCACTTTTCAACACACACAAGTTCACTTTTAAAACCCATCATTTTACTTTCCGAAAGATACACATAGACATCTTACCTTTCACATAACAATTTTACCTTTTCAAAACATTTTACCTTTTCACAATCTACATTTAACTTTCCATCTTTTCTTATACAATACTCTTCTACCATCATACACGAGTTCATCACATCACCCTTTCCAAAACATGTAGAGCATGTATACTTATAAAATGAAGGACGATTATGCACAATAATTTTCACTAAATATTTTCCACCATAAACCCACATATGCCTATTTACAATTCAACAATTCCCAAAATATAAATAAGAAAAGAAAGAAGGCTTGATGCAAACTTACTTTTCTAAAATTCAAGAAAATATTTCAACCATTATGAAGTGATATCACATATGGGTTTATGTAAAAACTTATAATTGAAGCACATGAGATTTCTCCAATCAGTTTTCAATTTAAAATAAGCTTTATATCTTTCTTTCCAACAAGATCCAATGGAATCTTTGAAATAAACATGAAGATATAACCATCTAAAGCAAGAGGTAGGAAACTCACTTATGAATTATGACTAAGATCAAATTTTCTTATTTCGAATATAAAGATTCACATAATCTATGGATAAAGAAAATTTATAACATGATTCGTCAAGTACTTGTTGAAACTAATATAAGTGATGTTTATCATAACCGAATTTAAAATTGGTATAATGTATTAAAGCACATGAGATCTATATATGTTATATTGATTTGAGAAATCCACCAAATGCTTTCAGATCCACATATCTTAGACACTTCTACAATTCTCGTCGTTAATATTTTTAGAAAACTAATGAATAAATATAACATTCGTTTCTTATTTCACCACAAAAGAAAGAGGTGTAGATATTAATGAATTTATGGAAGCCAAACATCATCATAACTTAAACAGGAAAAATCTTTTCAGATTATTTCAAGAATATGAATGAAAGCTCTCTTTCATTCTCTAAGAAATGAGATACAAAATTATCTGTAATCAGTTTCAATAGTATAGAAGGGAAATAAACTTCATTATTTTCTCTTTAAAAATTAGCAATTTCCATTATCATTTTATTTCTAGGTAACTACAATTCTAATCATATTTCATAGCAATCAATTTCTCTAATCAACAAACAAAAAGGAAGATGATGGAAAAGAGATAGAGGAGAAAAGGATGGAGGAGAAGAAGGAGGTGATTACCTATAGCGAAGAGGGTCGGCAGTAAGGGAAAGTCAGCGGAGGCGAGGGATAGACGTCGGAGATTGATGAGAGAAAGGGGCTCCAGATCTTGGGGTCGTGCGAAATAGAAGGAGACGGCTCAGTCTGGAGGATTTCCGCTTGGGGCTTGAGAACGGATTCCTGGGCTGTTTGCGAACTGTAGAGAGCGACGAGGGCTAGAGACGAAGCAAGGGGAGACGAACGAGTCGGCTAGGAGTTTTCTCACGCGAACTGGAGAGGAAGACTTCGCGAACTGTAGTAGAAGAAGGGAGTTCAGTCTGTCTATGCGAGTGGGAGACCGGAGACGGACAAGAGCCTTCGGCTTTCTTGCAAACAAAGAAGAGGTTGTTTGGGGCTGTTTTCGCCTGAGTCTTCTCACGCCAGAGAGAGAGACGGACTGGGGAGACTTTTTCGCGAGCTGCCCTGGGCGGGAGAGGGAGTGACGACTTGGAGGGCTTCAGTTTTGCCAGATAGAGAGAGTGGGATCATGTATGAACTGGCCCTAACCTCCTCTAACGCATGGTTTGGCTCAACCGGTCCTAAATGTGTCAAATTCAAATTTATTCCCATTCAAGTTGATGTTTCAGATTAATCACGATTTAAAGATGAAATCAAGAGTTGATTTGTAATTCAAAAGTTTAAGAGTAATTCGGGAATTAATTTAATATAGAAGTGATAATTTAAAATAATTATTGTGTTAAGTTTAAAATTAAAATGATTTTAAATTATTAATTTTATGTCATTTATAATGATTTGGATTTGATTGAGTCGAGGCGAACAGATTTAGGCCGAATTAAGAGATCGGGTCCATGCTACGTCAGTGGGTATCCACCTAAGGGAAATCCTATGGGTGCGACATCTGTACTAGGCTAGGAAGACCTAGGTGCTAGAGATGAACTCTGGGAAATTGACCTCGAATAATGAGGTCAACATCCCTCACCTCAAGCAGAAGTTTCATACTCCAATAAGAGTTAGTGTGGTATGCGGAGATCAATAAATAGCACAAACCTGCTATCTCAGATAGGTCAAATCACGCCTGATGGATCATCTAAACATTGAGGACTTTGATCTCTAGAACGAGGACATTCCTCAGAAAGCTTCCCTAGTAGAAGAACTCACCACTGTATCTATCTCTGAAGAACATCCTCTAAAGACGGTGCAAATTGGGTCACTTCTCTCAGAAGATGAGAAAAAAATATTCATAGATTTTCTACGAGAAAATCAGGACATTTTTGCATGGAGTCTGGCGGATATGCCCGGGATTGACCCTGAAGTAATCATACACTCCCTTAAAGTCAATCCGGCGCACAATACAATCATCAAGAAGAATTAGAATTTTGCATCAGATCGTCAGCAGGTGATTGAACAAGAAGTGGACAAACTCTTAGAAGTCGGATTCATTTGAGAGGTGAATAATCCTACTTGGCTGGCGAATGTTGTCATGGTTCGAAAGGAGAGCGGACCATGGAGGATGTGCATAGACTATACAGATCTCAATAAAGCCTGCCCAAAAGTCAGCTTTCCACTTCCTCGTATCGACCAGTTAGTCGATACCACATATGGACATCAGATGTTGAGTTTCATGGATGCTTACTATGGTTACAACCAAATTAAAATGAATCCGACCGATAAAGAAGCAACAACATTTCAAACAGACAGAGAATTGTATTGTTATTGGGTGATGCCCTTCAGGCTCAAGAATGCTGGAGCGACATACCGACGCTTCATGAATAAGGTTTTCAAAATTCTTATTGGATGTAACATGGAGGTGTACGTGCACGACATGATGGTGAAGAGTCTAAAAAAATCTCAACATATCTCCTACTTAGAGCAGTGCTTCCATCTACTGAGACGTTACAATATGCGACTCAATCCCGCCAAATGAGCATTCGGAGTCATTTCTGGAAAATGTTTTGGTTTTATGGTAACCCATAGAGGAATTGAAGCCAATCCCAAAACAATCAAGGCGTTAAGAGATATTGTACAGCCGAAGAACATCAAGGAAGTCCAAAGGATGAATGGGAGAATTGCAGCGTTGTCTCATTTGCTGGCATGCTTAGGAGATATGTATATTCCTTTCTTCAAAGTACTCAAAGGCGCTCGCAATTCTGGGTTCCAATGGAAAGACGAATGAGAAGAAGCCTTCGAGCAGCAACGAAAGTATTTGTCTTCCACGCCTCTACTTTCTAAACCAACTACTGGAGAGAAGTTGTATTTATACAAAGCTGTTTCGGCCCAAGCCATCAATTCAGTCTTGGTGCGAGAAGAAAATGTTGGACAACGCCCCATCTACTATGTTAGTAAAATCCTATCTAAAATAGAGGGGCGTTATCCCTTAACAGATAAGACAGCATTGGCATTAGTTTATTCTGCCAGAATGTTATGCTCATACTTTCAAGCCCACTCAATTGGGGTCTATACGAATCTGCTGCTTCTCAGGTGGAGGGAGAATTTGATATCCATAATCCACACTGATTCACAACTAGTCGCCTAGTGGGGAATTGACATAATGGGACCCTTCCCTATAGCCACAGGACAACAAAAATTCATTATCCTGACTATAGATTACTTCACAAAGTGGGTGGAAGTAGAACCCTTACAAAAAATTACCAAAGCAAATGCCAAACAATTCTTATGGAATAATATAATTTGTCGCTTCGGTATTCCAGCAAAGGTCATCACCGATAATGAAACTCAGTTTATTGGAAAAATCTTTACAACTTTTTATAAAGATTTTCATATTCAACTCGTCCACACGGCTGTCGCCCATCCTCAAGAAAATGGGCAAACGGAGGTTACAAATCAAAAAATTCTGAAAAGGCTGAAGTCATGTCTAGGGAAGGCTGGGGGCAATGGGCTGAAGAACTCCCAAATGTCCTATGGGCTTATCGCACCACAGCCAGGACTCCTACATGAGAGACTCCATTTAACCTCTATTTCGATACAGAAGCAGTCATACGAGTGGATATTGGAGTCCTAAGCAACAGGATTCAGACTTTTGACTTCAATAACAACGAGGAGAAACTAAGGACAAATCTAGATCTCCTCCCTGAAGTAAGGGATGAAGCCTCACTCAGGGTCGCTGCATACCATCGGCGGATTACTCGTCACTACAACCGGAGAGTAAAACCTCAAACTATTTCCATTGGGGATTTAGTTCCGTGAAGAATCGAAGCTGCTGGAAAAGGCCCTCAACGCAATAAGCTCTCCCCCCTATGAGAAGGTCCTTACTTGGTGGCGGCTATGATCAAGCCTGGAACCTTCAAATTGAAAGATGCCAACAAAAACAATACTTCCCCAAACTTAGAATGTGGACAACCTTCGCAAGTACTATCAGTAGAAGTTTATGTTACTATCTGTTTGGTGTGATGCCAATCGTAGTATTTTTCTTGCTCTATAGTTATGCTTTGTATCTTTCAAGTTTTTTTGTACAACTCTTTGTATGTTGATTGTTGAAGAACACTTCTTCATGTATCCGTAAGTTTATTAGGGGATTGTTGTACAAGTTTTATATAATACAGTAATGTGATGTTCACTCTATCGCTATGCTATCTCCTCTCCTCAAACTCATTTCCTGTGATTCGAGAAATACACAACTAATATTGTATCTCAATCATTAGGCGTCCAATCCCAGGAGGATCCGGTCCGACCTCTTCCATACAGGTTAAAATTGAAAGTTCGTTCGGGATGTTAAGCCCTATGAACTTAGTCCCAAGCTAACCAAGAGGGGGGGTGAATTGGTATTTTAAAATTCTTAAGACAAAGAAATAAATTTACAAACCAAATCACACCATCAAACCAAATGTGGAATTTAAAAGTGCGGAAGCAAAAATAAGAACACAAGATTTATAGTGGTTCGGTCGACTCGACCTACGTCCACTCCTTGGAGGCATCCTCCAAGTATTGCACTACAAAACGTGACTCTCCTTTAGCCCCCACAGCTAGGCGGAGAAGCCCTCACAAGAAACTCCTTTTTGCCACCCCGGCAAGGCAGAGAACCTACCTCCTTTTGCTTCCTCCTGAAGCTGGCAGAGAACCACAACCAAAGGCAAAACTCCTTACCTCTACCGACCCTTCCACGGACAAGAAACTCCAGACGAAAGACAAGCAGAGCGATCCTTGAGCAACCCTTGTGAATCCCCTCACAAGCTCCCCCTCACAAGATCCTCTCTCTCTCCCTCTCTCTCTTTCTTTCCTCAAGGTCTTCTCAGGTCAAGGCAGCAGCCAAAGGTCTCTTAAAAACGTTGAAGAAGAGCTCTTTAAATAGAAGAGCTCAAGAGGAGCTCATTAATTGCAAGTAGCCGACTTTATCGTCCAGGCCGATATGGACATAGGCCTGGCCGATTAGTACAAGTCAAGGAAGATCGGCCAGAGCACAGCCCTGGGAACAGTCCTGGACGATTGAAATTTGGCTTGATCGTCCAGGCCGATCTCACGATCGTCCTGGCCGATTGAAATTTGGCTTGATCGTCCAGGCCGATCTCACGATCGTCCTGGCCGATATGATCGTATCAATCATCCTTAATTACTCCCTTGATTTCCTGATCAATTAAGGCATAATTTGGTAATTTCGTCCAGGCCGATCCTGGAATCGTCCTGGACTATAATTTAAAATTCAGTATGCCTAAACTGTCTAAGGCGGCTATCTCTTTCTATTTTGAGCTTATCGTCCTGGCCGATACACGTATCGTCCAGGCCGATATGTTAATGTCGGCTGCCTTAATTAAGAATCCTTAATTAGACTTTCTGTTTTAAGCTGATCGTCCCGGACGATATAAATATCGGCCGGGCCGATGTGGGCAAAAACAGAATTTCTAAGCCTCTCAAGTGTGTGTGTGAAGGGTTACTTAGCATCAGTCTTTTTGATTATTACAAGTAGACTCAAAAGGTGAAAAATAAAATTACAGACTGACTCAACCCTAAACCTACGCGATCCTGGACTTGGCTTCTTCTTGATCGTCCGATCTTCGATTCCTGAAAATTTAGAAGAAACAAGTAGTCGAAGAGAAACAGTATTTGTCAATCATCAAAACATAAGCCATGAAAAAGTAGATTTGCAACAATCTCCCCCTTTTTGATGATGGCAAACACAAGTAGGAAAAATTTATTAAAACACAGCAAGGTTACAAAATCCAAGACCAAACAGCTTTTTCCTACACCCTAAAACAGCTTTTTTCTACACCCTACTCCCCCTTTTGTCATCACAAAAAGCGGGTCTAGAAACACAAGAAAAAGACTAACAAGCACACTAAAAAGACAGGAAACAAACAACACAAAATACAGACTAAAACAACGAGGGATCCAGATCATCAGATGGAGGTGGTGGAGGTGGCTGCTGAAAGTAGGTGGCAAGTGAGGTGAACTGAGCATTGAACCAGGCGATGTCCTGGTTATGCTGCTGCTGCTGCTGAGTAACGAAACTATCAAATCGGGCTAAATCCTCAGCGCGGTGTTGCTCGTAGCGGGCAATGTCCTTTGAGTGTTGCTGCTCCTGAGCAACAACGTAGGTGTCAAACCGAGTCTCCCAACGATCAAATAATTATAGTTAGGTGATCGATGTAGAGAAAGAGTAGATTAGCGGCATTGAATTCTCTTTGGGCCATAATGTAGAAAGTAGTGAGGGACAGTAGAGGGGTGATGTGAATCCGGTCCCCGGCTTTTGGGATTATGGATGTGCGAAGGACATGTTGGATTGTCCTAGCATCTTTGACCAAAGAGCAAGTCTCTCCAACATGGAAATGTGTATTGGTTTGATGAAGGAAGTGATTCGCCGTAGACCAGTCAAAATCAGGATCAGTGGCTATTTGGTGCAGCTTATCCCCAGTGGTGGATAGCTGTAGAAGATCAACACAGTCCTGATATGTGATTTCGACAGGGCGTCGATTCACATAGGAGGTCATGACTGTGAAAATGTGGTTAATGCGAAGGTTAGCAAAAAATTCAGCGAGAAGTTCGGAAGAGAAAGGGAGGGCGAGAGTGAGTATAAAACAAAGAGAGGTGTGGGCAAAAAGGTCCATTACCGGGTATGAGAGATATGCTGGATTGATTATTCGGGACAGGGTGATGCCACTCTCCTTGTAGCGATGATAGGCAGCCTGATCTTCTGCCTCCCTGAATCGAGGGTCTAGAGTCACCCTCGAAGAACTCCCGGATGCCTGACGAATACGTTTCCCACCAGCCATTTAAGAAAAACACACAAGAGTTGAAGGAAGAGGGTGAGAACAATGGCTGGAATTGGCCTGAATTTAAAGAAACGGCCCTATCGTCCTGGCCGATCGCATAATCGTCCAGGCCGATAGGGTACAATAATTGCGTACAGGCCGATTTGTCAAAAAGGCGGTCCGCTCGGCCGGGCCGATCAGATATCGGCCAGGCCGAATAGATACAGGCCATCGGCCCGAGGAGTCAGGCCGAACGACCGTTGAAAAAGCTGATCGTCCGGGCCGATTAGGTGTATCGTCCGGGACGATGCACAATAATTGATCGTACCGGCCGAAGTTAAAACGTTTAAATGCTTGCCACGTGTATCGTCCAGGACGAACAGTGGATCGGCCCGGCCGATTGTCCAATAATGGATCGTCAGGGGCCGAATTTAAAGATCAAAAACGTGCTGACACGTGGATCGTCCGGGATGATCCAGTGTATCGGCCAGGACGATGCACATAAAATGCATGGGCCAGACAAAATATACTATCAGCCAAGACTATCACCAAGAGTTCGATCAAATCGTCCAGGACGAAGTGGGATCGTCCGGGACGATGAGTTAGGGTTTTTAAACAAAAAGGTCAGCAGATGGATTTTGAACAGAATTGGTCATATCGTCTAGGACGATAAGGGGATCGGCCAGGACGATGTAACTAGGAATTGAATTCAAAGGAAAGATGGTGATGATCAAGACCCTCAAAAAATAAAGAAACAGTCAAAAACACAGAAAAAATAAAAATAAAAAAAAGGAACACATGAAAACAAATATTTTTGAACTTTTAAAGTTTTTTTTTTTTTTTTTTTTTTAATTTTTTTTTTATGGAGGCATCATATGAGAATTCTTTTCAAAAAGTTAAGCCTTTTAAAGTTCCAAGAGATCAATAGGTTTAACAAATCTCAATCAGAAGAAGGTAGAATATCTGATTTTGTTAACCCTTGATCAGACATCCTTCAGGGTACAAAAATTCTTTTGGAAACCAAAAATCCAGCTTAGAATAACTAATAGGGATAATAAGATCCATTCAAAGCTTGTTTACAAAGAAAATATCTCATATTTAATAAACCAAAGTAATTTTTCTCAATCATGGAAATTGAAATCAAGTCTTTGAAAACATCACATAATTAATGAGTTATCTAAGTTTTAAGAGTTTTATCAAAGAGATAATAGCTTGCATTTAGTGGGCTCATGTTATGCCTCTTGTCATTTGATTTGCTCTTTTGAGCATCTTTTGTTTCTTTGATACACTTTTGTGTATATAGCATTCTTTTCAATTTTAACTTCATTGGCCTCTTTCCTTTTTAACTTTTGCAAGCTAGAAATTCTTTAATATACCCTTAAAAAAAAAACTTAGTTGTGAGTATATCCTCCAAATATTAGAGAATAGGGGCTCTCTCTCTAACATAGGGAAGAACAATCCACAACATTAAATCAAAAACATGTGATAAATGCAATGGCAAGATTTCAAAAGCTTGAATGATAACTAAAAACTTTGGCTATTATACATAAGATAAATTAATGTAGCAAGCTAAGAAAAAGATCTTAATTAACAAGCCATTGGTTAAACCGAGTTTAGACTTTTGTTTTAGAGAAGAAAAATCATACCACTAAATAAAGTCTGAAGGAGGGAAAACATCAACAGAAAACTCCCTTTAACCAATTTTGAAAGGCTAAATCACTGTCTCCAAAAACTCCAAAATCTAAAAGTTTGAAAGGACTAATCATATGGAAGGCCAAAATTAAAGAGCAGCGAGTAAACAAAACAAAACAAAACAAAATGAATGAAAAATAAAGCAAACTAAAATCAATACAAAGTGAGCACACAAACTAGAAGAAAAGAAAAAAAAAAGACACACAAAACTAATGTTTCAAGCAAGTGATAAAGCAGCGAGTTTAAGCAATTTTTTTGAGCAGCAAACCTCCTTATGTCCAGTTATCCTATGCTCCCACGAGGGCTTTGGTGAGAGCACACCTGCAAAACTCAACAACAGTCAGATTTAGGAACCCAAACAGGTTTGGGATCCTTCTTAGAAAAAGTAGAATGTACAGGTAAGGTATGCTGTGAATCATGCATTTTAGGTCTCCACACCTAATGAGTACTACGATGAGTGGTGCAAGTGTGTGAGATGTGTCCTAGCATGCCACATGAGAAACATCTAATTCCAGGAAAGGGATTTCTTAGATGATTTGAGTTATAATGCCTCTTTCTAGGTTTTGGCTTAAGATCAACAGTGGAAGTCATCCAATCATTTTGAATCCTCAAGTTTGTTCTCTTTAAGGCATCAATCTCAATCCTCAAATTTTTCTCAAGATCTTTAGATTTCTTAAGATCAAAACTAAGTGAGGTGTGTGAAACTTTTAATGCATTATGTTCATTAATTAATTCCAAATGCTTTTTGTTCAACTCATCAAATTCATCAAGAAGAGCCATGTGATTTGAATCAATCGTAGCATGGTTTTTGAGAAACACTTCATGCTCTTTTTGTAGATTTGAATGTTCTAATTTTAGGCTAGCATGAGTTTTCTTAAGTTTTTTGTATGATGCATGAATTTTTTCACAAATTTCAAATAATTCATCATAGGTTGGTTTACATACCTCTTCTTCATCACTTTGATTTTCTCCCATGAAACACAAATTCGTAGTCTCTTCCTCTGGTTTAGTCTCAGAGGAATCAGTACCAGATTCTGCCCAAAATCCTCTTTGGATTTTCTTCTTGTCCTTCCTTGATTTGGCTTTCTCCTCACCTTTTTCCTTTTCTTTGCTTGATTGATCTTGAAGTGTAGGGCAATCGGCTCTCACATGTCCAGGTTTCCTGCATTCAAAACAAACAACATCAGAAGATCCTTTAACATATTTGTGATCCTTACCTTTCCTCCAATTTTAATGATGCCTATGTTTCTTCTTTAGAAAGCTTTTGAATTGCCTTGTGATGAAGGCAACTTCATCGCTCTCAGACCTGGAAGATTCAGAATCCGATTTGTGCGCCTTCAGTGCGATTGTTTTCTCCTTTTTCTTCTCACCTGCATCAAGATTTCTTTGATTCACACCTTGCTCGTAAGCAATGAGTGAGCCAAGTAAGTTATCAATGGAATAAGTATTCAAATCTTTTAATTCAGTGATTGCAGTTATTTTTGCATCATAAGACGAAGGCAAGCATCTCAAAATCTTGTTAACTTTTTCATAATTCGAAAGCTCTTTTCCTAGTGCATGCAATGAAGTAACAATCTGAGTAAACCTAGTGTACATGTCAGAAATCGATTCATGAGGTTTCATACGAAAAAGTTCGTAGTCATGCAAGAGAAAGTTCAAACGGGTTTGCTTAACTTCATTAGTACCTTCATAGGTGATGCATAATTTATCCCAAATCTCTTTACCAGTTTTTCAAGTTGAAATACGCATGTAATCTTCAGATTTCAAAGCACAGAAAAAACAGTTCAAACATTTTGCATTTAACTGAACCAAATCACGTTCATCGAAAGTCCATTCAGTAAAAGCAACTTCAGTTTTAATACCATTAATTTCACGAGAAGGTGGAGAATAACCTTCTTGAATAAGCATCCACATGCGATAATCAGTAGATTGTAAAAACGTTGACATGCTAGTTTTCCAAAAATCAAAAGGTAAGTTGTCAAATAGAGGAGGTCGTGTAATTGAATAACCTTCAGTAGTGTTTCTATTTCCTATGTTAGCCATGGATCAAATTCAAAAAGTTTTCAAACTTTATTTTTCGAATCCCGCTCTGATACCACTTAAAAGTTCGTTCGGGATGTTAAGCCCTGTGAACTTAGTCCCAAGCTAACCAAGAGGGGGGGTGAATTGGTATTTTAAAATTCTTAAGACAAAGAAATAAATTCACAAACCAAATCATACCATCAAACCAAATGCGGAATTTAAAAGTGCGGAAGCAAAAATAAGAACACAAGATTTATAGTGGTTCGGTCGACTCGACCTACGTCCACTCCTTGGAGGCACCCTCCAAGTATTGCACTACAAAACGTGACTCTCCTTTAGCCCCCACAGCTAGGCGGAGAAGCCCTCACAAGAAACTCCTTTTTGCCACCCCGGCAAGGCAGAGAACCTACCTCCTTTTGCTTCCTCCTGAAGCTGGCAGAGAACCACAACCAAAGGCAAAACTCCTTACTTCTACCGACCCTTCCACGGACAAGAAACTCCAGACAAAATATAAGCAGAGCGATCCTTGAGCAACCATTATGAATCCCCTCACAAGCTCCCCCTCACAAGATCCTCTCTCTCTCCCTCTCTCTCTTTCTTTCCTCAAGGTCTTCTCAGGTCAAGGCAGCAGCCAAAGGTCTCTTAAAAACGTTGAAGAAGAGCTCTTTAAATAGAAGAGCTCAAGAGGAGCTCATTAATTGCAAGTAGCTGACTTTATCGTCTTGGCCGATATGGACATAGGCCTGGCCGATTAGTACAAGTCAAGGAAGATCGGCCAGAGCGCAGCCCTGGGAACAGTCCTGGATGATTGAAATTTGGCTTGATCATCCAGGCCGATCTCACGATCGTCCTGGCCGATTAGTTCAAATCAGAGTTAAATCGTCCTGAGCACAGCCCTGGGAACAGTCCTGGCCGATTGAAATTTGGCTTGATCGTCCAGGCCGATCTCACGATCGTCCTGGCCGATATGATCGTATCAATCATCCTTAATTACTCCCTTGATTTCCTGATCAATTTAGGCATAATTTGGTAATTTCGTCCAGGCCGATCCTGGAATCGTCCTGGACTATAATTTAAAATTCAGTATGCCTAAACTGTCTAAGGCGGCTATCTCTTTCTATTTTGAGCTTATCGTCCTGGCCGATACACGTATCGTCCAGGCCGATACACGTATCGTCCAGGCCGATATGTTAATGTCGGCTGCCTTAATTAAGAATCCTTAATTAGACTTTCTATTTTAAGCTGATCGTCCCGGATGATATAAATATCGGCCAGGCCGATGTGGGCAAAAATAGAATTTCTAAGCCTCTCAAGTGTGTGTGTGAAGGGTTACTTAGCATCAGTCTTTTTGATTATTACAAGTAGACTCAAAAGGTGAAAAATAAAATTACAGACTGACTCAACCCTAAACCTACGCGATCCTGGACTTGGCTTCTTCTTGATCGTCCGATCTTCGATTCCTGAAAGGTTAGAAGCAACAAGTATTCGAAGAGAAACAGTGTTTGTCAATCATCAAAACATAAGCCATGAAAAAGTAGATTTGCAACAATCTCCCCCTTTTTGATGATGGCAAACACAAGTAGGAAAAATTTATTGAAAACATCGTACAATCATCATAATGAAAACAAAAGTAATACAGATAGCATCAAAAAAGTTCTACAGTATTTGAAGATCTTCATCGACCTCCTCCAAAGCAAAAATCCACTGCAAATCACTCTCTAATTCTTCACCGTCAGAGCCTGGAGAAAGATCACCAGAAGCTTGGCTCATAGTCAACCCCTCAATCTCCCCTCCATTCTTACGTTGCACTGCACGAATGCCCTTCATGAAGCCTTTGATGAAGCCATCTTCCGTAAGCTCTACTTCTAAGGCCTTCACCTCTACGTCATAAAAATGGTCGCGAGCTTCCTGAACTTGATCCTTGACAATTATCTTGAAGGTGTATGATTTTTTGAACTCTTCTACGGCTGCAGATTGGGACAGTTGAGCTACTTTCTCCGACAACTTTTTTAAGAGCTTCTTATTTTCAGCCTCAAGGATTCGCTGATCTTTCAGTTGTTGTTTGTTTGTTGCCTCTACCTCCACCAACTCTATATGCAAATGATAGATCCACTCATCCTGGGAAGAGGATGAAGTAATATTATTCGTCAATTCTGTTCTGCACTATTCCAATTGATCCTCCACCGTCTTCATCTCCTTCACCTTGCCGTCATATTTCTTCTTGTATTCCTCCCTAAAGGTGGTTAACCTTCACAAACTCATCGTTCCAGTCATCCAAGATTTTGTTCACCTCAATGTACTATTAAAAAAGAATCAATAAGTGAAAAGTATATCCCTAAAGATGTATATACAAATACAAGGAAAATATAGAGAGGGTGAACTCACCAACTCCTCGGCACGTCGACGACCGATGCACTTTTGTTTTAGAACATCCTCTGGAATTATATCCCAGATGGAGAAAAACGAGGACTCCTGCCGGCAACTGCTAAAACTTCATTCGACTTCTTCTTCTTAAAAACCTGTAAATCTCCCTTGCCCTCAGGTCACTTGGATGGATTTTTTTGGGTCTCCGGAACTTTCATAGACTTCTTCAACTTCTGTGCATTCGTCCTCCCTGCATGAGTGGCTAGTCCCACCTTGAATAAATATTCTTTGTCTATGCATTTAATTAAACAACACATCTCATAACGGAAGGCATTATTATCAAGAAGCTTCAGCATCCTCAATAAGTCTTCCGCTCCAATATGAAGGGTGATAGATAACTCCTTCAACGTTCCCCATTTTTCTTGGAGGCCCGAATCGTTCTACACAAAGAAGAAGTCGCTAACCCAGTCTTTAGACGGATCCTGTTGCATCTATATTTTTCGGAATAATGATTTTGATGATAGCAAATAACATGACTATTTTCTACTGACATTTTAGGGCCAAGAGATCAGATGACAAATGAAACCAGCTCAAGATTAGGTAGACTATTCTGAGTCAGTCTGTAACTTTCTTTTTCCCTTTCTTGAGTCAATTATAATCTTGGAAGTAACTGATGTTAAGTAATCCTACACACACACTTGAGTGATGTAGAATTTCTTTTTTTACTCACATCGTCCCGGACGATATTTATATCATCCTGGACGATCGAGTTCAAAACAGAAACTCTAATCAGGATTTCTTAATTAAGGTAGCCGTCATTAGCCGATCGGCCTGGACGATACTTGTATCGACTAGGATGATAGGCACAAAACAGAAAGAAATAGCCACCATAATTAATTTAGGTTTTCTGTATTTTTGGAAATCGGTCATGACGATCTTGGATCGGCCTGGACGATATTACACAATTATGCCTAAATTGATCCAACAATCAAGGAAGTAATTAAGGATGATTGATACGATCACATCATCCTGGATGATCTATTCAAAAAACCTTAGTTGCTCCTAGACGATAAGTATCGGCCAGATCAAATTCCGGGCGGTGTGCTGGCCAATATGGATCGGCCAGCTCAAATTTCGGGCGATGCTTTGGACGATTTTTCTCTGATTTGAACTGATCGGCTGGGACGATCGTGAGATTATCCAAGATAATCAAGCCAATTTTCAATCAACCAGTTTATTTTCAGAGCGGTGTTCTGGCTAATCATCTATGATTTGAACTGATCTTACAAGATGATAGTATTATTGTCCTGGATGATAAGGTCGGCAACTTGCAGTTATTGAGCTATTTTGAGCTCTTCTTTATAAGGGCTTTTGTTCAACATTTTGAACATCTTTTGCTGTTGTCTTGACCTGAGAAAACCTAAAGGGGGGAGAGAGAGAGAGAGAGAGGGAGAGAGAGAGAGAGAGAGGTTCTTGTGAGGGGGAGCTTGTGAGGGGATTCACAAGGGTTATTCCAAGCATTATTCCACTTCTTCTTCTACTAGATTCTCTTATCCTTGGAAGGGTTGGGAGAGGTAAGCTTCAGCGATTGATCGAGGTTCTCTTCCTACTTCAGGAGGAAGCAAAAGGATTGAGGATCTCTTCCTTGCCGGGGTGGGGGCAAAAAGGAGGTGTTTGTAAGGGCTTCTCCGCCTAGTTGTGTGGGCTAAAGGAGAGACAAGATTGTAGTGCAATACTCGGAGGGCACCTCCGGGGAGTGGACGTAGGTCGAGTTGACCGAACCACTATAAACCACTTGTATTCTTTTTTACTGCTTCCGCATTTATTTTCTTCTTCCCCTTATGTTGTTTCTATGGTGATTTTGGTTGTTATTATTTGAGCTTTGCTTAATGATTTTTAAAAATATCAATTAACCCCCCCCCCTCTTGGTTAGCCTCGAGCTAGTTCTTAAGGGCCTAACATCTCTAACAAACTTTCAAGTGGTACCAGAGCGGGATTCATAAAAATTGAGTTTGAAAAAACTTTTTGAATTTGATCCATGGCTAACTTTGGGAATCGTAATACAACTGAAGGATATTCTATAACACGACCTCCTTTGTTTGACAGCATTCCTTTTGATTTTTGAAAAACTCGCATGTCTACTTTTTTGCAATCAACTGACTATCGCATATGGATGCTTATTAAAGAAGGATATTCTCTACCTTCTCGTGAAATTAACGGAATTAAAATTGAAGTGGCTTTTACTGAATAGACTTTTGATGAAAGAGACTTAGCTCAACTTAATGCGAAGTGTTTGAACTATTTTTTTGTGCTTTAAAGTCTGAGGATTACAAGCGTGTTTCTACTTGCTCTACAGGAAAAGATATTTGGGATAGGTTATGCATTACTTATGAAGGAACCAATGAAGTTAAGCAATCTCATTTGAATATTCTCTTGCATGACTACGAACTTTTTCGTATGAAATCTTCTGAATTGATTTCTGAAATGTATACAAGATTTACTCAGATTATTACCTCTTTGCATGCCTTAGGAAGAGAACTTTTGAAATATAAAAAAGAGAACAAAATTTTAAGATGTTTGCCTTCTTCTTTTTATGCAAAAATTACTACAATCACTGAATCTAAAGATTTGAACACTTATTCAATTGATAACTTACTTGGCTCACTCATTGCTTACGAGCAAGGGGTGAATTAAAGAAATCTTGATGTAGGTGAGAAAAAGAAAGAGAAAACTGTGGCATTAAAGGTCAACAACACGAACTCTGATTCTTCTAGGTCTGAAAGCGATGACTTTGCATTAATCACAAGGCAATTCAAAAGCTTTCTAAGGAAGAAACAAAAGCATCATCAAAATTGGAGAAAAATTAAGGATAACAAATGTTCTAAAGGATCTTCTAATGTGGTTTGTTATGAATGCAGGAAGCCTAGACATGTGAAAGCTAATTGCCCTACACTTAAGACGAACAAAAGCAAGTAAAAGAGTGAGGAGAAACCCAAGCTCAGGAAGGAGAAGAAGTGAATTCAAAAGGCGTTCTAGGTAGAATCTGCTTCTGATTCATGTGAGACTGAACCTGAGGAAGAAATAAAAAACTTGTGCTTAATGGGAGAAGATCATCTTGATCAAAGCGATAAAGAAGAGGTATGTAAACCAACCTATGATCAATTATTTAAAATTTGTGAGAAAATTCATGCATCATACAAAAAACTCAAGAAGACTCATGCTAGTGTGAAAATAGGATTTTTTAATTTATAAAAATAGCATGAAGTTATTCTGCACCTTGTGTTATTTCTGTGGTGATTTTGGTTGTGATTATTTATGCTTTCCTTAAAGATTTTTAAAAATAACAATTCACCTCCCTCTTGGTTAGCCTCGGGCTAGTTCTTAAGGGCCTAACATCCCTAACAAACTTTCAGATCCCTGGTACGAATATCCAACCACTTGGATCTGAAGGAGATATGACCCTACGTATCAGTATAGATACGCCACATCCGAGCTAGGCAATCTAAAGACAATACTACTCCGCAAACTCTGAAAAATGCAATCAGGCCCACTACGACCGACATAGCCCGATAGGAAAATTGAGACAAACTCAATCCGTAGATTATCAGAATATCAATAAGTTCAAGAGGCGATGGAAACCGTAACCCCGCTCATAAACTAAACTCGTACACCATTACGTAACCCCAGGGAGGAAAGCAGGCACGATCAAATCTTGCCGGTACCTTCATCACCAGATCATTAGGAAACTGGAGCTTTTTCCTAAAAGAGATGAAATAGTATTCGGTGATGGTGAAGATAACATCTTCATCCCTTGTTGTCTTAGGAATCTTCTTCGAACTCTCAGAACAGGCGGAAGGATGATCTTCTACGACGGAAACATCTTTGGTAGAGGTGTGATTACCCATCTCAACTTCCTTATTAAAGAGAGGTGCAAATCTAAATGAGGAAGAAAAATCCCCTAAACTTCTACATAAGAGGAGGGGCATTATATCGAGCTGGGGAAATTTCCCACTCAAAATTAGCGGAAGGCCTCTACCGTCAGAAAGCCAGAGAAAAATAAAATTTGGAAGAAGAATCCCCTAAACTTTTGCACAAGAGGAGGGGCACTTATTCGAGTAGGGGAAATTTCCCACTCAAAAATAATGGAAGCCTCAACTGTTAGAAATCTAGGGGGGTGAGAAAAAGAGAAATCCTCAAAACTACGGCACAAAAGGACGGGCGCTACTTCAAGTATGGAAAATTTCCCACTCAAAATTAAGGGAAGTCTCAACTGTTAGAAAGCCCAGGGGGGGGGGGGGGGGGGGAAGAAAAAGGGAAATCCCCTAAACTACTGCACAAGAGGAGGGGCGCTAAGTCGAGCAGTGGAAATTTTCCATTCGTAAATAGCGAAAGCCTCAACTGTTTGAGAGCCAGAGGGAGAAAAAGAGAAAGTGCAATTTTTCTAAAGGCCTTAGGGGGCATTTTTATAGGTTTTGGAGAGAATGAGGGGGAGTTGCTGTCATTTTCAAAATCCATAATTTTTAAAATTTTGTTTCGAATTTTTTGGTATTTTTTTTGGAATTTTTTGGACCAAAAAATAGCTATTTTTGCGTTTGTGGGGACCACAAGGCGCTGGGCTGAACCGCCACACCCCAAGGGAAGCGAGCAGCCCAGCGTGCCCTCTTGGAGCACAGGCATGCGGACACGGGCGAGCGGGCTTGCGGACACGGGCGTGCGCGGGGCGCGCGGACACAAGCAAGCGGCACGTGACGTGCAGGGCCCGCGGGGCGCTTGGCGCGCGTGCGCGACAGTTGTTTCGCGCCACCACCGGCCGCGGTGACCGGCCGGCCAGTCCGGTAGGTTCGGCTACCCGATCCATTCCAGGCCCAAATTTCATCCCGAAAAGTCTGAATTCGACATTTTTAGGGTCCCTGGAACCGTTTTTCAACGTTCTGAACTCCATTTTGACACTTCTAAAGCTCAATGGGACCTCTACGACCAAATTTGTACCAACGTTCAACTCTTTGAACACAATTTTTGTGGTTCGACAAATGTAAATTTCCAAAACAAGTATTTTCAGACTCCTGGAGTTTCGTTGTCCGAAAATAGTGGGGCAACTGATACGTCAACACAAATTTATCTTGATTGGGCACAAATCCTGAAGCAAAAAGCTAGTTGGAAACTTCAAAGATTAAATTCAGGAGCATCTGAACTCCGATTTCAACAAACTTATAGTCAAACTGAGCGTCTCGGAAACACAAACCCAATGACACTAAATTCAATCTAATCCGAGCTCAAATGGGTATGAATCAAGGACCAAAAGCACTGTTGGAAGGTTTGAACCACAATTTGAGTTACCAAATGGTCTCCGATTTTAACGAACTTATACTCGAGTCGAACGTCTCGATGAGACGAATCCAACGAAATCAAGATCGCTAAATTCCAATATCATTAAGGCCTTTAAATTTGCAATGAACGGTGCACGATCGAAGGGTTCAACATCAATCGTCCATTCGACCACTCCCTATTCACCCATGATCTCACACCTATTTACAAGCCATGCCACTCCAGAAAAACTATTAATAAAGCCCTCATTCTTCACAAAAGGACTCAAGTAAAGAGAGAGAAGAAGAAGAGAAAGGGAAAAGGGAGAATCATCTCCTCCTTGACCACTGCTGGAGCTCTTCCCGCTACCTGAATATGCCGGAACTCTGCCAGATTTTTGGGAAACGCCGGGATTTTGCAGAACTTTGTAACTTTGTTTGAAGCTGATTGTAATTTGATCGCCCTTACTTGGGAGACGAATTAACTCGTAATTTTCCAAGCACTAGGGGAACTTTACAACTGGTCGAGGCCCCATGGTTTTTTTCCTCTTTCGAGTTTTCCACGTAAAAATCCTGGTGTTCATTTCATTTTCTGTTTGTGTGCTGAATATTTGTGCAACGCTCGGACGCAAATTCATAAACTCTACCACTGTGTATATTCTAGCCCACAAAAGTTTGGTGCCTTCTGCGGAAACTACTATCCCACAACTTCAAGTATTGCTACAATTGTCAACAGACGTAGCAGTTGCATCATTAGAGCTTCCCGATCCAACTCCCACTAATTTAGAAATTAATCTACGAATCTCCAACACCCGATGTCTACCTCCTTTTATCATGGGGGGAAAAATGCTGCTGGAGAAGGACCCTTAGAACATTCCTTGGAAGAGAGAATCCGAAATTTAGATGAATCTCAGAATGATATCCTTCAACTCCTATGAGAGAGTCAGCAACCGGCACTAGAACAACGGGAGGAAGTTCTTCTCCCTCGAGATCCACCACGGGTTGAAGATGTTCAATTCGAACATCTTCAAGCAGATATTCATCCTCCTCCACTAAAGAGTCATCTACAATCGCTCCAGGATAACGAACTTGCCGTTACAGCAAGTTCTACATATCCTTCGCCCACAACTCGGCAATCTCGCACTCTTCTAGATCTCCTAGAAGACTTAGTTCAACAACATGTTACTAAGTTCCCTCGCAACGCCCTCCATTATGAACTGTTGAGATTAGTACGGGAAGAGTTACTTTGAGAAGATATGAGACAAACTCTCTGATAGAGAAACATCCAGGAGTCATCACCTCTAACTGAAGCCATTCATCAGCACCCATTCTAGTTTGATTCAAAGTACTGAACGTCGAGACCTACAATAGGATGTCCGACCCATATGAGCATATCAACTACTATAGAACCATCAAGTATATTCAATGAGCATCGGATGCACTCCTTTGCCAGGTTTTTCCTGCCACCCTTAAAGATAGGCTCGAACGTGGTTCCCGACTGGGGGGCAGTTTTCGCTCCAACCTAAAAAGGTCATTCATTTCAACTTCTGGACTTCAGTCATTGCTTCATTAATTTCATGGAAATTAGATCCGGATTGGGGGGAAACTTTGACTCCAACCATGGTCAAGAAGATCCCTCCAATACTTCCAACATCAAGATGATATGTCAGGAAAATCTCAGCAAATGCAAGGATATCTTCGATCAATAATAAGCTTCATCCAGTCCCCAACTGGACTTTTACTCCTTGGGCAAGGTCTTAATCTTGACCTCAAAAAGGCAGCAACGGTCTAAAGATAGACCCTTTTTTATCTTTAATTTGGAATACACGTGGCATTCACCCCCTCCCAATCAAAGAAAAATCAATCCCAGGGGTATTAGATTCGACCTCTTCCACACAAGTTAATGTCGTCGCGTAAAGGCTCTGACATACAACCTTTGAAAGATCTCACATCCTTGGTGGATTCTCTCGACCTCTTCCACACATGTTAACATCATCGAGCGAGGCTCTGACATATAATCTCGGATAGGTCTCAAGTCCTTGGTAGACTCTCTCGACCTCTTCCACACAGGTTAATATCGTCGAGCGAGGCTCTGACATACAACCTCGGATAGGTCTCAAGTCCATGGTAGATTCTCTCAACCACTTCCATACAGGTTAATGTCATCGAGTAGGGCTCTGAAATACAACCTCGGATAGGTCTCAAGTTCTTGGTAGATTCTCTCAACCTCTTTCATACAGGTTAACGTCATCGAGCGAGGCTCTGGCATACAACCTCGAATAGGTCTCAAGTCCTTGGTAGATTCTCTCGACCTCTTCCATACAGGTTAACATCATCGAGCAGGGCTCTGACATATAACCTCGGATAGGTCTTACGTCCTTGGTGGATTCTCTCGACCACTTCCCTATAAGTTACAATCGTCAAGCAACAAACAACTTCAAAACATTCAAATATCCTTAGTGAATTTAGTGACTTCTTCTCCACTGCTTATTGTAGCATCTCATACAACTTCTTCTTCAAAGAAAGATTACAATTTATTCTTCGTCAGGCCTCAACTCAGTTAACATTATACATGTGTCGCCAGAACGTTGGCACAACACACTACTCCTACCCCTTGACTCAGGGATATCTTATGTCGGTACACTTCAGTATATATGCATATTATATCAACTAAATGTCACTGGACTAACACCATCATCGTACACTCAAACTCTCTCCTTCAACTTTACACTCGATCGTTGACTACTAATGGGCTTCAACTCGATCATCCGTCATCAACAGACTTCTGCTCAAACAGCATCAAAATTCTCCCCGTATACTCATCACTTCTGGTTCTCCTCCAGGACACTATCATCGCCAGATTTTCTCAAATTACCCTCGCATACAAGCAGCAGTTGATCATCCTCCATCAAGGGTTATCTATTAAGAAGTTAGCCTCTCATTGCGACTTCTTCTACACAAGAGAGGGGCACTGAAGCTTTATAGGAGAATGCTGCCTATCTACGACAGTGGAATGCCTCCAATGCAAGAAAAAGGGGGGGGGGGGGGGGGGGGGGGAATCCCTTCGCTTCTACCCAAGAAGAGGGGCACTAATTCAAGCACGGGAAATTTCCCACTTGAAATTAGTCGAAGGCCTCAACCGTTAGAAAGCCAGGGGGAAAGAAAAGAAGAAGAAAAATCCCTTTACTTCTGCTCAAGATAAGGGGCTCTAATTTGAGCAGGGGAAATTTCCCACTCAAAATTAATGGGAGGCTTCAAATGTCAGAAAGCCAGGGGGATAGAAGAGAAGAAGAAAAATCTCCTCTTCTCCGCAAGAAGAGGGGCGCTAATTCGAGCAAGGGAAAATTTCCCACTCAAAATTAGCGGAAAGCCTTGACCTCCAAAAAGTCGGGGGGAAAAAGAAGCAAAAGAAAAATCCCTTAACTTCTATACAAGAGGAGGGGCGCTAAGTCGAGCAAGGGAAATTTCCCACTCGAAAATAGTGGAAGCCTTAACTTTCAGAGAGCCAGAGGGAGAAAAGGAGAAGGTTCAATTTTTCTAAGGCCTAAGGGGCCTATTTATAGGTTTTTGAGAGAGAAGGGGGGAGTTATTACCATTTCGTAATCACAAAATTTTCTAAATTTTTTCTAATTTTTCCAAAAATTTTGGGAATTTTTTTAGCCCAAAAATAGCAAAAACGGCCTTTTTACACGAGTGGGCCCCACTTAAGTCGGTGGCAGCGAACCGACTCGTGAAAACTACATCGATTCACAGATGTTTCAAGTGGATCATGGCCAGCCGCGCAGCATCGCACAAATTGTGCGCAAGGTCGGCCGCCTGCTTTGGCAGAAGCGGATGTAGCAGCAGCGGAGCAGACCAATGTTATGGATCTATGGTTTATGATTTTGATGATAGAAAACATTCCTTATTTCTCTATGATTGCCTTATGTGCTAACGTTTCAGGTTCACACGATCGGATAGCAATTTGGAATCATCTCAAGATTGGGTAGACTAGGTCTGAGTCAGTTTGTAATCTTTTTTCCTTTCTTGAGTCTGTTGTATTTGGTGTGGGACCAGTTGGATTGTAATTTGGAAGATCTACTGTTGTTCCTTATATGATTTCTATTTTTGGTAGTATCAGCCGAGACGATATGTCCAAAATCAGAAACCCTAATTAGGGCATCCTCATTAAGGAAGCCGTCAACAGATCGGCCTGGACGATACTTGTATCGGCCAGGACGATAATATCAATTCAGAAAGAATCAACCGCCATAATCAGTTTAGGAAGTCTTTGTTTTAGGAAATCGGCCAGGACGATATTATTATCGTCGAGGATGATCTAACTCAATCATGCCTAAGTTGATCTGGTATGTTTGGAAAGCATTAATGGTTGATTGACATGATCACATCATCCGGGACGATTGCATAATCGGCCAGGACGATGGCCTGGACGATCTACATCGGACAGCTTGTATTCAGGGAGATGATCAGGACGATTGAACTAGGTTTTAAACTAATCGTCCTGGCCGATCGTGATATCGGCTAGGACGATGTAACAAATTTTCTTCTGATCATCCCAAATCGTCCCAGGCTGATGAGCTGAATTTGTACTGATCGGCCAGGACGATATACCTATCGTCCTGGATGATAATGTCGGCAACTTGCATTAATGAGCTCGTTTTGAGAGCTTCTATTTAAGCTATAGCATGGCACTTTGTAAGTGTCTTTGGCAGCCATTGGAGCTTCGTTCTTGTGGGGGAGACTTGAAGAGAGATCTTGAAAGGGAGAGAGGAAAGGGTGGAGTTTGAGAGGGAGAAGATTCGGTGAGGGGGAGGAACTCAAGGGAGTGTGGTGGGGGATCTACATGGTTGCTCCGACGAACTCGCACCTTAGTACCATCGGATTCAAGGCTTGTCTCGAGGTAAGTTCACCAAAGAAGAAGATCTCTTTGGTGTCAAAGGACCCGGCGACTCCGCCACACCGGGGAAGGTGAAAGTGATTTTGTAAGGGCTTCTCCGCCTAGCTGTGGGGGCTAAATGAGAGACACTTATGTTAGTGCAATACTTTGGGGGTGCCTCCAAGGAGTGGACGTAGGTCAAGGTTTGACCGAACCACTATAAATCCGGTGTGTTCTTTTCTTATTATCGCTTCCTCATTTATTTTTCTTCCGCACTTTGTTTGTGGTGTTTTTGGTTGGAACTTTATCTTTAGTTTTAAGGTTTTTCAATTCACCTCCCCTTATTGGTTAGCTTGGGACGTAGTTCAAGAGGGCCTAACATCCCTAACGAACTTTCAAGTGGTATTAGAGCCGTTTTCATAAAAATAAGTTTTTAAAAGCTTTTGAATTTCGATCCATGGCTAATCGTATTGTTGCGGAAGGTTATTCAATCACCAGACCTCCTTTATTTAAAAATATGTCATTTGATTTTTAGAAAACTCGCATGTCTATTTTCTTGCAATCGATTGATTTTTGCATATGGCATATGATTTTAACTGGATATTCATCACCGTCACGTATTGTTAATGGAGTTAAAACTGATATTCCTTTTAATCAATGGAATAGGGAAGAACAAGTAAATGCTCAATTGAATGCAAAATCTTTAAACTATTTTTTCTGTGCTTTAAATTCTGAAGATTTTATGTTAGTATCCACGTGCACTACTGGTAAGGAAGTTTGGGATAAATTGCACACCATATTCGAAGGCACTAGTTAAATGAAACAATCCAAGCTGAATTTGTTAATGCATGATGTTGAACTATTTTCCATGAAACCTTATGAGACGATCTTAGACATGTACACTAGGTTCATTCAAATTGAAACATCATTGCATGCCTTAGGAAAAGAGTTTTCAAATTTTGAAAAAGTTAATAAAATTCTTCGTTGTTTACTTGAAAAATTTGATGCCAAAGTTGTTGCTATTTGTGAATCTAAAGATTTGAATATATATTCTATTGATAATTTGATCTGCTCACTCATTGCCTACGAGCAAGGTTTGGGTCAAAGACTTTTGGTTGCAGGTGAAACGATTATTCTAAAAACTGAAGATACGGGAAAGGATTGCTTAGTTAGTGACGAATGCAATGACTTGTCAAGTAAATCACAAAGCTCACCAAAGCATAAGCAAAAGTGGAAAAAGGTAAAAATGGTAAGGATGTTCATATTCCTTTTGACGTTATTTGCTTTCGATGTAGGAAACCTGGACATATGAAAAATGAGTGCCCTAATTTAAAAATTCTCCCTACAAAAGAAAAGGGAAAGGCGAAACAAACTTTGAACTGGGGAAATAATGAAAGGCAAAAAATCTCATGGGCAGATCTGATCTCTGAAGCTTCGAACCAGGAGAGAGATAATGGTTTAAGAGCCTTTCATATTTTTGTGTTTTTCTATTTTTTCTTTTTATTTTATTTTATTTTATTTTATTTTTTATTTTGTTTTGTTTAGTTCTTGAAATTTTTCCTTTCGTGAAAATTTTTCTTTGATCAACACACACATTCGCTTTTCTAAAAATGAAAAATCTACTTTCTATTTTTCTTGAAATCTTTGGTAGATTTTGTTTGACTTCTCTAATACAGTTAAAGGAAGGAAACTCATTATTTTTTTTTTCAAATCCATGTTTTTCTAAAAAAGGTTATCCTACTTTTGATTTAAAATCTCTTTCATCTTTTAAATTGGTTTTTGAAAGAAATTTTTTTTATCTCCATACGTTTTATTTATCGTATAGGAATCTTTTGCAAGTTGTTGAATCTAACTCATAATTTTCTTAATCAAAAAATTTGCTTTGTCACTAAGATGGGTTTTCCTTTGTTTTTTTTAGATTTAAGAAAGGTAGCAGATTCAAAAAATTGGCCAATGATGCCAAAAATAAAAGATGTGCAAAGCACCAAATTGAAAAATATAGAATACACAAAGTGTATCAAAAGATGCGCAGTACGTCAACCAATTGTCAAGAGGCATAAAATGAGCCCACAAAAAGTTAATGCTTACCATTCTTGTACTCTTTAAAAAAACTTAAGAAAATCCTTGATACTTTCGATACTTGACTTTGAAAATCTTGATTCTTGATTCAACAATTCGTGCATTGATCTTCTATTAGATATATTTTATGAAAGGAGTTTTTGAAAAATGATTGTTTCTTTCTCTAATTTATTTCTTGATTTAGATATTGAATTAAAAAGTTTTTGAGCCTTTTTAAAGAACTTGAGTTTGGATTATCAAATTCTGATTTTCTAACCTTTTCTGAGCTATGCGTTGTCAATCCAATTGTACTAAATTTTTGATTAAAACCAAGAGGTAACCTTTTCATTTTAAGAATTTTTTTTCCACCAGATCAGGAAACAGTCTTGTATCTTGTTTTCAAAAATTTTTAAAACAACAAAAATGTTTTCATCTCCCCTATTTTTTTTAAAAGTGTTATTCTAAGGAGGGGGAGATTAGGAGAAATTATTCTTTTTGAAAATTCAAATTGAAATGTTTTGCCATCATCAAAAAGAGGGAGATTGTTATGGATCTATGATTTATGATTTTGATGATAGAAAACATTCCTTATTTCTCTATGATTGCCTTATGTGCTAACATTTCAGGTTCACACGATCAGACTGCAATTTGGAATCATCTCAAGATTGGGTAGACTAGGTCTGAGTCAGTTTGTAATCTTTTTTCCTTTCTTGAGTCTATTGTATTTGGTGTGGGACCAGTTGGATTGTAATTTGGAAGATCTCCTGTTGTTCCCTATATGATTTCTATTTTTGGTAATATCGGCCAGAATGATATTTATATCATCCTGGATGATATTTATATCATCCTGGATGATATGTCCAAATTCAGAAACCCTAATTACGGCATCCTCATTAAAGCAGCCGTCAACAGATCGGCCTGGACGATAATCTCAATTCAGAAAGAATCAACCGCCATAATCAGTTTAGGAAGTCTTTATTTTAGGAAATCGGCTAGGACGATATTATTGTCATCGAGGACGATCTAACTCAATCATGGCTAAATTGATCTGATATCTTTGGAAAGCATTAATGGTTGATTAACACGATCACATCGTCCGGGATGATCGCATAATCGGCCAGGACGATGGCCTGGACGATCTACATCGGACAGCTTGAATTCAGGGCGATGATGAGGACGATTGAACTAGGTTTTAAACTAATTAGCCTGGCCGATCGTGATATCGGCCAGAACGATGTAACCAATTTTCTTCTGATCGTCCCAAATCATCCCAGGCTGATGAGCTGAATTTGTACTGATCGGCCAGGACGATATACCTATCGTCCTGGACGATAATGTCGGCAACTTACATTAATGAGCTCATTTTGAGAGCTTCTATTTAAGCTATGGCATGACACTTTGTACGTGTCTTTGGCAGCCATTGGAGCTTCGTTCTTGTGGGGGAGACTTGAAGAGAGAGCATGAAAGGGAGAGAGGAAAGGGTGGAGTTTGAGAGGGAGAAGATCCTGTGAGGGGGAGGAACTCAAGGGAGTGTGGTGGGGGATCCACACGGTTGCTCCGGCGAACTCGCACCTTAGTACCATCGGATTCAAGGCTTGTCTCGAGGTAAGTTCACCAAAGAAGAAGATCTCTTTGGTGTCAAAGGACCCGGCGACTCCGCCGCACCGGGGAAGGTGGAAGTGATTTTGTAAGGGCTTCTCCGCCTAGCTGTGGGGGCTAAAGGAGAGACACTTGTGTTAGTGCAATACTTGTTGGGTGTCTCCAAGGAGTGGACGTAGGTCAAGGTTTGACCAAACTACTATAAATCCTATGTGTTCTTTTCTTAATATCGCTTCCGCATTTATTTTTCTTCCGCACTTTATTTGTGGTGTTTTTGGTTGGAATTTTATCTTTGGTTTTAAGGTTTTTCAATTCACCTCCCCTTCTTGGTTAGCTTGGGACCTAATTCAAGAGGGCCTAGTATCCCTAACGAACTTTCAAGTGGTATCAGAGCCGTTTTCATAAAAACAAGTTTTTAAAAGCTTTTGAATTTCGATTCATGGCTAATCGTAATGTTGCGGAAGGTTATTCAATCACCATACCTCCTTTATTTGAAAATATATCATTTGATTTTTGGAAAACTCGCATATCTATTTTCTTGCAATCGATTGATTTTCGCATATGGCATATGATTTTAACTGGTTATTCATCACCGTTATGTATTGTTAATGGAGTTAAAACTGATATTCCTTTTAATCAATGGAATATGGAAGAACAAGTAAATGCTCAATTGAATGCAAAATCTTTAAACTGTTTTTTATGTGC
Source organism: Dendrobium nobile (assembly GCA_022539455.1). Classification (NCBI taxonomy): domain Eukaryota; kingdom Viridiplantae; phylum Streptophyta; class Magnoliopsida; order Asparagales; family Orchidaceae; genus Dendrobium; species Dendrobium nobile. The sequence continues at coordinate 25,204,136 of CM039722.1, forward strand.
TTTAAATTCTGAAGATTTTATGTCAGTATCCACGTGCACTACTGGTAAGGAAGTTTGGGATAAATTGCACACCATATACGAAGGCACTAGTGAAATCAAACAATCCAAGCTGAATTTGTCAATGCATGATTTTGAACTGTTTTCCATGAAACCTTATGAGACGATCTTAGACATGTACACTAGGTTCATTCAAATTGAAACATCATTGCATGCCTTAGGAAAAGAGTTTTCAAATTTTGAAAAAGTCAATAAAATTCTTCATTGTTTACTTAAAAATTTTGATGCCAAAGTTGTTGCTATTTGTGAATATAAAGATTTGAATATATATTCTATTGATAATTTGATTGGCTCACTCATTGCCTACGAGCAAGGTTTGGGTCAAAGACTTTTGGATGCAGGTGAAACGATTGTTCTAAAAACTGAAGATACGGGAAAGGATTGCTTAGTTGGTGACGAATGCAATGACTTGTCAAGTAAATCACAAAGCTCACCAAAGCATAAGCAAAAGTGGAAAAAAGATAAAAATGGTAAGGATGTTCATATTCCTTCTGACGTTATTTACTTTCGATGTAGGAAACCTGGACATATGAAAAAAGAGTGCCATAATTTAAGAATTCTCCCTACAAAAGAAAAGGGCAAGGCGAAATAAACTTTGAACTAGGAAAATAATGAAAGACAAAAAATCTCATGGGCAGATCTGGTCTCTGAAGCATCGGACCAGGAGAGAGATAATGGTTAAAGAGCCTTTCATGTTTTTGTGTTTTTGTGTTTTATTTTTTATTTTTTATTTTATTTTTTATTTTGTTTTGTTTAGTTCTTGAAATTTTTCCTTTCGTGAAAATTTTTCTTTGATCAACACACACATTCACTTTTCTAAAAATGAAAAATCTACTTTCTATTTTTCTTAAAATCTTTGGTAGATTTTGTTTGACTTCTCTAATACAGTCAAAGGAAGGAAACTCATTATTTTTTTTTCAAGTCCGTGTTTTTCTAAAAAAGGTTATCCTACTTTTGATTTAAAATCTCTTTCATCTTTTAAATTGGTTTTTGAAACAAAATTTTTTTATCTCCATACGTTTTATTTATCTTATAGGAATCTTTTGCAAGTTGTTGAATCTAACTCATAATTTTCTTAATCAAGAAATTTGTTTTGTCACTAAGATGGGTTTTTCTTTGTTTTTTTTAGATTTAAGAAAGGTAGCATATTCAAAAAATTGGCCAATGATGCCAAAAATAAAAGATGCGCAAAGCGCCAAATTAAAAAATATATAATACACAAAGTGTATCAAAAGATGCGCAGTGCGCCAACCAATTGTCAAGAGGCATAAAATGAGCCCACAAGAAGTTAATGCTTACCATTCTTGTACTTCTTAAAAAAACTTAAGAATACCCTTGATACTTTTGATACTTGACTTTGAAAATCTTGATTCTTGATTCAACAATTCGTGTATTGATCTTCTATTAGATATATTTTATGGAAGGAGTTTTTGAAAAATGATTGTTTCTTTCTCTAATTTATTTCTTGATTTATATATTGAATTAAAAAGTTTTTGAGCCTTTTTAAAGAACTTGAGTTTGGATTATCAAATTCTGATTTTCTAACCTTTTCTGGGCTATGCGTTGTCAATCCAATTCTACTAAGTTTTTGATTAAAACCAAGAGGTAACCTTTTCATTTTAAGAATTTTTTTTCCACCAGATCAGGAAATAGTCTTGTATCTTGTTTTCAAAAATTTTTTCATCTCCCCTATTTTTTTTTAAAAGTGTTATTCTAGTGAGGGGGAGATTAAGAGAAATTGTTCTTTTTAAAAATTCAAATTGAAATGTTTTGCCATCATCAAAAAGGGGGAGATTGTTATGGATCTATGGTTTATGATTTTGATGATAGAAAACATTCCTTATTTCTCTTTGATTGCCTTATGTGCTAACGTTTCAGGTTCACACGATCGGACTGCAATTTGGAATAATCTCAAGATTGGGTAGACTAGGTCTGAGTCAGTTTGTAATCTTTTTTCCTTTCTTGAGTCTGTTGTATTTGGTGTGGGACCAGTTGGATTATAATTTGAAAGATCTCCTGTTGTTCCCTATATGATTTCTATTTTTGATAATATCGGCCGGGACGATATTTATATCGTCCTAGACGATATGTCCAAATTCAGAAACCCTAATTAGGGCATCCTCATTAAGGCAGCCGTCAACAGATCGGCCTAGACGATACTTGTATCGGTCAGATGATAATCTCAATTCAGAAAGAATCAACCGCCATAATCAGTTTAGGAAGTCTTTGTTTTAGGAAATCGGCCAGGACGATATTATTGTCATCCAGGACGATCTAATTTAATCATGCCTAAATTTATCTGGTATCTTTGGAAAGAATTAATGATTGATTGACACGATCACATCGTCCGGGACGATCGCATAATCGGCCAGGACGATGGCCTGGACGATCTACATCAGACAGCTTGTATTCAAGGCGATGATCAGGACGATTGAACTAGGTTTTAAACTAATCGGCCTGGCCGATCGTGATATCAGCCAGGACGATGTAACCAATTTTCTTCTGATCGTCCCAAATCGTCCCAGGCTGATGAGCTGAATTTGTACTGATCAGCCAGGACGATATACCTATCGTCCTGGATGATAATGTCGGCAACTTGCATTAATGATCTCGTTTTGAGAGCTTCTATTTAAGCTATGTCATGGCACTTTGTAAGTGTCTTTGGCAGCCATTGGAGCTTCGTTCTTGTGGGGGAGACTTGAAGAGAGAGCTTGAAAGTGAGAGAGGAAAGGGTGGAGTTTGAGAGGGAGAAGATCCTATGAGGGGGAGGAACTCAAGGGAGTGTGGTGGGGGAACCACACGGTTGCTCCGGCAAACTCGCACCTTAGTACCATCGGATTCAAGGCTTGTCCCGAGGTAAGTTCACCAAAGAAGAAGATCTCTTTGGTGTCAAAGGACCCGGCGACTCTGCCGCACCGGGGAAGGTGGAAGTGATTTTGTAAGGGCTTCTCCGCCTAGCTGTGGGGGCTAAAGGAGAGACACTTATGTTAGTGCAATACTTAGGGGTTGCCTCCAAGGAGTGGACGTAGGTCAAGGTTTGACCGAACCACTATAAATCCGGTGTGTTCTTTTCTTATTATCGCTTCCGCATTTATTTTTCTTTCGCACTTTGTTTGTGGTGTTTTTAATTGGAACTTTATCTTTGGTTTTAAGGTTTTCCAATTCACCTCCCCTTCTTGGTTAGCTTGGGACCTAATTCAAGAGGGCCTAGTATCCCTAACGAACTTTCAAGTGGTATCAGAGCCGTTTTCATAAAAACAAGATTTTAAAAGCTTTTGAATTTTGATTCATGGCTAATCGTAATGTTGCGGAAGGTTATTCAATCACCAGACCTCCTTTATTTGAAAATATATCTTTGATTTTTGGAAAACTCGCATGTCTATTTTCTTGCAATCGATTGATTTTCGCATATGACATATGATTTTAACTGGTTATTCATCACCGTTATGTATTGTTAATGGAGTTGAAACTGGTATTCCTTTTAATCAATGGAATATGGAAGAACAAGTAAATGCTCAAATGAATGCAAAATCTTTAAACTATTTTTTATGTGCTTTAAATTTTGAAGATTTTATGTCAGTATCCACGTGCACTACTGGTAAGGAAGATTGGGATAAATTGCACACTATATACGAAGGCACTAGTGAAATCAAACAATCCAAGCTGAATTTGTCAATGCATGATTTTGAACTGTTTTCCATGAAACCTTATGAGACGATCTTAGACATGTACACTAGGTTCATTCAAATTGAAACATCATTGCATGCCTTAGGAAAAGAGTTTTCAAATTTTGAAAAAGTCAATAAAATTCTTCATTGTTTACTTAAAAATTTTGATGCCAAAGTTGTTGCTATTTGTGAATATAAAGATTTGAATATATATTCTATTGATAATTTGATTGGCTCACTCATTGCCTACGAGCAAGGTTTGGGTCAAAGACTTTTGGATGCAGGTGAAACGATTGTTCTAAAAACTGAAGATACGGGAAAGGATTGCTTAGTTGGTGACGAATGCAATGACTTGTCAAGTAAATCACAAAGCTCACCAAAGCATAAGCAAAAGTGGAAAAAAGATAAAAATGGTAAGGATGTTCATATTCCTTCTGACGTTATTTACTTTCGATGTAGAAAACCTGGACATATGAAAAAAGAGTGCCATAATTTAAGAATTCTCCCTACAAAAGAAAAGGGCAAGGCGAAATAAACTTTGAACTGGGAAAATAATGAAAGACAAAAAATCTCATGGGCAGATCTGGTCTCTGAAGCATCGGACCAGGAGAGAGATAATAGTTAAAGAGCCTTTCATGTTTTTGTGTTTTTGTGTTTTTTTTTTATTTTTTATTTTATTTTTTATTTTGTTTTGTTTAGTTCTTGAAATTTTTCCTTTCGTGAAAATTTTTCTTTGATCAACACACACATTCACTTTTCTAAAAATGAAAAATCTACTTTCTATTTTTCTTAAAATCTTTGGTAGATTTTGTTTGACTTCTCTAATACAGTCAAAGGAAGGAAACTCATTATTTTTTTTTCAAGTCCGTGTTTTTCTAAAAAAGGTTATCCTACTTTTGATTTAAAATCTCTTTCATCTTTTAAATTGGTTTTTGAAACAAAATTTTTTTTATCTCCATACGTTTTATTTATCTTATAGGAATCTTTTGCAAGTTGTTGAATCTAACTCATAATTTTCTTAATCAAGAAATTTGTTTTGTCACTAAGATGGGTTTTTCTTTGTTTTTTTTAGATTTAAGAAAGGTAGCATATTCAAAAAATTGGCCAATGATGCCAAAAATAAAAGATGCGCAAAGCGCCAAATTGAAAAATATAGAATACACAAAGTGTATCAAAAGATGCGCAGTGCGCCAACCAATTGTCAAGAGGCATAAAATGAGCCCACAAAAAGTTAATGCTTACCATTCTTGTACTTCTTAAAAAAACTTAAGAAAACCCTTGATACTTTTGATACTTGACTTTGAAAATCTTGATTCTTGATTCAACAATTCGTGCATTGATCTTCTATTAGATATATTTTATGGAAGGAGTTTTTGAAAAATGATTGTTTCTTTCTCTAATTTATTTCTTGATTAGATATTGAATTAAAAAGTTTTTGAGCCATTTTAAAGAACTTGAGTTTGGATTATCAAATTCTGATTTTCTAACCTTTTCTGGGCTATGCGTTGTCAATCCAATTCTACTAAGTTTTTGATTAAAACCAAGAGGTAACCTTTTAATTTTAAGAATTTTTTTTTCCACCAGATCAGGAAATAGTCTTGTATCTTGTTTTCAAAAATTTTTAAAACAACAAAAATTTTTTCATCTCCCCTATTTTTTTTAAAAGTGTTATTCTAGTGAGGGGGAGATTAAGAGAAATTGTTCTTTTTAAAAATTCAAATTGAAATGTTTTACCATCATCAAAAAGGGGGAGATTGTTATGGATCTATGGTTTATGATTTTGATGATAGAAAACATTCCTTATTTCCCTATGATTGCCTTATGTGCTAACGTTTTAGGTTCACACGATCGGACTGCAATTTGGAATCATCTCAAGATTGGGTAGACTAGGTCTGAATCAGTTTGTAATCTTTTTTCCTTTCTTGAGTCTGTTGTATTTGGTGTGGGACCAGTTGGATTATAATTTGGAAGATCTCCTATTGTTCCCTATATGATTTCTATTTTTAATAATATCGGCCGGGATGATATTTATATCGTCCTGGACGATATGTCCAAAATCAGAAACCCTAATTAGGGCATCCTCATTAAGGCAGCCGTCAACAGATCGGCCTAGACGATACTTGTATCGGTCAGATGATAATCTCAATTCAGAAAGAATCAACCGCCATAATCAGTTTAGGAAGTCTTTGTTTTAGGAAATCGGCCAGGACGATATTATTGTCGTCCAGGACGATCTAACTTAATCATGCCTAAATTTATCTGGTATCTTTGGAAAGCATTAAGGGTTGATTGACACGATCACATCGTCTGGGACGATCGCATAATCGGCCAGGACGATGGCCTGGACGATCTACATCGGACAGCTTCTATTCAAGGCGATGATCAGGACGATTGAATTAGGTTTTAAACTAATCGGCCTGGCCGATCGTGATATCGGCCAGGACAATGTAACCAATTTTCTTCTGATCGTCCCAAATCGTCCCAGGCTGATGAGCTGAATTTGTACTGATCGGCCAGGATGATATACCTATCGTCCTGGACGATAATGTCGGCAACTTGCATTAATGAGCTCGTTTTGAGAGCTTCTATTTAAGCTATGGCATGACACTTTGTAAGTGTCTTTGGCAGCCATTGGAGCTTCGTTCTTGTGGGGGAGACTTGAAGAGAGAGCTTGAAAGTGAGAGAGGAAAGGGTGGAGTTTGAGAGGGAGAAGATCCTATGAGGTGGAGGAACTCAAGGGAGTGTGGTGGGGGATCCACACGATTGCTCCGGCGAACTCGCACCTTAGTACCATCGTATTCAAGGCTTGTCTCGAGGTAAGTTCACCAAAGAAGAAGATCTCTTTGGTGTCAAAGGACCCGGCGACTCTGCCGCACCGGGGAAGGTGGAAGTGATTTTGTAAGGGCTTCACCGCCTAGCTGTGGGGGCTAAAGGAGAGACACTTATGTTAGTGCAATACTTAGGGGTTGCCTCCAAGGAGTGGACGTAGGTCAAGGTTTGACCGAACCACTATAAATCCGGTGAGTTCTTTTCTTATTATCGCTTCCGCATTTATTTTTCTTCCGCACTTTGTTTGTGGTGTTTTTGGTTGGAACTTTATCTTTGGTTTTAAGGTTTTCCAATTAACCTCCCCTTCTTGGTTAGCTTGGGACCTAGTTCAAGAGGGCTTAATATCCCTAACGAACTTTCAGCCAACGCACGGGCTGCGGCGCGGGCCAGGTAGGCTGCAGAGATGGCCAGGAGAAAAATGTGCGGGCCAGGCAGGCCCAGGTGCGTGCTGGCGGTCCCAAGCGCGAGCCGCAGAGTGGGCCAGCTGGCTCTACGCATGTTTTCGCACCGCTGGCGGCTGCAACGGAAGCCGATCGGCCGGTTCGGCACTCCGGTCTTTTTCAGTCCCTTTTTTTCCCAAAAAAGACCAAATCAGACATTTTTGGAATCCTCGAGATCATTTTTCGACGTTCTAAACTCAATTTTGACACTTCCAAAGCTCAACGGGACCTCTACGACCAAGCTTGTATTAATGTTCAACTCTTGGAACACAATTTTTGCAATTCAGCAAATATAAATTATTAGGACAAGTATTTTCAGACTCCTAGAGTTTTGAAGTCTGAAAATAGGGGGGCAACTGTTACGTCATCATAAAATTATCTTGGTCGGGCATGAATTTCAAGGCAAAAAGCTAGTCGGAAACTTTAAAAATTAAATTTGAGAGCTCCCAGACTCTGATTTCAGCAAGCTTATAGTCAAACTGATCGTCTCAGAAATACGAACCCAATGACACCAAATTCAACCCAATCCTAGCCCAAATGGGTCACAATCAAAGATCCGAAGCACTATAGGAAGGTTCAAACCACAATTTGAGTTACAAAACGGTCTCCGATTTTAACGAGCTTATACTCGAATCGAACGGCTAGATGATAAAAATCCAATGAGCTAAAGATTGTCAAATTCTGACATCAGTAATGCCAATGACCCAAAAATTCGACAGAGTTCCGACGTATTCAGGCGGCGAGAAGAGCTCTGGCGGTGGTCGAGGAGGAGATGATTCTCCCTTTCCCCTTTCTCTTCTTCTTCTCTCTCTTCACTTGAGAAGAGACTAGTTGTGAATTAGTGTGGACTACTAGGTTCTGCACCTTACAATCAACTGCTAGTCATAGTCCAGCGATAAGGGCTTCATATTCTGCCATATTGTTTGTTTTCGGAAACATGAGTCGGAGCCCATACTCAAGAGTAGTCTTCTGCGAGGAAATTAATAGAATTCTAGCCCCAGCGCCAGAACTTCCAGAAGATTCATCAACATATAATGTCAAACACGAAGGAGAAGATAAAGTATTTGGTTGGATATCGGATACTGGGATGGTGCATTCAACCATAAAATCTGCAAGTGCCTAAGATTTGATATCGGGTTTAGGTAAGTAGTAAATGTCAAATTCTCCCAGTTCTACAAACCACTTGATGAGCCTACCTGATGCTTCTGGTTTTTGCAGAATACTTTTCAGCGGCAGATTCGTATAGACCCCAATTGAATGGGCTTGAAAGTAAGGGCGTAACATTCTGGAAGAATAAACTAACGCCAATGCTGTATTATTTGCTAAGGGATAATACCCCTCTATTTCAGATAGGATTTTACTGACATAGGAGATGGGGTGTTGTACAGTATTTTCTTCTTGCACCAATACCGAACTGATGGCTTGGGCCGAAACAACTATGTATAAATACAACTTCTCTCAAGGCGGTTGTTTAGAAAGTAGCAGCGGGGAAGCCAAATACTTTAATAGCTGCTCAAAGGCTTCTTGGAATTCGTCTGTTAATTAGAACCCGGAATTGCGAGCGTCTCTGAGTACTTTGAAGAAAGGCAGATACTTGTCTCCTTGGCATGCCAGGAATCGAGACAACGCTGCAATTCTCCCTTTTAGCCTTTGGACTTCCTTGATGTTCTTCGGCGGCACCCTATCTCTTAACGCCTTGATCTTTTTGGGATTGGCTTCAATTCCTTTGTAGGTTACCATAAAACCCAAAAATTTTCTAGAAACGACTCTGAAGGCACATTTGGCGGGATTGTGTTGCATATTGTAACGTCTCAGCAGATGGAAGCACTGCTCCAAGTCGGAGATATATTGACATTTTTCGAGAATCTTCACCAACATGTCATCCACTTATACCTCCACGTTACTTCCAAAAAGGGTTTTGAAAACCTTATTCACAAGGCGTTGGTAAGTTGCTCCAGCATTCTTGGGCCCGAAGGGCATCATCCGATAAAAATACAATCCTCTATCTTTTTAAAATGTTGTTGCTTCTTCATCAGTTGGATTCATTTTAATTTGAATGTAACCAGAGTAAGCATCCATGAAACTCAACATCTGATGTCAAAGAGGTGGTATCGACTAACTGGTCGATACGAGAAAGTGGAAAGCTGTCTTTCAGGTAGGCTTTACTGAGATCTTTATAGTCTATGCACATCCTCCATGCTCCGCTCCCCTTTCGAACCATGACAATATTCGCCAGCTAAGTAGGATAGTGCACCTCTCAAATAAATCCAGCTTATAAGAGTTTGTCCACTTCTTGTTCGATCACCTGCTAACGATCTAGTGCAAAATTCTGCTTCTTCTGGATGATTAGTTTGTGTGCTGGATCGACTTTAAGGGAGTGTATGATTACTTCAGGGTAAATCCCAGGCATATTCACCGGACTCCATGCAAAAATGTCCTGATTTTCTCTTAGAAAATCTATGAATATTTTCTTCTCATCTTTTGATAGAAGTGACCTAATTTGCACCGTCTTTAAAGGATGTTCTTCAAAGATATATACAGTAGTGAGTTCTTCTACTAGGGAAGTTCTCTAAGGGATGTCCTCGTTTCGGAGATCAAAGTCCTCAATATTTAGAGTATCCGTCTGGCGTGATTTGACCTACCTGAGATAGCAGGTTTGTGCTATTTGTTGATCTCTGCATACCACACTAACTTCTGTTAGAGTATAGAGCTTCAGCTTTAGGTGAGGGATAGAGGTGACAATCCCAAAAATTGACTAGAGTGGCCTCCCAAAGATAGCGTTGTAAGATGATTCAGACTTTACAACGATGAACTAGACATAGTATGTAGATTATTGGGGGAATTCTCCAAGAACAACAGGGAGACTGATTATCCCTTCTGCTCGTACAAATCAATTATCAAACCTGTATAGAGGACCTGCAACGGGTGGAAGCTTCTCTTTTTTGAGACCCATATTGAGGAAGGTAGAGTAGAACATGACATCCACGGAGCTACCATTGTCCACAAAAATTCTCTTAACATTATAGCATGAGTCACCTATGTCTGCATTGATAACAAGTGGATCTTGGTGAGGGGTTCTTACTCCGTCCAAGTCGAAATCATCAAAGGTGATGGAGTGATCTAAGTGAGCTTTTTTTGGAGTTAGAATTTTGTCTACAGCCAAAACAGACTTTGTCGGATAACTGAGGGCCTCCGGCTATTATCTCAATTTCTCCAATATCTATTTAGTTATTCATTGGTGGCCTCTGTTGTCGATCTTTCCCCCCCAGCAGGACGAGTTTCTTCTCTTGTAGGTGGATCCTGAATAAACTGTCGAAGATAGCCTTGACGGATAATCCTTTCACTTTTCTCCTTCAGTTGTCTACAAGCTTCGGTAGTGTGGCCATGACTACGATGAAAGTGGGAGTATTGATCCAGATTTCCTGTATTCGGCTTCAAAGGATGTGGCCACTTCACCGTATCTTGATCTCGAACATCCATTAACACATTTGCTCAAGATGCATTGAGAGGAGTATACTCTTTTTTCTGTTGAGGTTCTCGCTGTGGCAATGAAGACCTTGTAGGCAGATTATTTTTTCCTTGCTTCTTTCATTGTGTGGATGATTTTTCTGCTTCAGGTGCTATCTTGCGCTTCCCGCTAGTTTGCTCAAATTGCTTTCTATGAGTGTATATGGCCTCATCTGTAGAGATTTTCACCTCCACGTAATGGATCAAATCGGCGTATGAATGTACGGTGTCTCGCATGAGGGCCGAATAGTAAGGGCCAGGGCGAAGGCCTCCAAGGAAGACTCCTCTCAAAAGTTTAGGATCCACTCCTGGGATTTGTCGAGCTTCAGTAGAAAATTGTTTAAAGTACTCCCTCAACGATTCTCCTTTATTCTGACGGATTCTGGAGTAATGGGAAGAATCTTTGGCTATTCTTCAGTTGGCTACGAACTGTTTAACAAAGACCTTGGCCAATTCCACAAATGAGGGGATCATTCAAGACTGAAGCAAATAGAACCATGTTAGAGCCTGTCCTTTTAGGGTTGCAGGAAAGACTTGGCAGAGAAGGGCGTCTGAGGCTTGCTAAATATGCATAATGGTTCTATAATGATCGATATGTTCATACAAGTCAGAAGTCCCATCGTAAGACTTGATGCTGGGTACTTTGAATCCAACCGGAATAGGGTGCTGAAGAATGGATTCAGTTAGAGGAGATGACTCTTAGAAGTCTCACTGTCTGAGAGCTTGCCTCGCATCCCCCTGGGGGAAATCTTCCCGTACCAACCTTTGTAGTTCATGATGCAGAACATTGTGATGGAGTTCAGCAATGTGTGGTTGGGCAGAGCCTTCTAGGAGATCCGGAAGAATGTGAGGTTGTCGAGTTAAGGGCGGAGGATGTCTAGAACTTGCTGTATCAGCATGTTCATTATCCTGTCGTGACTGAGGATGTCTTCTAGGTGGAGGAAGATGAATTTCTGCTCGAAGATGTTTGAATTGAACATCTTCAACCCGAGTCGGATCCTGAGGGAGAAGAATTTCCTCCCATTGTGTCAATGCGTGCTGTCGATCCTCTCGCAGGAGTTGAAGAATCTCATTATGAGATTCTTACATCTTCCAAATTCTTTCTTCTAAAGAGGGTCCTGAAGTCCTCTCTCTGACAGCATTCAGCCCTCCAGGACGAAAAGAGGCAGACATCGGGCATCTATGGTTAATAGACTGATTTTTGGACTGATGAGAGTTGGAGCGAGAAGCTCAAACGATACGATTGCTGTGCTTGTTGATCATCGTAGCTGTAGTGGGATAGTGTTTCCCACAGACGGCGTCAAGCTATTGCAGGCTGAAATATGCGCGGCGGAAGAGTTTGTAAATTCGCGATTGAGCATTGTATGAATATTCAGCACACAAACAGAAAAGAAAATGAACACCAAGATTTTTACGTGGAAAACCCAAAAGAGGGAAAAACCACGGGGCCACACACAGTTGAAATATTTCAACAAGTGTTCATTTGAAATACAGTGGCTGATCCATCTTACAAGTTAAGATGATCAGTTTAAAATCAGCTTCTAACAAAGTTACAAAGTTCTACAAACGGTGTTTCCTGAAAATTCGAAGAGTTCCGGTGTATTCAGGCGGCGGGAAGAGCTCCGATGGTGGTCGAGGAGGAGATATGTTTTGGAATTATGTTATGTTCTGACTCTACTCTACTCTGTACCTATCATTAACTTGTGAGATGTGAAAGATTAGGAGTTATAATGGACATCAATATATGTGTTATGCATTCATTAGTGCATTTGTATATCTAAAACTTTAAGTGAGATAGTATTCTTAGGATTTTATTTTAATTTCTTCCAGTATTATGATTGAATTATGCCATGGTAATGGGGTGATCTATGAGTTATATAATCACTCCATTGTTATATCATTTCTAGAAAGGTAAAAGTTTTGTTGAGTAGGTCCAGTCTAATATGGAGCAAGGAAGTCAAGTTTAGTAGGTACTTATGATTTTGTAACCCATATTAATTTTACATTTTATTTGAAGGCATTGTAATGTGGACTTTTTTGTAAATGATTATTTTGGGATGTGAATCTATGATTTGCACACTTGATATTTATTTTACTATTCTTGTTGATTAGTTGATTTTGGTGTATATAGATTCAGGAATAAACTTAGAAGTTTATGAAAGTAGGAATTTAACTTGGCGTTACACCTGCTAGCACCTTCGAAGCTATGACAAGTACACAATTAAATAGACATATTCAAATTATCAAATTGCTTTAATTTTTGTGGAATGTCCTTTAATTTCTAAATTAGTGTCATAGAATTAAATCTAAATATTTACTAGCTTCATTACATCACTACCAAAAAATAAGGTAATCGCAGCACAAATTTTGAGCTATCGCAGCGGTTTTAACAGCCACAATTTTCTTTGCAGCGGTTCTAAAACCGCTACGAATATGCTATAATTACTATGCGCTGTAACGACATTCCATGGCGATTTTATGACCGGCGGGGTAGGATTTGCGAATCGCTTGTTTTAGCAGCGGTTTTAACCGGTACAAGATTCCAGATTTGTACCGGTTAAAATCGATGCAAATTCTTCCAATCTGAATATATTTTGATAATTATGGCGGTTTTAACCGGCACAAATCTGGAATATTGTACCGGTTAAAACCGCCACAATAGAACAATTTTTTTTAATTTTGAAACCTGAATGTCTACATACTACACATTGCAGCACAAAATTTATTTTTCTGCATCTACCTAATTTTCTATTTTTCTTCATCTTCTCATATACTGCTTACATCTATCTTCATATTCAAATGGTGAGTTATCTTATCCCGACAAAAACAACAAGAATAGACCAATAAGAAAAAACATGCATGCAACAAACAAGAAAAAATATATATTTGTGTTAGAATATCTCCATTCAAAATGCATCACAATAGAAGTTTAAGTCTTCGAATATACATTAAATTTATTATCCATGAACTACTGCTTTGATCATTAGCAACTTTAGGATCTGAGGATCCAACCTAATCATCATAAGCCATATATACAAACCATCAGGTTGTTCAAATCCAATTGCAGTAGAGGAAAGAAATTGAACTCCATTGAAGGAGACATCAAAGCTTAAACCATCAGGTTGTCCAAATTCTACACGGTGAAGAGCTTGAGGGCTTGGCAATGGGGGATCTCAATCGCATAGCTTTCAGAATTTGCTCTTTGGTGTCTTTCTTCCATTGAAATTTAGTATTGTCTTTTCATATAAATGAGACTATCTTCTTGTGCTCATAATATATATGTGTTTTGCTTTGGAGAGGTGTACATGACCGGAAAATGCCGGTGGAAATTGGTAGGCCGGATCAGGATTGTTAGCATGTAAGTGTTTTGTGGTGGCTATTCATGGGAGACATGAACAGAACTGGTGATAGGAAGTTAATGGATAGCACTTAGCTGCTGCCTGTTCACAACAGGAATCTCTAGATGAATCTAATAGTTTAAAAATTCATTTTGCTACATTCTATATCAGAATATAAATTTTTTTTTCTAAAAATAAGCCTTAATCAAGTAAAAGAAAGTGTAAAAAAGAGTGCCTTTTTAATGAGAAATCAATGAAATTAAGCCACATATGAAGAGAGATTAAGAGCAAACAAAATTCAGTAAAAACAAAAATCACCAGAAGTAAGCAAGGGCAAAACATTCATCATTCATATATGGTAAAACATTCATTTATGACCAGTGTGAATAAGTCGTGAAAAATTCACCAAAGTGTAACCAAACTGATTTTGCCTTTTACACCGGTGCCAGTTGTGTTCGCCCATCGCATTTGAATAGAATCACTTTGAACTTATCTGAATAATTATCTCAATAATATCATTAATTTTTCCATAATAATTGAAGTTTCCAATTTATGTGCTATTAACACACATAATTCTGAGTTTTCTTATTCTCTCTCTGGTTTTTATGTGAAAGGTATATCCATTAATAAAAAAAAACCTTTATATGTACGCGTAATTTTATTAGGCCCCTTGGCCAGGACCTTAATTTCTTCTGTTACATCTGGACCACCATCACCCATAACCTAAAAAAAATTATTAGCCTTTACACAAGTGAAAATTATATCCGATGTTTCTGGCAGAAATTCATTTAGTAACACAATTTTATGAATATTATAAGACACGGTTGCAAAAAGTATTGTTTTATCGATTATATAGCCGCCAAGACCAACTACACAAACAAGATCAGAAGCACTGTATGTGTGATCAGGGGCTTGTGCATCTTAAAAAAATATTGTAAGCTTATAAAATTTACATAACGTCTTTCCTTTCCATCATTAAAACTCAAAGAATTTTATGGCTCTATTCCCATATGATGAATGCTCCCAGATGAATGAAATGTTGTACTTATAAAAAGTAATGCGAATGGAGTAAAGAAGCTAAAGAGCATGAGTGAAATGGAGTTTCACTACAAAAGAGCACACATATATTTCCAACACAAGTATAAGCACAGCGGGAACAAATTTTCTAGGGAGTGTGAACTAAAAGCTCACATGAGGGAATATGAAAATCATAATTATATAGATAGACATTAATACTTTATATATATAACATAAGACTTGAAAATAAATGTATCTTATCCATGAAAAAAAAGTGATTCTTATATCTTATATATATATATATAATATAATTATATATATTATATTATATATTATATATATATATATATATATATATATATATATTATATATATATTATAATTCAATTTCTTATTACTATTGTTTTCATCCAAATTTAACATTAGTATCTGAATGGTTGGAACAAAAAGCAGTTTATGTAATTCTTAATTATTAATGGAGAAAAGGGAATGAAATACATACAACAGAAATGTATGAGGCTGCTTGCAGGAATCCAAATGGCTGAAGGTCGAACAAGCTCGCTCAGATTGATTTGTACCTCCGAAGG